>CM024765.1:83285339-83862459 GCA_014218235.1 Colocasia esculenta | reverse complement strand
TGCCATTTCTGGAACACCATCAAACACATCCAATTATTCATGCTAACTACTAAGTTCTAAAAACCAAAATGATCTTAGAGATTCTAGAATACACACAAATGTTTTATTTATTCCTTGTGAAAATGGTCACAGGATATCTATCACCATAACCTTCTCTGATACCACCTCTGTAACACCCTCCTCCGACATCACACAAATACATACGTAACCTTTGATCGGAAGAGGGGTTACGCTGACAAACTTTCGTATGGGTAGATATATCCGCGTAATGCCCAAACAGGCAAACCATTCCACAAAGGTTATTTGAACACATTATAATTCAGTAGGTAACAAAGTATAAATACTCATTATTTACAAAGACAAGTTTCTCTCTCTCTAACTTAATACATCATCAACTAAAAAAAAACTACTAAAACTATGCTATTCTTCTTCGTCTTTTCATCGTTCGCAGCGGAATTGGATTCATGTGTAGCTGAGATTATGCACCCTTCAATCTGAAAGGGTTGGAGGAAAACAAAGATGAGTCGAAAGGACTCAGTAGGTATAAGTGAACATAGAGTAGAAGTTTCATTTGCAGAACTAAATGAATATTCAAATAGTGCATATGTGGATCAAAACATAATTGCTCATGAATTTCATACTTAACAAACATATATCCCAAATTAATTTCATGACGGGCTCAAACGAATATCAGAACAAAGTCATATTTGTCTTTCAAAATTCATATCATAACTTGATTTCGGAACAAACTTGACAGGTGATAGCCACGAATGCGTCGTTAAACACGTGACTAACAATCCCAAAATGCGCCAAAAATTGATAGCCCACGAATGCGTCGTAAAACACGTGACTAACAATCTCAAAATTATCGGCTTATACTAAATATTTTGATAATAGTTTAAGTGGTGAGAGCCGAGTCGAATCCACGGGAACTAGATTTAGAGTTGAAAACCTGAATTTTTATTTAGGAAAATATGTGGTGATATTTAAACTAAGTGCATTAAGTAAAACTAAACTACTTAAACTAGGTAAATAAAGAGAGAGAAAGAGGGAATGAGGAACACAAGACACTATTTAAAATAACAAAAACTGTTTAACACAAAATTTTTATTCTAATCAAAGTCATTAACAAGTACACTGAAATAAAGAGAATAAGAGAGATGAGGGGAGAGGAGAGAAAAGTGAGAGAAGAGAGAGGAGGAGAGAGCGCTAAGAGCGAGAGGAGAGAGAAGATGCGAGGAAAAGAGAGAAAGAGAGAGAGGTGGAGAGGAGAGAGAGAGAGGAAGAGAGAGAGATGAGAGAAAAGAGAGAGAGAGAGAGGATAGAGGAGAGAGGAAGAGAGAGAAACGAGAGGCGGGGAGAGAGGAGAGAGAGCGCGCAGCAGCGGCGGTTCTACGTGCATGCATGCACGTAGAGGGCGAGGGGCGCTGGGTGCGGGGCGCTGGGCGCGGGGCGCGCGTGGCAGCAGGCGGGGCGCGGGCTGCAGGGCTTGCGCGCGGCAGGCGCGGGCTGCGCGCGGCGGGGCGCGGGGCGGTGCTGGCAGGGGCGCGCGCGCGGGCGGCTGGCAGGGGCGCGCAGGGGCACCGGGCGCCTGTGCTGCTGCTCTGTGACAGAGAAAAGAGAGGGGATGGGAGGAAGAAGAAGAAGAGAGGAAGAAGAAGAGAGGAAGGAGGGGATCGGAGGAGAGAGGGGAAGAGGAGAAGGTGAGAGGGGGGGAATAAAAATGGCAAGAGAGAGAGAGAAAGAGAGTTTATAAAGTAGTAGAGGAAAGAGAAGAAGGAGGGGAAATTAAAGGCAAGAATTTTTGAAAAATAGAAGATGAGATTTTAAAAATGAGAAAGAGTTTTTTTAAAAAAGAAAGAGAGAGAGGAATATTTAAAAATTAAGAGAGGAATATTTTAAAATTAAGTCTCTCATTATTCTCTCTTGATCCAATTGAATTCATTGGCCATTTGACACTTCATTTCTTGGCCATTAATCCTGCAAAACAAACACATAATAGATTTAATCAATTATCATTTTTGTAATAAAGTGACAATGAGTTTGTGTAAAATTAAGGACCATAAAATAATAAAATAACCCATATCATCAATAACAACGCAATTATCAACAGACATCACTGCTCTCAAGAGTTACTATATAGACGTAAATACATCCTCAGTACCTAGGCGATTCCAGCACCTGGATCTGTTCATGCGCAAGAAACGGGGGGTTTAATTATTTTATACCCACCATCGTCAGTCCATTGACTTGGATTTACATACGTACAAACTGTCGCCCTCAGTTGATCACAAGTAGCGGGTGCTACTACAAGTGATCCTAAACCCTCTTTTGGAGAGAGCACTGTCTTCAAATCATAAATTTCTTTTCATGAGCATAATGGAAATTGGAAATTTAAAGGAAGATTTGATTGAGAATCAATACAAATATCTTGGTGAAAGTAGTTCATAGATCAAGAAAATGAGAAAGACAATTGGTTGAGACAAGGTGATGACTCAAAGACAACAACTTCAGAAGATTTAAATCACATAAGAACCCAAGGAAAATGAGGGTCCACAATTGTCATCACAAGTATCATATCTCATAAGGTGTTCAACATATGAACTCTCAAGTGGTCAAGTTTACAAATTAGATACTGAATACTGAAGAATAGACTCATCAGAGTACTATTCGTAATTGCTAACTTTAAGAAATAACTTAAGGGAGAATAAGGTACATAATGTGGGTAAACTTTGAGGTAGTATGACAATAAAACCAAGGTAAATGAGAGGGTAATTCCATGGCTTTTAGGATGAAGTTTAAGCAAGAGTTCTACATGAAAGGTTGCTGAAATCCAGGCAGGACAGTAGTGTCGACAGCCAGGAAGGGGCTGTCGAAGATGGCACAAACAGAGCTCAGGTTTGCTGGCTCTGTGGGAATCTGTCGACAGATGCAAGGGCTCTGTCGACAGATCCACACAGTCCAGTTATCCAGAGTTCAGGAAAAACAGCACCTGTCGACAGATTTGGGTTGTCTGTCGACAGCCGCCTGTTTCTCACTCATAAATGACTTAGAATGTACTCTAAACATGCTGACTATGGAACCTATGAATCAAGGCATGATGCATATCAAATAGAAGAGTCTAATTATAGTTCTCACAGTGATTTATAAATCAAACAAGCGAGATGAATCGAGAGGTTTGCAATTCAACTTGTCTAGCTAAAAATTAGACATAGTATATTATTGGAAGTGTGGTCTTGATAGCAATGGATTATTGAGAGATTCTTACAAGTGAACACTTAAAACACAAGAATTTAATGTTCCAAATCAAGGTTGAGTACAAACATTCGAATGGAAAGAAATCACAATATTATAGAATATCGAAATTTCTAGCAATCTCTATAACATAAACTTGGATCATGGGTGGGAGGAGAGAAATTGGGAACCTACTGATCTGTAAGGAGAGTGAAATTCTTCTTTGGTAATCACATAGTTCCAAAGGTAGTTGGAAAACCAAACCAAAGAATCTGATGTTACAATCTCGTATACGAACTAACTGAGACTGGTTAGCATGCTCCAAAAGCAACTCGTATGAGGCTAAATTCTTTCAACATGAATAGCGAATAGAAGTTCAAGTGAAAGATGAGAACCTACTTGATCTGTAAGAGAACAAAAGTTCTTCTTCTTCTTCCTAGTATGGAGATCAACACAGCAACAAGATGAGGAAGTAAGAAGACTGTAACGACCCAGAATCCGCATTACCAGTAAGCAACAGTAACCGAATTCTGACCCGCTAACCTACGAGACAAGCTCGGAAGGGTAGGAAGGAATGTCGAGGAGACTATATGTAAGAAGATACACACCATGCAAAGCTGTAAAATTCCACTATATGAACATAACATGTAAACTCAGAGTCTGAGCAAGGTACAGAGTACAGAAGTACAACAAAAAGTACTACTCACTGCAGCTAGGGTGCACCAACACCGGAGTGGCTTGACTCGCCTGGAACGGGGGTCGACGACGACCCACCTGAAAGGGAGGGGAGTGAGTCTCAAGAAAAGAGACCCAGTAGGGAAAAGTAACCCCACCGGAAACAGAACTAAGTGTGTGGAAAGTAAAAACTGGAAGTAAATACACGTCGCACTACAACACAAAACTGTAAACCCCGCGGCTCAGTAACACACACTCATACACACACAGTAAGTAGGACTCAGCTAGGGTCTGTGGCTCGGCGTCCCGTCACCACAGAGGCTCTCAACCCTAGCACGTGTGCACACTACAGACGCTCTCTCTCGCGTCTGGTCCACGACTGGTTTTTCCCCTACGCTTGACCCTAGCGGTTAGAGAAGGGGCTCCACGGAGACCGGCTCAAAACCACCACAAGGAGTATGCACAGGACAGAGTCGCACTCGGCATCCTGGCTCACTAGCGGAGGACAACACATGCTAGTCATCTAGACGGAGTCGCACCACGCCTAGGTAACACAACAGAAACGGGCACGCGGTAACGCAATGGCGTACAACAGACGGAACACACTCAACGCCTGAAACTCCGTACAGTAAGTGAACACCTCATGTTACAACTAATTACTCATATGCACAGCGGAGTCACACTCTAAGCCTGGCCCACATGTGTAATCAGGGCGGACATCACTCGTCAATCGCCTTGAAATACAAAACTCAAGTCTGCTGGGACATAGGATATTAACGGCCATATCGATTGCCGCCAAATAAGAGTAAACGGCACTCATCATGTCGTTAACCCTAACTCAACGGCAATCGACCTTGTCGTTTATCACCCTTGAAGATCTCAACGTCAACAAATGTGGACGTTAAGCTCTTCAGTCCCCTAAACCCAGAACAGCGCCAGATCAGTCCAGCTGGGCAAAATTACCCAACAGAACACCGACTGATGGAGGGGAACACTTCCTCTCATCAATTACACTACCAGAACTACAGAATAAGTGATCCACCCTTGAATCACTCAAAACACCCAAAATCCCGGCAGATATAACCCAACCCTAAACCACAATTTGCATACTAATTCACACAATTGAGCATGCTAGTTTGCTAAGGAGGGTTAGGAGTTAAGTCCCTACCTCAAAACGCTTTAACAACCCCCAAACAGCCACTAATCGTGTCGGAACCCCCCGAAGACTCCGCGCGAATCGCACCAAACCTCGCGTTTCCCGCCCGATCTAGCACCGCCACGCGATCCAGAGTCTTCCCACGAGCTCCCATCAACCATCAGAAGCTATGGAAATAGAGAAAGGAAAAGGTGGAGGGAAGGAGAGGGAAGAGAAGAAAGGGTTCTGTCGCTCGGCAGCTCTATTTCAACAGGCCCGACCAGTTGACGTCAACATCACTGGTCGCCTACTGAACCGCCAAATACTTGACGTCCACTCGCTTGTCGTTGAGTTCAACAACAAACTCCACATGGTTGGACGCCAACACAAAGTCAACGGATAGCCCCCCGGCCGTCACCCCAAGTCAACGACAACAGTCTTGTCGTCAACCACACAGAACCTCTAACAGACCCCATAAGGATCCATTAAACCCGAGACCTTACAAAGACTGCTGAAACAGGGACTTCGGCAGCTACACCTCCAGCAAAATGGCTTCAACGCATACAACCCAACAGAAAATTCACCAACACCAGGCTTGTAACCACAGCAACAGTAGGACTAGGAAGAACATAAGTGTTGGAAAGATGTATACGATGGGTGTTGGGAGGTTTATATAAGCTCCCAAGTTCCCTTGCAAACTGGCATGTTGGCTTGGACGTGTCATGTTGTAAACCCCCCTTAAACCATGTGAGGCCACCTATCTCATGCACAAACTCTTTGGTTACACGCAAGTAACCTTAATGATAGACCAACCCCTTGGCTAAGCCTTATCCTAATGTGTGTTGGCTTTTCCTAAGCCTTACACGTAGCTCTAGGAGAAACCCAGAAAAATCCCTGCCATAAATAGCCCATAAATCAGTTGGGCCAAAGATCTTCATGCTTAGGCATCCTAATGATATCCGTTTAACTTAAAATTTCAACCATAGACTAATAGGAAGGTTTTACAAATTTTCATGATTTTAGTTTAATTTTTTGAATTTATTTTATGATGTTAAAAAATCGCCCCAAAAATAGTTGCGTCGACTTAATCTCAAAATCTGTGCGTCAAAAACCGAATAATTACTTTTTTAATATCTCCATAATTTTCTAAGAATTATGGTGTTCTCAGATTTTATTTTCGTTATAGTTTTCGGTGTCGCCCTGTCGGGGTGCGCACGACCGAAAGTAGTACCTGGGTATGATAAAGTGTCTTAAACATACCCTATCCTAAATATCAGAATTTAACTAATCGGTTTGCATAAACAAGAATTTCTAAGCAAATCATGGTATTTAAAATTTGAGGGTATTACACAAGACGTCGACTTAGGTAGCATGTGGTCGGCCGAGCCGAAGATTCAGCCGACCTACTAGGAACTCACCGCATCAAGTTCTTTGCTAGAAATCATGTTAGTAAGCTGAACCTATTTTAAATGCTTATGTTGATGCATTTGATGTGTTTATGTCTATGATTCTGTAGCTTTTAGCATGTTCGTGTTGTTGTGTGGGTTCTGTAAAAGGATACAGTGTGTGTGGGATATGTAAAACGCAGGATTGAATGGTGTCTGGATCGAATTGGGTGTGCTTGCATTTTGTCTAGAATGCGCCTTAAGGAGCATGCTGTTTTAAATGCGCCCTTGGCCCTTGGCCCGTTGTGGGTTTCTTAACGTGCCCATTATGGGCGGTGCGTTCTGGTCGCAGTCACTGGCTATGGCGTGTTTACAATTTAATATGGTCAATGATCTGGTTTTGTCTATGGGATGATATTGAAGTATGATGGGTTCTTTGTAGTTGTTTTAGTGAGTCTGTTAGTGTCAAAGTTTTGGTTACTTGCCCTACACAGTCGAGAGCTCCAACATTGTATGTGCCTTGCACTATGTATGAGGACAGAGGTTTAGTCCCCATGTTGTGTGTCATCTTATCGGACTCTCTTGGAGTAGCTCATCTGGGGTAGGAAAAGATGGTTGGGACATTATTATGTGTTGCTTGAGTGTAACTCATGATTGAGGGAGGAGGACATGGAAGATGTGCATGTCCCCAACTATTCCCATGTTCTCACTTGACTCACTCTGCAGGCTCCGAAACTTGCAATGTGGTTAGGCATGAGGTTGCAACTCGACCAAGCTACATGTATTTTGTGTGTGGATCCACAACCTCTCTAGTCAATAAGTACACAGGCATGGGTGCGACAGTCAAAATATGTTTCTGACTGTAAGATTGTGAGATTATGTTGTTAGCACTTGTACGAATTAGATGCTGATCTTGCGAGCCAATTTTCATGATCTACGTAGGAGCGTTGTATCTTTTGACTCGTGGTTTGTATTATCAGATATATGTGTTGGCGTGACTTACTTTCCATTTGGTAGTTGTAGCTTATTTCCTCTTTATTAGTTGTGTTATTTGATATAATTTTTTATTTAGTTGTTAAATTATGATGGTCCCGAGTTTTTTAGGGGTCTCTCTATTGAGCCGACGAAGTTTTGAGGCTCACGCCCCTACTTCCCTTTCAAGTGAGAGTGAGTAGGTAAGTTTCCAACCTCACTCGGACCAAGCCTCCACAGTGCACGAATAGAATTGCTTCTTCTTCTAGCAGTTGTGAGTAGTGCTCCTCAGGTATGCCATATGATACTGTACTTTTCTTTTGAGCTTTAGTTATATATTGGAACATTGTATTCTATGCATATGTACATATAAATGCATGTAAGCTTTGTCTTCTTTACATTCTCTCTAGACATGTTTCTAGTTTTCCCTTCTCTGTCCCCGTGGCTCATGGGTTGGCATAGTCGAATCGGGTCCTATTGAGTCTGGACAGCAAGGACGCCACAGTTAAACTCAAGAAATGAAAAAATCATAATAAGATAAGACAAACTGAGCAATTGAGGTCCAAGTTGGGGCATTACTAAAGAATAAAAATTGAGCTCATGATAAGTCGAGAAAAGACCTAAAATGATGATCAACTTGGGGCAATATGAACAAGAAATAGGCTCAACTGGAGCGTTCTTAATACGTCAAATCCCATGATGCGGACTAAGCTTGTTGACATTCAAAAAGTATACATGAACACGTCATGGTTGCAAGGACGCATTCAGAATGTGGGTGTGTGTTCAAAATGCGGCTTGCAACGTGACACATTCATACACAATCTCCAGCCAAAGCTCTAGCTCCCCCAACTATGGCGTTCCAACCCTAAAAGCTCCAAAATTGCTATATAGAGCATTAGAAGGATGGGAAGAATCACATGTCTGACAAGCACACACATCACAACACCCATTGCAAGTCTCCACAGCTAGAAAAGGTGAAGAATCAAATTCACTTGCCTTGTGCACAGAGATCCCTTCCCAATGGAAAGAATCCCAAACACTCTCTTAAGCATGCTTCTATCCAGGAACCACAAGAATCTAATTGCATGAAATAGAGTGAATATCACCTACCTCCAAGATGATGAACAATCCATTGGGTCTTTCTTCTTCTAGGTTGGATGCCTCCTCCTCGATGTCACCACCATATTCACCACCACCACCAACCTGCAACCAAGTGCCATGCTGTCGTCATCACCCTTGTCACAACACTCTGTTGTTGGTTGTCGGAGGAGGGAAGAGGAGAGGAAGAGTGGACTCAGATGAGGAAGGAGTTAGGTAGAGGGGAGGAAATGATCAGAGGATGGTTTTATATATTGGCCTGACATTGAGATGCGTCGTAGGAGGGAGCCCTGGTCACTTAAGAATGCGACTTAGGACATAGATGTGTTCAAATCGCGACGTCAAACCCCCATACATGAGCTAACACGTGGCACCACTTAACTAACAAAGACCGCCATTGTTTTCACTTACCTATGTGTAACACCTGGCAACTACCGACTCATGTTGCCAACTAGAATGTGTCAATCAAGACTTTTGCATTCACGACACAACGTGTCAGATTGATGCATTGAAGCGTACATAGTGAAAGGTCAAAAATAGGAAAAAATTGCAAACCGATGAGGAGTCTCTTCTCTGGTGTAGGTCTTTTAGAAGCCAAAACTAACCTCAGACCCCCCCACCAAGACCAAAAACCAAATAATGGGGATCTAAAGACCAGATGCACACACCTAAGTTAGAACTAGTAGGAGAACAAGGATAATAAAAAAAAGTAAATAGTTGAATGCTCGGATGTGCAGGTGTGGGCATCTAAGAGCACGTATACCTTGCTTCATCTCAATGGTCCTCTTATAGGCATCAGATGGAGTTTCCCGATGTTCCCTGCGATCTCCTCCACTTCCCATGTGAAATAGCTCGAGCTATTCTAGACTCTACGTGGGTGGACTAGTCATGATTATGGTGCCGACATATCTTTTAACCAAGCTATCAGGCATGGGGTGTACATTGTTGTTGTTACCATGTTCTGGAATTTTAGGGACATGCCTTGCTGCTATCACATGTTGTGGAGGTCTCATGCTTGTGTCTCGCTGCTATCACTATGCTTTGGCGTCTCAAGGATATGTCTCGCTACTGCCATTATCGTCTCACAATCCTACGCCTTTGAAGACTCCCCTTTAGTGCATGGCAAACCACCTGATAATTGATGGCCCATGTGAAAAACATTTTGTCCATTCTGGGGTGAACCAGTGAGAGCCTTAAGCCGGGTGAGGAATTGAACTCTAGTGATTTTTGGCCATTTTTTTCCTCCTCAAATCCCAATATTTTTACTATGTCGATAGTAGTTGAGCCAATTGGATCATGATCGAATAGAAAACACTTATTCCCCTCCTTGTAGGTAATAAAGTGATGTGAATTATTTGACATGCAATTCTAATAGTTGAACAAGAGAGAAAAAAGTCCTGTCAGATTCTCAACCAATAGAATTATTTTCAAGCAATCTACATCATTTTTATTATCCTACACGAAAGGCAATATACATTTCTCGATCGAATAATATCAATGGGAAAATATTTGCTAACCCCAAGAATGAGATCAATGATTGTCGACCTTAGTGTACATCATTTCAATCGAAGATGTGCTAGTAGGAGCGATCGAAGGTAGCAATAGTTGGTGGGCACAATGGAGGCTATGAGACGATAGTATTTGTTAATGATATGTCATTATAGTCAATCTTGCGTAATGTTTGTCACTAAATAGGTCTGATTATCATGTTTGCCAATAGTAGGAGAGAGAATTTTGTCAATGATATCCAATTTGTATTTGTCATTAATAAGTTGATAAAATGATGACTAGCAATTGTGGCTGTCAGTGTGTAGTGACAAACCTAACATGAATGATGGTGGTTTTCGACGACGAGGGGAAACATCCAATGAGATTGAGGATGGATGATAATGGTTAATATTGATGTATATCATATCCTCCAATTAAGAGTGTAAATGAATAAAATTTCTCTCATTCTTATTACATTAACTAGGGTGTTCAGCGATCTGGTTTAGTTTGAGTTGATCCTTTTTAGTCAACTCGATCGAATTGAATTATGGTGTCAAATCGAATTGAAATTGTTTCGGTTTGGTTCAAATTGAATTGTTATATTTAATTAAATATACTTACATTTATTATATTTATACATTGAAAATAATGATAAAATTAAAAATATATATATTTATATGTAAATTTAATTATATAATTACATTTTCGATACACATAATATATACATTATATAAATATTACTATAATTATATTAAAATTCTATTATTCTATTTAGACGATATGATTCGATTTCATAATTTATGAAATCAAACTGAACCGAGCTTCGATCTAAACCGAACAGAATCGATCAATTCAATTCGATCCGATCGATTTTTCTGTTCAAATCGAAATTTGTTCTATTAACTCTATTTACAATACATTGTTTATGAATTTTGCCATCTCCACTTAAACAACATCATTGGGGAGATGCATTGTTTCAATGGCGGGGATTGCTCTGGATGGATATCTTCACATCGTAACAGTTCAAAAGTAACCCTAGACATGCTCTCTAACATGCTCAACCCTTCACCCATCATGTATAAACCATTTCCCCACAATCATATCCTTATTCCCTAATCACACAGTTCACACATACACGAAACAGGATAGAAGTCTCCTACCTATGAAGAAGACACAATTCCAACGTCACCAGAGGACTCCTCGCGCTCCGACGCTCGTCCTCGCACCGGAATTATGCCGAACGGACTCCAATTGCACCCAAATCACCCAACTTCTCTTTCAGGGCCACAACAGCATCTCCCTAGGTTGAGCAGTGCAATTGCACTGTTCGGCCAAGGGAAGACACTCTTAACACAACATAATCAAATCGCATAGCACATACCTGACGCGTTAAGAAACGCGTCCGACGTTGTCGACGCGACTAAAACCCACGACGTCCTGCATGCGCCACGCGGCGTGCATGCAGCGACGGCTACGTAACGGTGGTGAGAAATCGCGTCGAGGAAACTGAACGCGTTCTCCTATGAGAATCACGTCGTTTGCATGTGACGCGTTCTCAAGAAGCCCGACAGAGGCCGAATTGGGCTGGAATGCCCAACTCTCCTGCCTACCTTCTGACCCATAAAACCTGTAAAAACACCTATAGACCTCCATGGTCCAACAATGGCCACACACTAGCCACCAAACCCGATAACCTCGATCCGAATATACCGGTTATTACACCTTTTCTCACGTAATCTACTCGTATAAAATACTGATTTATGAGCACTTTGAGCTGAGGGCCAGTATCATGTGATTGAGGACCTCGATCGCGGGGCCGATGAGTTATATCTGATGTACAGGTCGGTTATTTTGAGAACTTGCAATATTTTTAGTGATTTGTCAATAAAGTTGAATTCCTTTTAAATATGCGTGATTTAAATATGGACGAAATATCGAAACTTGGCGAGCCGTATGATAGCATCTGTAACACCCCGAATTTTTTATTTAGTTGAGAACTTGAAAAATAAGGTTCTGAGACTTAACCATTATTCTTAGGTTGAATTAATTGATATTTAGAAATGATTAGCATTAATGAACGTTTCCCCAGTGTCGTACTCGGACGTGCGCGCTCCCACAGGGCGACACTGAAAAACTGTAACAAAAATGAAATCTGAGAACACCATAATTTCCAGAAAAATGTGAAGATCTCAGAAATATAAATATCCAAATTTTTCGGCATGCGGACTTCGAGGATAAGTCGACGTGACTATTTTTCGGGTGATTTTTCACCTAGTGTAAAATAAATCTAAAAATTAAATAAAAATTACCATAATTAGAAAAACCATCATATTAGACTATGGTTAAAATCTTAATGAAAATGGACATCGTTTACATATAAAAAATGTGGACAATTGGACCAGCTGAATTTAGGATTAATTACGGGAGGATTTTTTTTTGAATTATGGGTTGTTTACGTGGAAGGTTCTGGTGAGGCCAGTACTCTTGATGGTGGAGGTAACATGTTGTTACCATGTGTAACTTGCAGGGCACGCATGAATTAGGTGTCTGTGGGAGGTGAAATGGGTTTTTACTCCCAACACCTGTAAATGTATGTGGCATTGTGCATGGAAACCTGTTGGGTTTATAAAAACCCTCCCCCATCTATTGCACACACTCTTCCACTCCTGCTGGTGTGTGTGTGTTGTTGCTGAAGCTACTTCCTTCTTTTGTTGTTGTGTTGTGCTGCTATTATTGCCGAGAGAAGCTGCAACTGCTGCCCTGCTGTAGTGCTGCACTACCCCTGCACCATCTGCATTGGTTCCTTTCTATTGCACCAAATCTTCACGTTGAGGAAAAGAAGAACTTGTTCTTCCTTGTGTAGGATTCATTTCCTAATCTTTCTCTTTCTTTCCACTTCTGGATTAATAGTTTGAAGTGGTTCTATATCATGTGTCTTCCTATGTCCCCTCTTTTCTAAATCCTTGACCCCCACCTTTGTTAAAGAGGTCATGATCACCTGCTTACTTGCTATAGACGTGAGAATTCTCTTTTGAAAACCATGAACCCATCCCTTATAGTCTTGTTTTAGTTGTGTGGTTGTAGGATTCATTCTCTCTTCTCTTCTGATTCTTTCTTCTTCGTCCATTCTTGCCTTCTACTTTGGCTAAGAAGTTCTTGACCACATACATGTCTGTCATTTCTTGTAAACCATCCTTAGAACAGTGTGATAATCTTCTGTAAACATGTTTTAGCAAGTGTTGTCTAGATGAATTGTATACCCAGTACTTCATTGTCTAAATTCTTGGCCAAACATGTGTAGGATTACTTCTTCCTTCTCTCTTCTCATTCTTGTTTCCTATTCTTGCTCAAGAGCCTCATGATTAGGTGTTTTCCATGTACTTATACTTGACTCAATTTTTGAAAACACCCATAGAAGTCTTGTTCTATTCCTTGTAACCATGTTTATGTTATAGAGAAACTCATCCTAATATATATAGGAAATTGTTGGTTAGGAGAAGTTGTACTTTTAGTTATCATCTTACCTTAAGTTTCCATGCTACAAGACACCTCTATTGTACCTCTTGTTTCCTTCATATCAGTAATTTTTAGAACTATATATCAGATCCTTTTGATGTTGTCAAGCATGGTAGGAATCATAAGAACCTTTAGTAGAGTATCCTGTGGTGATTCTATATATTTTCTGGAAATTTACACTACATCTGTCGACAGATAGAATCTACCTGTCAACAGGTACTGTCCCAACCCAGAAAACTGGTTCTGGAACCCATCGCCTGTCGACAACCACCTCTAGGCTGTCGACACATGCTATCCTAGCCAGTGTTCCAACATCCTTCTGTGTACAAACTCTTGTTGAAACTTCATCCTATTAGCCTAGCAAGCTACCATCTTGTTTCCCCTGGTAATTTACTGTTATACCACTACAGAGATCAACCACATTGTGTCCTTTATCCTTCCTTGAATTACTCTTGAGATTTCCAAATACAAGTACTGTCCCACTGATTATAACTCCCTATGTTCAGTAACTTGAGTTCATAAACCTGATGTCTTGAGAGTCTTGATATTTGAGTACCCCTATTGGTTATGAATAAGTTATGATGACAGTTATTGGGTCCTTGGACCCCACATGATTATTATGCCTGTGCAAATAGGGCAGGTCCAGTCCTGGGAGGAGCACCCGAATTCATTTACGGGCCGCGCATAATGATAAAGGATACCAGGATGTTTGGCATTGCATCAATACCTGTTTGATTATGGTCATCATGTTACCTGTCCTGTGAGAATTTATATATGAACCAGACTATGAGATTCACTGTGAATTTCTGAGCACATTTTGTATTTCAGTACTACTATTCCAATTTCACTATCATGTTAAGATACTTGTTCGTTCATCTTTGATATTAGTCAAGTCTTTTCCTTGATCATCATACAATTTAATCCTTTGATTTGAGAATTTGAATCCTACTGGGCTAGTTAGCTCACAAAATCCTATTTTTTTCAGGTATCTACAGTTCTAGAAAGCAGAACATCGGGATATGTGTGTGGAGAGACCAACCTTGACGGCATTTTACTTTTGAGATTGTAAATGGAAATGTTGTAATATTCATAGAGTGATAGTTATTAAATTTTTATCTAGTAGAGCTCCTGAGCAATTTTTTGCTCAAATAGTTCAAAGTTTACTCTTGATTTCTCGTTCGTTCACGTTTCGGCATTTATAGTTATATTAAATGACGGGACGTGACAACATCGTCATTTGTTATCCCGTGGGCACTCAGCTGGTCCTGAAAACATGAGAACATGTCGATGAACGTGGACATCGTAGTTCGTTGCACGAGGTCACTTCGGCACTCTCCAGCAACTGAGAGACGACGTTCGATGTAAATTGAAGGCGTGGTCGCTTCGGCACACGCAATGCATGTGGACATCGTAGTTCGCTGTACGAGGCCGCTTCGGCACTCTCCAGCAACTGAGAGATGACGTCCGACATAAATTGAAGGCATGGTCGCTTCGGCACACGCAATGCATGTGGACGTCGTAGTTCGCTGCACGAGGTCGCTTCGAGACTCTCCAGCAACTGAGATACGACATCCGACGAGAATTAAGAGCGAGGTCGCTTCAGCACACACAATAATCATTGTCGTCATCGTTCCACGGACGAAGGCGTAGGTATTCGTCGGGAACTAAGACGACGTCTGACATAGATTGAATACGAGGTCGCTTTGGTACTCGCGTAGTACATAGACATCGTCGTTCACAGGACAAGTCGCTTAGGCATTCGTCAGAACCTAAGATGACGTCCTACGAGTTTGAATACAAGGTTGCCTCGGCACTCGTACATGGACCACGTCATTCACAGGATGAAGTCTCTATGGCATTCGTTATGAACAAGAGACAACGTCCGACTTGAATTAACAGTTTAACATCGTCAAACGTTGACATCATCTTTTGGCGACAAAGGCAGCGCGCGGTCGCAAGGGCCTTCTCAGCTACCCCCATGATTGGATGGAGGACGATGCTCCTCGTCCCATGACAAACTCATTACAGAGGTCTCAACGACCTCAAGAATTATTCTGACAAGTATGAGCATACTAAGTTTACGAGGCGCTATAAACCGATTGAAGCAATGTACCGACGTGGAGAAGCATAATTACAGGGTGCCGATGGCACTATTACCTTCTAGAAACCATTTACGACCAACACATTGCATTGTCACATGGTTTTGTGGTAGGATTGATGAACGACGAGGTCGCTTCGACACTCGTCAAGGATGAAATTCTGACGTACCGAAAGGCTAAGCGTGTCGGGATAAAGTAACAGCGACTGAGGAGATCGAAACTTTTTTAAGCATAAGTCCTCGGAAACACTGACGACACATATGAGAATCAATGCAATTGACAACAAAAGGTCTGCGAAGTTCTATTAATAAACAAGAAGGTGCAAAATGTGTGGCGAAATGCCATGAACAAACGCTCAAGCACCTAGTCTACAACTATATCATTTGAGCCGCCCATGTTCTCGTTGTCGGGGACGACAGTCTCCTCGGTGATGACATTCTCAGCGGCGTCCTCGAGTACTTTTTCGGCAGCAGCAGCCTGTAGACGCGAGATTTGGCCCATCCCGCGTGGTTCATGGCCCAATAAGGCCTATTTGACCGCTTACTGACTTGCCTCGGATCCCATGTAGACGTCCACATCGACTGCCGCTGACTCCATGTTGACGGCATGGTCCCTGGTCATCGACTCTGGTTAACAACCACATATGTTGACGTTTGCATGGGGTTGGTGGCAGCATCGCTTGCCGTCAACCTGAGTTTACTTGGTCTGCGCAACTGCCGAGATTCCAGCCCACTTGCGCCATTCTCTCCCCCATGCAACGCATGGGGCCATTCCCAACGGGAAAATGGGCCACCTTGGCACCCAGTAAAAATCCTACATGGCCCCCTCTCATTGGTTCAAGCCTTAACACATGGATTGCCACATGTTTAAGTGTGTTTCTTCACACTTGAGCATCATATGCTCCCTAGCTTCGACCCGACTGCCTATATAGGGTACTCCTTGGCCTTCTAAGTGGAGGGGGAGATGCTGGCGAGCCCAAGCTTTGATGCCTGAGAGAAGAGAGAGAAAGTTCACTCCAAGCCACAGAGAGCTTCCACCCTTGTTCCCTCTCTTCCTCTCAACCTTTGGAGCGTCCAGGAGGCTTCACCACGTGCTGGAGGAGTTCACAAAGTAGCCACCAACGACTACAAATGAGGATCATCTACCTCCTCTCTTTCTCTTTCCCTTCCTTCCCTCTTACCTTTGCATGTTACACACACACACACACTCTAGGCACGTAGTGCACCTCCCTACATACCTAAAAGGGGTTTTCCAAACCAAAAACGGAGGGAAGAAGGGTGGTCATAACAATTGGCCACCCCTCTTCTCAAACCCGCAACCGGTACGGGGCTCTCCCTTTGGGCTTCTTCTGTTCATTTTGGACGTTTACTACACTGCCCTAAGTCTAATAGAGCACTCTTTGTGGCAGGAACACTTCAAGCTAGACCATGGAGCTTCTTCTCTTTGGCCGGCCGAAGAGAGGAAAGTTGGAGTCCTACCATCATCCGCTACGCGAGGCAGTGTCATCGGCGCGATCAAGACACTTCCTTGGGCACAGGTAAGGCCCTAACGATCACCTCCCCTCCATGTACTTGTTGTTTTCTTTGTCTTTCTTCTTGGTCAACCTGGTCAACTAGAGGGTCAAAGAAGCAAGTAAGGGTCAACAAGCAACCTTTCCACGCCAACGAGGGAGCAAAGACAATGTTCGGGGAACCTCCGGAGCGACTACACCACAACGGGGGTGCGGAACGAAGCGTCCACAGCTCTTCTTTGGCGATCACGGTGGGACCACTGCTGCTGCCACGGTTTTCAGTCTGCACACAGGTAGACGACAAGCGATCTTGCCATTTACCCAGGTAAACGTCCACACTTCCTGTCGTTTAGTTCTTCCCCGCGTCAACCTCTCTCGCCGTTTACTTCATCTTAGCGTCAGTCGATCCTACCGTCTATTGTTTTCTGAGGAACTGAACGTCCACTGTGTTGCCGTTTATTTCCCAGAAGCCTGTTTTTGGACTGTTTTGATTGATTTCATTTTCTGTTTGCTTCCTGTTTGACTCTCTAACGGTCCTCAGTCATTGGGGGGGGGGTCCTTATTCTCCTCTGTTCTAGCCTCCCCACACATTTTAGGATAGCCCCTTCTTGATTCACAACCTTTTACTCGGGGATTCCTTCTCGGGTAAATCGGGTTGGCTTCAAGGAGAACTCTACAAGTCCCTAAATTCTATGGATTCTCTCACGGTACGGGGCAGGAGGACCTTTCACCTTCCCAGTTAGTCCGCCTATTCACCCGATTTTGAGTAAGGATTGAGAGAACCGGCCTTTGCAAGTCTAACTAACATACAACTTCAACATCTAAAATTTTTTGGGACGTTGTTTGACAACATTGTTTGGTAGAAATCCACATTTCTCCTAATAACATTTTAGTTAATCATCATAATCCTCTTAAAATCAGCAGGTTGTGTGATAATGGACTCGTGGTTGAACTCCGTTAACATGTCTAACAATCCGGCTTTTGAATATGATGACAATACCCATGATGAATTTGTCAGAATGGTTAATTCTAATGTTCAGCCCGAAGAGTCAGTTCAATCCTCCTCTCAGGCCGACAATGAGGAGGTAAGTTTGAGGGTCAACCCCACATATGCCCAAGAAGTTCAAGAAGACCCCGAATTTTCCAAACTCCTCTCCCGCTATTCGCCTGAGGACATCATTTCAATACTTTCCAAGCATACCTTCCGGGCAATGTCTTCTCCTTCCTCTCCATCTCCATCTCCGTTCAATGCCTCTACGTCTAGGCCCATTCCTAGACCCGTCACTCCTCCCTGGGTTCCCATCCCCACTCCTTTTCCTCCCACTCCTACACCAACTCCCATTCCAACTCCTCCCTCTGTCTATCCACCCTATATCCAACCCACACCCCCCACTCAATCCGAATCCATCTCCCGTTCGGAGATGGAGTGTAATGTCGCGCATTTTTCGGATGTTCGCGGATCCTTACTTAGCGGGTTTGGTGGCCAATGTGTGGCCCATTAGCTTGTGTTTCAAGTGTCCGCATGGGTTGTGAGGCTTTGTGGGCCGGCAGATTGGGCCCAAAGCGCTCACAGGTTCTCTGTTTGTGAACACGATAGGGGTATGCGTCGCGTTCTGAACGCGAAGGCCCTGGTGGTCGCGTTCATATTGCCGTTGTTTGGGTCGACGTCTGCATGCGTGCTGCGTGTCACACGCGGGGAAGGGCATGCTGACGTCGACAGTGGGAAGGCGACGGCCTCCTACGTCGCATTCAGGTTGCGACGTAGGGCTACGTCGCGTTCTTAACCGCTGTGCATTTTTAAGGAAGGTTTGGCCAAACAGAGCTTTCACAAGCTCTGCACGGCCAGGGGAGCTTGCCACGGGCTCTCTCATGCAATTTGGTTTATTGGGGTCGTGTTTGGCGCGCTCTCGCCGCGTGGACATCGCGTGGAGCGGGGGAGACACCGTGTTGTGCTTGGTTTGCATGTTCTTCATGAAGGTAGGGAGTTCTACCTTGATTTGTTATGTGGATTGCATGTTAGCTTGTTTATCGCTTTACAAACAGTAGATACCATGTTTAGGTGGTGAAATAAGCATGAAAACTGGGTTGGTTTACCACTTAGGATGGTTTGCATGGTAGATCCAGAGAAGGGTTCCAGATTAGGGTTTTTGCCTGTGAAGGTGACATACCCTTCTGTCGCGACCAGGTCACGAGAGGCCGACCCATCGCATTCTGGTTTTGAACGTGACACATCAGGGTGTCGTGTTCTGAAGGCGACGTAACCCCATGTCGCGATCTCAGTCGAGAGGTCCGGTTTTGCATGGTTTCAATGATATGGTTATCCGATTATCGTACTTGGTGTGCATGGCTTTGGTAAGTGGTGCATTGGCATACGTAGCGCTCTTTGAGCGTCTCGTTGTGTTGTTAGCGTGCTGTTTACGCAAATGGTGTGTCGTTTACATAAATTAAGTGTGTGTGTGCATGGAGCACACATTATCGTGGCATATCTTTATGATTTGTCGTGGTAGTTGGGCAGTGAGGTTCTAGTGTGAACCTAGCCTTGATCTTTAATGTCTTTTATGGGTCCTTTCAGATGGTTAATTAGTATAGTCCGAGTAAGATTAAGAGTTTGTGCACGGCTATTGTACATGGGGTTTAATGTGGTAAAGGAGGTCATGAAATGACCGATGATTAATGATTAATGTAATTCTGTATGTGTTTGTGTAGGTTAGCTTGTAGGTCACATGGTGACTAGGGACAAGCTACTCTGACACTTGTACCGTAGTTTGAAATAAATATTATGTGTATGTACCGTGGTTTGAGCTTGCCGAGTTTGGTGGTCCAACGCCTATTCTGGAATACCTCTGCAGTCAGGTACCCCAGGTTCTGTGTGAGCCAGGCACGTGTGTTTGTTGTGCTCGGGTTTGTCCGGTACTTGTGTTGTACCGTCGAGGTCTATGTCGTCTGTCCTGGACACCCTCACTCCTGTGTTTGAGTTGTACGTCCGGTTGAGGGAAAGACGACAGAGGGCAGCGACTTGTGTTTGTGGGTGTGCACTCACTTGTAGCGCGCTCGTAGTTGGGGGTACGGACACCAGTAGTCGACATTGGTCCCCAGCTAGTCCTATTTTCCAGTGCCTCACTTTAGGGAGCTTAGGCCAGAGTCCCTAAAGGTGCCAAGCATGGGCCTGTAGGGTGTGTGACTTACAGCTGTGGTGTTGGTTGGTCTCCACTCTTCTTTGGCTTGTGCTTGTGGAGCGGCAGTTGGACCTTTCGTCCGTGACTGCGAGACTGAGAGGTAGTTCTTGTGTTGTGTTGTCCGGGTTGGATACTGGCGTCATGAACCAGTAGTCGGGAAAACTGCGAGACTGAGAGGTAGTTCTTGTGTTGTGCTGTCTGGGTTGGATACTGGCATCATGAACCAGTAGTCTGTTCCCGTGTGGTGGTGCCGTTCCCTTCCGACTCGTGCTTTGCCACTGGTTGTGGTTTGTGTGTAGTGACTCGTCGGTTGTGGCTTGACCCGTTGGGGTGTGCCTGATAGGAGGCACAATTGTACTGAGGTTTTGTGGTGGTACCTCGTGGTGGTGGGTACCTGTACCCTTCTTGGGTACCTATTTCTCGTGGTACGTTGCGTACCAGTCTTTTCAGGTGTTGTGGTGGAGCTGTGCTCCGTGGAGGTCGTGCGGTGAGACCTTCCACTTATTGTGTTTTACCCTTCCTCGGGTAAACTTCTGATTATGGTTTTAGTGAAAGATGGATTGGCATTGTTATAGCCAGTCTTGTTACTTTGTGTGTGCCTTTCGATATATCGTGGTCTGGAGGTATAATGGGCTACCCATGTGTTTGAGGTTCGCCTGTGAAGCTTGTAGCCTAGGCAGTGGTTTGCCTGTGTGGCTTGTAGCTTAGGCGACCAGTTGTTGAGGTAGTATGCCTGTGAGGCCAGTGGCCTAGGCATTTCAGTTGTTGAGCGGACTAGTAGTGCTGTGCTAGTCCTATGGTTCCTCTTTCTTTCCTAGGAATATGTATTTGTTTATGATTTATGCCTAAGCTAATTATTTATTTTAAATGTTGTGAGCATGCCATGGTTTGGCTTTTAGTGTTACCAGTGAGACCCTCTGGGGTTGAGGTTCTTCAATGTTGCGTGTGGTTTTTTTGTGGCCCCTACTGAGCCGTGACTTATTGAGGCTCACTCCCCTACAATTCTTCTCAGGGCTTTCCGTTTGTGTGACTTGTGGAGACGTTGTGGCAAACTTGTACCACCAACAGTTGAGTTGTAGTCGTGCTGTGTGAGCTTGTGCTCCCTCGGGGTATGCCCCAGATAGTTGTACTTTTTAATTGGACATGTAATAATGTATTGGGATAGTTGTACAATGTGATTTACAGATATGAGCACATGTACTTTCTTGTATCTTATACTGTAGTTGTTGCATTTTATATTCTTACTGGACACTTGTGTGAGATATCCCTTGCGAGACTTCGGTCCGTTCGCGGGAGGTGGATCTGGATATGGAGCCTTATTGGGCATAAATATCCAGGGCCGTTATAGTTGTGGAGCTGTGCTCCGTGGAGGTCGTGCGGTGAGACCTTCCACTTATTGTGTTTTACCCTTCCTCGGGTAAACTTCCGATTATGGTTTTAGTGAAAGATGGATTGGCGTTGTTATAGCCAGTCCTGTTACTTTGTGTGTGCCTTTCGATATATCGTGGTTTGGGGGTATAATGGGCTAGCTCTTGGTCAGCGGTCCTGCTACCAGTGTGTTTGAGGTCCGCCTGTGAAGCTTATAGCCTAGGCAGTGGTTTGCCTATATGGCTTGTAGCTTAGGCGGCCAGTTGTTGTAATAGTTTGCCTGTGAGGCTTGTGGCCTAGGCACTTCAGTTGTTTGGCAGGCTAGTAGTGCTGTACTAGTCCTACTGTTCCTCTTTCCTTTGAGGTTTTTACTAGCTGTTAAGTTTATGTTAGTTGTTAATCATGTATTGTTGTGAGTATGATATGGTTTGCCTATTGGTGTTGCCAGTGAGACCCTCTGGGGTTGAGGTTATGTAGTGTTATGTATTGTTTTTGGGTGGTCCCTACTGAGCCAGTGACTTGTTGAGGCTCACTCCCCTACAGTTCTTTTTAGGGCTTGCCATTTGTGTGGTTTGTGGAGATGTTGCGGCAGACTTGTACCACCAGCAATTGAGTTGTAGTTGTACTGTGTGAGCTTGTGCTCCCTCGGGGTATGCTCTAGGCAGTTGTACTTTTTAATTGGACATGTAATAATGTATTGGGACAGTTGTACAATGTGGTTTACAGATATGAGCACATGTACTTTCTTGTGTCTTATACTATAGTTGTTGTCTTTTATATTCTTACTGGACACTTGTGTGAGATATCCCTTGCGAGACTTCAGTCCGTTCGCGGGAGGCGGATCTGGATATGGAGCCTTATCGGGCATAAATATCCAGGGCCGTTACAGTTGGTATCAGAGCATGGTCCAGTTAGAATATGAAAAGACATTGAGGTTACAATGTCCCAAGACATGGTTTAATGTCCACTACTGGTAGTAAGTCTGCAGTTTTGTGTAGTTTTTAGTGTGGTTTTCACCGGAGCTTTTGGTATGAGAATTGCGTGTTTTTGTTTGTTAAACTGGCAGTTGTTAGAAATGGCAGAGAAATAGCATGGTTAATGATATAGTGAGTGTGGCCACATTAGAATGTCAGTTTGTGATTAAAATATAATTGTTTAAAAGGTTCTCAGTTATAGAAATTGAAGAGATTGGTGAATTCAGTTATGGAAACTAGTGAAAGTATTTTAATGAGGACCAGAGTTGGCAGAGACAGGTATAGGGTAATGATGTGATGGAATGGCAAAGAGAAAGTGCTATGGTGGGGGAATTGTGCAATGTGATCATGGTTGTTAAATATATGAATTGCGGCTGAGAACTTTAGCAGAAGTAGTTAATGTATTTGAGATTTGTGTGGATAGATATTAAGAAGCAACGTGATTAAGTGATGTGTCATGTTTGAAATGATTAAGTGAGGTAATTCAACTTAAGATGTGGTATTAGAAAACAGAGGAACAGTAATGTGTGGCAGTCAGATGAAGTGTGTATTGTGACTAGAAAAGGGTGCAGTAAAGAGTTTCAGAATAGTCCTGTTATGAATAAGGATGATAATGGAAAGTTTGATACAGAGATTCGTGTAAGTATATACAGAGATGAGAAGCTGGGTAAGAAAAGAATAAAGGAAAAGCAGTGAGCAGTCAGATTTTTCTGAGAATTCATAAGGAAGATGTCCACTTAGTAAGTGGTAGTGGGTAAGGATTTCGCAGAAAGATTTACACAAGATTACAGTGTTAAAGATAAGAGCAGTAATGCCAGCATTTGTGTGCAATTTGTGGGCACAAGAAAGTAAAGTTTGTGTCAGAGGCAGATTAAGATCAAGACAAGGTAGATTGTGAATGGATATTTTGAATAAGTTGCAATAGTGGAATTGTTTTTATTCGGTAGTGGATCAGTAATGCTGAATAGAGGAGCCAGGCAGAATCAGATATTGTGTTTGAAGGAAATAGTTTCAGTTTATGGCTATGGTAGTATTTTAATAAGAAAGATTGTAGTGAAAGTGGCACAGTGAGATTAATCAGTTAGCAAAATAGTTAAGAGGGATGCTTTACAGAAATGAAATTATGCGGTTGGCTGTAAAATTAAAGTTCAGTATTATTAAATGGATAAAGAATATGACAGATTATAGAGCAACGATAGTTAGATGGATCAAGGAATGTGCAGTAGGAATTTGTATAATAGCAAGCAGCAAAGTGATTCAGATGAATGAATGAGTGTTGTTATAAAAATGTTTCCAGAATTTAATATGACGGTCACAGTAGAACAATTAAAGAATAATGAGCAGATTAAGGTATGTCAAAGCAAAACAGAAAGAATAAGGAAAAGCATGATCAATTTAGCAGTAAAGAATTCTGAATCAGATATCATTGAGCAAGTTTTGTTTCTTGATGAGGAATATAGTGTCACAGTAGTGACGATGGAAATTGTAAAGAGATATGGGTTTGGTTTGCTGGATTAGTCGGAGAATAATGTTTGAAATGAGGAAAGTGTATAAAGAAGCAAATTATGTCATAATAATATGGCAAGATTCAGAATTCAGTGTGGCACAGAAATAGTTAAAAACAGAATCCGAGTAAGGCCAGTTAAGCAATGTAATTATGAGATAAGAAAAGTGCAACATCAGCCTGGGAATATGAATTAAGGTAAGATGTGTTGACAGTGGTATGCCAAAATTCAGAATTTAAGTAGGTGGTTCGATCAAAATAAGAAAAGCAGACCGGAAACATTAATGTTTTCTTCCAATGGTAAGTGAATAAATAAGATAATTGGGAAGCCAGTAAAGTTGAAATTGAGGTCAGAGTTATGGTTTTGCCCAGTGTTTGGTATAATCAGAGTAGCGCAGCGGAAGCGTGTGGGTCCATAACCCACAGATCATACAGTTAAGTATGTGAATACAGATAAAGCAGAATAACGGTTAACGGTGACAAGTGGATAATGGAATGGCACCGAGAAATTCGAGAATTTAAGCAACGTATAGGACGATAGAACATCCAAAGGTAGTGGAATAAAGTGAAAGGATTTGAGCAGAAAAAATGGCCCAGAAAGAAATATTGCAAACACAGCCCAGAAAATGTGGAAGCAGGTTGAGTCCAAGGAGATAAAGCGCCACCGGCAAGGTAGAATTGCCTATAGTCGAAAGGTAAGGAATGGCAGATTGAATCCATGGAATAAAGCAGTTGTGGAATAAATTGAAAAGGAAGACAGGGCAGAACAAGCATGGAAATGAACAGATGGATCAGTCAGCATAGATGGTTGGAAGGCAAATGCAGAGGAAGTGTATCCTACTTGTTCTGTATACGACTTTGTTTCTTTTTAGGTGATAATTCGGTTTACTGTGGTTTGTTTTGAATGTCAGGACAACATTCCTTTTTAGGTGATAATAATGTAACGTCGCGTGTTTTACGGATCTTCGCGGATCCTTGCTTAGCGGGTTTGGTGGCCAATGTGTGGCCCATTAGCTTGTGTTTCAGGTGTCCGCATGGGTTGTGAGGCTTTGTGGGCCGGCAGATTGGGCCCAAAGTGCTCACAGGTTCTCTGCCTGTGAACGCGACAGGGGTATGCGTCGCGTTCTGAACGAGATGACCCTGGTGGTTGCGTTCATGTTGCCGCTGTTTGGGTCGACATCTGCATGCGCGTCGCGTGTCACGCGCAGGGCAGAGCGTGCTGACGTCGACAGTGGGAAGGCGACGGCCTCCTACATCGCGTTCAGGTCGCGACGTAGGGCTACGTCGCGTTCTTAACCACTGTGCATTTTTAAGGAAGGTTTGGCCGAACAGAGCTTTCACAAGCTCTGCATGGCCAGGGGAGCTTGCCGCGGGCTCTCCCAGGCAATTTGGTTTGTTGGGGTCGTGTTTGGCGTGCTCTCGCCGCGAGGACGTCGTGTGGAGCAGGGGAGATGTAATGCTGTGCTCGGTTTGCGTGTTCTTCGTGAAGGTAGGGAGTTCTACCTTGATTTGTTATATGGATTACATGTTAGCTTGTTTATCGCTTTACAAACAGTAGATACCATGTTTAGGTGGTGAAATAAGCATGAAAACTGGGTTGGTTTACCGTTTAGGATGGTTTGCATGCCAGATCCGGAGAAGGGTTCCGGATTAGGGTTTTTGCCTGTGAAGGCGATAGACCTTCTGTCGCGACCAGGTCGCCATAGGCTGACCCATCGCGTTCTGGTTTTGAACGCGACACATTGGGGTGTCGTGTTCTGAAGACGATGTAACCCCATGTCGCGATCTCAGTCGAGAGGTTCGGTTTTGCATGGTTTTAATGATATGGTTATCCGATTATTGTACTTGGTGTGCACGGCTTTGGTAAGTGGTGCATTGGCACCCGTAGCGCTCTTTGAGTGTCTCGTTGTGTTGTTAGCGTGTTGTTTATGCAAGTGGTGTGTCGTTTACATAGATTAAGTGTGTGTGTGCATGGCGCACACATTATCGTGGTATACCTTTATGATTTGTCATGGTAGTTGGGCAGTGAGGTTCCAGTGTGAACCTAGCCTTGATCTTTAATGTCTTTTATGGGTCCTTTCAGATGGTTTAATTAGTATAGCCCGAGTAAGATTAAGAGTTTGTGCATAGTTATTGTACATGGGGTTTAATGTGGTGAAGGAGGTCATGAAATGACCGATGATTAATGATTAATGTAATTCATGTATGTGTTTGTGTAGGTTAGCTTGTAGGTCACATGGTGACCAGGGACAAGCTACTCTTGACACTTGTACCGTGGTTTGAAATAAATATTATGTGTATGTACCATGGTTTGAGCTTACCGAGTTTGGTGGTCTGGCGCCTGTTCCGGAATACCTCTGCAGTCGGGTACCCCAGGTTCTGTGTGAGCCAGGCACATGTGTTTGTTATGCTCGGGGTTTGTCCCGGTACTTGTGTTATACCGTTGAGGTCTGTGTCGTCTATCCTGGACACCCTCACTCTTGTGTTTGAGTTGTACGTCCGGCTGAGGGAAAGACAACAGAGGGCATCGAATTGTGTTTGTGGGTGTGCAGTCACTTGTAGCGCGCTCGTAGTTGGGGGTACGGACACCAGTAGTCGACACTGGTCACCAGCTAGTCATGTTTTCCAGTGCCTCACTTTAGGGAGCTTAGGCTAGAGTCCCTAAAGGTGCCAGGCAAGGCCCTGCAGTTGTGTGTGGTTTGCAGGTGTGGTGTTGGTTGGTCTCCACTGTTCTTTGGCTTGTGCTTGTGGAGCGGTAGTTGGACCTTTCGTCCGTAACTGCGAGACTGAGAGGTAGTTCTTATGTTGTGTTGTCCGGGTGGGATATTGGTGTCATGAACCAGTAGTCCGTTCCTGTGTGGTGGCGTCATTCCTTTCCGACTCGTGCACTACAAGAAAAAATGCTTTTAGAGACCGATATAGAGACCGATAATTTCAGTCACTATTCGGTCCCTAATTAGTGACCGAATTGTGACTGAAAGTAATCGGTCGCCAAACAAATATTTTAGAGACCGGATCTAAATCAGTCCCTAATTGGGGACCGAATAGTGATCGAAATTATCGGCCTCTATATTTTGGGACCGGTTAAATTCAGTCACTAGTCGGTCACTATTTAGGGACCGAATAGTGACTGATTTGATTTCAGTCACAAATTTTCACGTTTTCGCGGGATGTGAGAAATTTTATGACCGATTTTATTTCAGTCACTATTCGGTCACTATATAGTGACCGAATAGTGACTGAATTTAATCGGTCTCTATTTTTAGAGATCGAATAGAGACCGATATTTATCAGTCCCTATTCTGTCTCTATAGCCGCGCCTTCCTCCCCATTTACCCCCCCCCCCCCTTCGCGCACTCTCTCTCTCTCTCTCTCCTCTGTCGCAACGCACACACACACACACACACACACACTCTCTCTCTCTCTCTCTCCTCCATCCCTGCTCGCTCTCTCTCTCTCATTCGCCAGACTCTGTCGCCTTGCGCCGCCGTTGCCGTGTGCCGCCATCGCCGGAGGCTGCCGCCGTCGCTGGACGCCGCCGCCATCGCCCGCTGGACGCCGCCCTCATCTTCTCCTGTCGTCCCCATGTCCGGAGTCGGACGCCGCCAAGCCTTTCTCCTCCGGTAAGTCTCCGCCCCTCCCTCTGTCTCTCTGGCCTCCCCCCCCCCCACCCCCCACCCCACCTGGGAACCCCCCCCCCCCAACACCCCTCCGTCGTGCCCCCCTCCCCCTCCCTCTGTCTCTCTGTTCTCCCCGCCCTCCCCCACTGGGAACCCCCCCACACCCCCCCGCCACGCGCCCTTCCCCCTCCCTCTCTGTCCTCCCCTCCCTCCCCCACCTGGGAACCCCCCTCCCTCTGTCTCTCGCCCTTGCATACTCCCAATCAAGGCAGCCCACGACCTCGCAAGCTCCCCGTGCAGCCTCGACCTCGCAAGCTCACGCTCGAAGCTTCCCCATCGCATTCTCCCAGTCGCAGAGAGAGGTATTTTTTTTCTCTCCCTGCGATGGCTTCTCCCTGTCCACTTACTCACTGCCTCAACATCGCAACCTTCCAGTCACATCGTCACCGTCGCAAACTCATAGTCTCACCATCTTCGAACGCGTCGCATCCGTCACCCACGCAAAAGAGAGAGGTACTAATTTTATTTTTCTCTCCCTGCGATGGCTTCTCCCTGTCCACTTACTCACTGCCTCAACATATATTGTTTATGTTCTCTTTGTTTATATTGTTCCAATGGAATGTAGAATGAAGATAGTATCTAATTAGTTTTGATCTTTTCTGATAAGTTCTCATTTGCTTGAGGTCAAGCTCAGTTGTGGAACTTGAGCTCAAATTTCTGAATCAGAAAATGGAACAAGAATGCATGGATAAGAGGGGAGTTTGCATGTGCACATTTAGACATTACATGCTGCCCCCTACTATTCTGATTTTTAATAGATTTTTAAAATTGAGATGTTAAGGTTTTTAAATAATTAAAACTGAGATTTTTAAAACAGTTTAATGTCTACATGTTTTAATGTGCATGTTAATTTCATTTATGCTTATGTTTCTGAAATGTTGTGCCTTAGTGTTTCTGAAATCCTGTGCACCTATATAATTTTTTAGATATCTCTGTGCCTTATGATTGTCATTAGATTTTTTAGATATTCTGTTCAATTGGATTTTTACAATGAACACTGTCATCTACTGCCAGCAAAATGGGGTTCATGTTTGGGGATGGCACTGTCATCTACTGCCAGCAAAATGAACACTCATTTCTATCTACCTCAGTTATGAAGCACAATATGTTTTCTGTTAAACATACTATTACCTTATGTGAGTGTGAACATAGAAGGAATACAAAATGTAATTCCATTGCTGCATGACAAGTATTAACCAATAATCTTATATAGCATTCTTGGTAACACAAACCCAAGAGATGGAATGTATTCGCACTCTTATATGTGTTCGCATTTCAATTTCAATACAAAAAGTTGCAATCTTGAACCTGCAAGAGTATACAATATGCAGGATCTAAACAAAATGCATCACCCAATGATGACTGGAAGAATAAAAAGAGTGGATGCTTGCAGCAAACAACAAGAGATGCACAACATACAACTCACCTGCCAACAGGATACACATCCAAGGAATTTCTGAGGAATTTTGTTTTCAACTTGGAGGTGACAACGTAAGTGAAATGCTCATTGTCAGCATGTCCTGCACTCATTGGAGGGTGATGACTAACCTGGAAATGAAAGCAACACATAGCCTTAAGCATTTACACATAATAACATACTTAAGAGGTAATCAGGTAGTGGAGGGGGTACCAAATGGCCTGTAACTGACAGGAAATAGTATATGTATGGATGAATAAGAATTCAGGATACAAATAAGAATGAGCTGAAAGCCTCAACAAGGATGGAGGGGTTTAAGTGACAATAACCTGTTCTGAAATGAATTTAAACCCTCCGTGATTGACCATCTCATATGTCTCACCAAGGATGGGATTGAAAGGTTTCCATGTTCGTTGATAGGCAAAGTAGACACATATAGCCCAAGAAGCTGCAGAGAACAACAAAGTGTGCTATCATTCAGATCATCCATATACATGATGAATGATATACGCATTGTAGACAAGCAAACACTCACAGGCATAAACCAATCGCATGTAAGGATCCTCACACTCATCTGCCAGATCTATGAAGTGGCAATATTCCATTAACTGTGATAGACACAAAAAATGGCAAAGTCCATGAGTAACAAACACCACCCCAACGACTCAAAAGTGACTGATGGTCCAGTCATACTATTTATGGCCTTTCACAAGATCTCTTAGGAAAAATATGTATAAGGATTTCTTCTGTACAATCATACTATTATCCATCCAGGACAGATAAATCCCAATCAAACCAGGCATTTCCAGGAAAAAAAAAACTATGAACCAGTTGCCTATCCCTATCTAAGACTCCTGTTTCTGCAATTAATAAATTGGAGGCCATGAAGATCAATTAATGGCTTTGCTCAATTGTGTCTGACCATTTAGAATCAGAAATGTCTCTTATCTGATTAGGGTGATAGATTTTGTTATATTCTTTCTTTACACAGTGACAAAGACTATTCATAGTGAAGAGAACCCTAAAGACTGGATCATTTACAGATAGAAGTTAATCAAATTATATCAACTCTAGATAAAAAACCCCATAACAACTATTTGTAAAAGAAAAATCAATTAAGATATTAAGCAGTAGTAGGCCTTTTTCTTATATCTTATAACTTATAGAATGGCAAAACTGTATAGATTACCAAGGTTAGCATCAAATACACAGAAAATAGGATTTTTACAGGTTAAATACTATGTTCAATTAACTTGAGTGTGATTCATCTTCAAAAAAGTCTTAGAAATGGCATCAGATAGATAGAAAAGACATCATATCTTTTTTTTTTACTCTGACTTCTAAGTGGTCTTTTTTATTTATGAGTACCTCTGTATCATTTCCTCTGACTCCAGAAAGGATCCCTATCTTCTTTTGACTGACCAACCCTTTTGTGCGGGCTAGAATTTGGGTAGGTGCAGGGTTAGCAACTCAACATTTTTTTCCATCTAATATTTTTTTATTCTTCTCATTCCCAAACTGAATTATATGTTTGATGTGCGTAGTGACAATAGAAGATTTTAGGTTAATTACATTTTTAGTGCTTTCTTTTTTGACTACCCATTATGTAATCACTTTTAAACAAAATGTTTTAAAAGCTATTTTGTTTGAGAAATTAATTGACCATAGATTCTCCAAGTAATTTTGGCCCACTTTACTGTTTGAATGATTCAGAAAGATTCTACAAGTAACTTTTCAACCTAGCATATGCTTCTCATTCAGCTTTTAAATCTTTCTTTTCTGTTATGTAATTAGTTTTACCGCTTCCTCATAGATATATATGATGTGTTATGTTGTTGTTTTAACAAGAGATGGGCATTGAACAGCACAACATATCATTCTTGATATTCTGACTAAGGGCAAGAATCCTACTGTCAATGCTTAAGATCACAACAATTTGGTGCAAAAAATATGAAGTAGATATCCTGATTTTTTATTTTTGTTCACACACTCTTTGACTATTTTGTTATTTAATCATTTGAGGCTTTTTAAAGAGGGGCAATCAATTGGTTCTGCCCATTTGTTTTTTTTTTATGTTATGAGTTTTAAGAATGAACTCTGATTTTTTATGTCATGAGTTTTTAAAGGACAGATTTTGAATTTGTATTATATTACCGGGGCCTTCCATTGAAATATTCTCAATGTTCTAATTATTTTGTAATTAGTCTTACCTGAATACTTATTTTCTTACTTGCCCAGGAGGAACATAGCAATTTAGTTTGCCTATAGGAAATTATAATTTTGATGTGCATGTCACCATTTGCATTTTATGTACATGTTTTACATTTCATAGACACCTATAGAACCGAACATAACCTTAAAAAAAAATTAATATGCAGGGAAAGTAGCCTACTACTCAGCTTCTGTCCACTTACTCACTACCTCAACAAGTATTTTCTTTACCAAGATCTTTTTCTTTTTCTTTAAGCAAAGTTCAAACTTTTGAAATTATTAGCTTTCTGACTATTCATTTTTGTCCCAATTAACTGCATTTTCTACAATTCCTATTTTTCTGAGATGTCTTTTCATAGAACTCATTCTCCTAAAGTGTAACATCATGCATACTTCAATAACCATAGTTTAATAGCTAAGAAAACAAAATCGTTTGAAGCAATCTCTTAAACTGAAAGAGGCATATAGAAACAATAACTTAAACTGAAAGAGGCACACTTCACACTTCAGACTTTAGCAAACTGGGACTTGGGTGCTTTGGCTAGATCAGCGTGTGATTTGGACAAATCAAGGAACTCCATTCAGTTAGCAAAAGTAACTATTAAGTAAGCAACAACAAATCAGAGGACGAAGAAATAACATTAGTAATAGCAACGGCAAATTGTAGAGTTCTGCAGTCACCAAATAACTTTGGGTGCTAATGCTCTTGGATATAGAAATTGGGGGGGGGGGGAGGTGATTTTGGTATACATGGAAGTCCCCTCCCTTCTTCCCTCACCAGCAGGTAGCCAGACTGCCCCCATGTTCAGCAGCTTGAGGGTAAGTTTCTAAAATGACCAACTCACCTTTTGCCAAACAGGTGCAGGTAAGTCTACAACATTTTGCTGCACATACCCACTGATGGAGAGCATCTTATAAATTAAAATGTAAAATTAATTAACTACATTATCATGTGGACTTAATCATTGATTTCATCATCCCACTGGAATGGGTGTTCTCTTTTTTCAAGGATGAACACATTACCATGTACTTTTTTCTCAGAGTTTAGCGCCTCAGCACGTAGCTTCTCAACTTCCCTTGCCATGGAGATGAGGTTCGTCTCCATCTCTTGCATCTGCTTCACTTGCTCTATATTCGAACCTTTTTCGTACTCAAAGCCAGTCCTTTTCTCCACAATATGAAGACAATTTTGGTTATCAGGATGAAACAGGAAGAATGTGAACAACAAATAGAAAAGAAAGAAAAAAAGAAAAAAAATCATAACACTAGGAGATGTTAATGCTTACCACAACTTTTGATGCTCCAGCCTCAAACTATCTATCTCAGCACGCAGTTCTGGAATCTTCTTAATGTCAGTAAATGACTTCTGTAATTCTTCAGTCATCTGCTGTATTTGGGAAGTCAGGTCCTGTCTCTCTGTCACCAATCTCTGTGCCTCCAGATGTGGCTGCTATAATTCTTTTCTCACACTCTCACCAGCCTTCATATCTGCCTCCATTTTCACAATTTTCTCCAATAATGTTCTCATCTGCATGTCACTTGCCATCCTTTCCTTACTGACATGCTCATGCCGTCTCTGCATTTCCTACTGAGCAATAACAAGCTCTTGCCCCAAAGTTACATGGCTTGCTGCTAAAGAAATCAACTACAAACATTAGGATGAGTACACCAAGAAAAGGAAATCCCACTAGACCCAGAAGAGTTCTGCATCCAAGGGCAGGAATCTATCAAATCACTATTATCTAAATTTAATCATTGTATTTGGTACTTGCACGAAAATACTTGGATCATTAAAAACTTCTAGCAGGAATCTGCATTTTCATCCACCAAAAAAAACATAACTAATAAACTAATGGATTAATCATCAAGTATCTAACTCATAATACATTAACAACATAATTTTGAAGGTTATGGTGCCTATCCATGAGAAAATGATAGAATGCCACTTGTGGTTTTTTAGACAAGACAACAAACTAAAAGGCACTTTTTTGTCCATAAGATAATCTGGATTCTAATGTGTTACATACCACATGTGAACTTGGATGTATATTTTTAGAGATCATCGGCCTTGAGCCAGTGTACTGTAAGCAAATCCAATCACTGCCAGTAGGTTCCAATTTATGTTTGTCTACAATGCACCACTATCAAGGCCGATGATCCCTAAAAATATACATCCAAGTTCTATTATATATATTTGAAACTATTTCTGTATATATTCAATTTTGTGCTTAAAATTTAAGTTCATGAGCATTATTTCTTTTATTGGAATGATGAGCCCTGCATAATGCGAATCATATAAAGATTACCATTATAAGTAGGGATGTCAATGGACCGGGCCTTGCTAGGCCCGGCCCAGGCCCGACCCAGGCCTGGGGTAGGCCCGGTATGGGTGGCCCGGCCCGGCCCAAGAAAAGCCCGGTTAAGCCTGGCCCAGCCCGAAAAAATAAGAAAAATATTATTTTTATTCATATAATATAATTTTAATATATCTACTATAATGTATCTATAAAAAAATAATATATATTTTACTTATATCTATATTAACATTTAACTTATAAAAGATTATATTTGTGAGTAGATTTATGGTAGAAAAAATACATATAATTCTCATTCTACATATAAATTTTTTATTTAATATAAATTATATTTATATTTTCAGGCCGGCGGGCCGACCGGGCCGGGCCTCACAAAGCTCAAGCTCTGCCCTATTCTTTTCCGGGCCGGGCCGGGCCAAAAAATTTTAACGGGCACATTTTTCCAGCCCAAGCCCGGTTAAAACCGGGCCGGGCTTCCAGGCCTCCGGGCCGGGCCGGCCCAATTGACACCCCTAATTATAAGACTCCATGTCTTTCAAGGCATCCTTCATGGGACTTGATGCTATCTTCATGGATTTTGTTAATGCTAGTTTTGCTCTTAACTCTCATTCCCAGTTATATGAACTGCTACTCAAAGTAATGTTTGGAAATTGGATAGTGTTCTAGGAAAATTAACCACAAATATATTTAGTTTGTTGTGGTGGTCACTTCCTGCCACCCAAGCCCATCAACAAAGCTCACGTAACCCATGGCGAAACGAACTGGCACTGCATTGTCCTAGGGCACCATCTGTCCTCGGACGACCATCTCCGGCGTCCTCGGAGACACCTGCTCTGCTCGGGCCCAGAGCAGTCTTCGTGGTCATCGAGCACCAGGTTCGTCTTCCCCCAACAGGCAACCTACTCGAGATCTACAGTCAATGCCACCCAAGCAGCCTCTTCGTGACAGCGACAGTTACAACCGCCGCGGGCCACACGCCCCACTATCAAGAGGCGCATTAACTGCCAAGCATTCCAACGGACATCTGGACGTTTAAACCCCCGTTACGTGCGTTAATCAAGGCGCCCTTCCAGGCACGATCCAGAGATGTTACATCCGTTTGCCTCAGCACCCATGCCTATAAAAGATACAGGTATAGTGCCATGCAGAGGTATGTTCACCCTCACGCAAACACACCCTCACACACGAGAATCCCCATCCTCTCCAGTCACCCACTGACTTAGGCATCGGAGGGTTCTCCCCGGTTCTTCAACCGGGCCCCCCTGACGTCTCTCTGGTGAGTGCAGGCCTTCGTCCGTCACCGGTGTTCATCTCCTTCCTTCTCGAGGTGTAGGCTTGACAGGCTCCGGCCCAGTAAAGGAAAAAGCCTCCACACTTTTGGCGCCGTCTGTGGGAAGGACGCAGCCATGGCTCGCGGACGATCCTCTTACCAGAACATCGGGAGCAGGGGGACGAGATCTCGCCAATCACACGTGGAGTCTCGCCGTCGGTCCTCTCCCGTTGACGTCAACATCGCCCCTACTGGCGCAAACAATGACGTCCCTGCACCAGCGGCCGTCATGCCTGCAATCGCCCCGGAGATGGCTGAACTCCGGCGACAGATGCAGCAGTTGACGGGCATCTGCCTAGCCTTGCAGGATCAGTTGGCTGGGCCGCCAGCCCCGGCGGCCTCCTTGCTGCGGGAGCGGCAGGCAGAGTTGTCTCACCGATGATCTCGCGCCCCCCCTGCGCCCCAGGACCAGCAGGTGGACTCACCGCACCGGTCGCACCGAGCCCCGTCCGAGGAGCGGGCACCGGAGCGTCGAGGCCGTTCGCCTCGTCACTCTGTCGTCGCCCCCCGTCCGCCGTGCTCAGTTGTGGGAGCCAACTCCCATGGCACCGGCCGAGAAGGCTCCGTCCATTCCGAGTAGGAGCTTGCCAGATGCCTCCATCGTGTGGTCGACCTGGAGCGCCACGTGGACACAATGGTCCAACGTGCGGAGGTAAAAGCCCCAGCAGAAGATGACCTAGACTTCTGCTCCCCTTTCAGTAGGGAGATCCTGGAAGCCAGGGTCTCTCCCAATCTCCCTCTACCCACCATCGCACCCTACGACAGCACTACTGACCCGGCCGACCACATCCACGGCTTTGAGTCGCACATGGTGTTCCACGGAGCATCAGATGCGGTCAAGTGCCAAGCTTTCCCTGTAACCCTCAAGGAGACCGCCAGAGTCTGGTTCGAGACTCTGCCGGCGGGCTCCATTTCCTCCTTCCGCCAGCTGAAGAAATCCTTCCGGGACAACTTCATCGGTGGAACGTCGCAGCCGCGCACGATGGATTCCCTCCTTACAATTCGCCAGAAAAAGGGCGAAGTGCTCTGGGACTTCGTCAAGAGATTCCGGACCGAAGCGCTTCGTGTTTTGTGCTTGGACGTCCCTCTAGCCACCAGTGCCCTCATCCAGGGCACTCGTGACGGATTCCTGCAGAGGACTCTCAGCGTCCAGCAACTTGCTACCCTCAACGAGCTGCTTTCCATCGCACAACACCATGCGGCTTACGAAGAAAGTTTAGCTGCGGGCCGAGCAGAGCAGGGGGAATCGTCGGACAAGAAGAGACCCTCCGACAACGGCTCCGACCGTGATCGAAAAAAGGGACGGCGCAATGGGGATTCACCGTGCCGACCACGTCCCTTCACCGACTACACCCCCCTCACTGTGGCACCCGAACAGATCCTGGCGGAGATCAGGAATGAACCATTTGTTCGGTGGCCACAGAGGATGCGCTCCGACCCTCGGAGGCACGATCAAGCCAAGTACTGTCGCTTCCATCACCACCACGGCCACGACACCTCCGAATGCCGCCAACTCAAGGGTGAAATTGAAGACCTCATCAAGCGCGGCTACCTTGGGCGGTATGTGCGCCAGAATGAAGACCGCCCCAGACGCCGAGAGCGGACTCCCGAGCATCTGATCAACAACGAGCCCAATGGGCAAGAAATTAATGTGATCGCGGGAGGCTTCGGCGCGGGTGGTGAGAGCACTCGAAGCCAACGCGATTACGCAAGGCGAGTGCACGTCATAGACAGGCCCTTAGCGCCTAGGCCAGCTCCACATCCCGCCAGTCCTGCACGCACACTGTCCGAGGAGGCCATAACCTTCTCGGACGAAGACCTTGTAGGAGTCACTACTCCACACATTGATGCGTTGGTCGTTTCGGCCACCATGAACCATTGCAACGTGCGTCGGGTTTTGGTAGATATTGGAAGCGCCCCCGACGTCTTGGCTTACGATTGCTTTGTTCATATGGGCCTTAAAGCTGACCAATTCACCCCAGTTGAGTCGCCCTTGTTCGGCTTCTCGGGGGTTTCGGTGCAGCCCATAGGCAGAGTATGCCTCCCGATCACCTTAGCGACGGCACCGAAGACTGTGACCAAGGTAGTTGACTTCTTGGTCATCAAGAACATGCCGGGCTACAACGCCATCCTCGGTAGAGGTCTGATCGGAAGAATCAGAGCAGTACCTTCGTCCCTTCATCAGAAGATGAAGTTTCCAACTCCGAGCAGGATTGGCGAGGTGCTCGGGTGTCAGCGCGAGTCTCGACGGTGATATGTGCTCTCTCTAAGAAACAAGCAACCACTCGCGGCTCCAGACCAAGTTTCGACACCTACCGATCAACCCTCCACCAGCCGAGGAACGCCCGCTGAAGATCTGCTTCCAGTTCGGGTGGACGACGACCCCGAACACATCCTTTATATTGGTGCTCTACTAGAAGAGATCGAGCAGTGACGCTACAGAACTTTTCTGCTAGCCAACTTGGACGTGTTCGCGTGGTCCGATGACGAACTCCCAGGCATTCCTCCAGAAGTAGTGGTGCATCGCCTCCGGTTGGACCCACGGGTCCCACCGGTTCAGCAAAGAAGGTGATCTGTCAATCGAGAACGGCAGATTGTGATCCAGGATCACGTCGTCAGAAGCCGATCCATTGGGCTCCTTCGAGAAGCCCAGTATCCGAGGTGGATCTCCAATGTGGTTCTCGTACGCAAGGCCAATGGCAAATGGCGTGTGTGTGTCGACTACAAGGACCTCAACAAAGCGACGCCCAAGGATAACTTCCCCCTGCCGCGCATCGACCAGTTGGTGGACGCTACATCCGGTCATGAGCTTCTCAGCTTCTTGGATGCCTACTCTGGTTATCACCATATTAGCATGCATCCCCCGGACCAAGACGCTACCACGTTCGTCACAGACCTGGGGTTATACTGTTTCACCCGGATGCCCTTCAGTCTAAAGAACGCTGGCGCGACGTACCAGCGACTGATCAATAAGATGTTCGAGCAGCAGATCGGACGCAACATGGAGGTCAATGTCGATGATATGCTAGTCAAAACGCTCCCGAGCATCGACCACATATCCGATCTTGAAGAAACCTTCGCAACTCTACGAAAGTACAACATGAAGCTTAACCCAGCCAAGTGCACGTTCGGAGTACGCTCGGGTAAGTTCCGCGACTTCCTCGTTTCGAATAGAGGGATAGAGGCAAACCCAGAGAAAATCCAAGCCATACTTGAGATGGGTAGTCCGAAGATGGTGCGAGACGTCCAGCGTCTTACTGGACGCCTCGCCGCCCTGAACCGGTTCATGTCCCGAGTAGCGGAAAGAAGTTTCAACTTCTTCAAGTTGCTGCGAGGTCCTAAAGGCACCTCACAGCAAGGGGGGCATGTACGGTGGACTACGGAGTGTGAAGCTGCCTTCACCGAGCTGAAGGCATACTTAGCAGCCCCACCGATTCTCTCAAAGCCTGTGCTCGGAGAACCACTGTTCATATACCTTTCGGTTACTGAACACTCCATTAGCGTGGTTTTGATCAGAGAAGAGGGAGCGGCGCAGCATCCGGTGTACTACATCAGCAGGGTCCTCCAGGAAGTTGAAAGGAGGTACCCCCGAGCAGAGAAACTCGCCCTTGCTCTGGTCACGGCTGCTCGGAAGCTCAGGCCCTATTTTCAGACCCACTCCGTTACGGTCCTTACCGACCAACCGCTGAAGTCTATCCTCCAGCGACCAGAGGCTTCCGGAAGACTCATCAAATGGGCCATAGAGCTTAGCGAGTTCGACATCAGTTTCCTCCCAAGGATAGCAATCAAGGCGCAAGCGTTGACAGATTTTGTCGTGGAATGTACTCTCCCTACCGAGTATGACCCACCGTTGGCTGATGAGCCTCCATGGGAGCTCTACGTTGACGGATCCTCTTGTGTCACAGGGAGCGGAGCAGGTCTGGTCCTCACCTCTTCGGAAGGGTTAGAGTTCCAATACGCCCTCCGGTTCTGCTTTACAGCCTCCAACAACGTTGCCGAATATGAAGCATTGTTGTCCGGTATTCGAATGGCTAGGCACCTCGGAGCCCTTCGGCTGAGGGTCTTCAGTGACTCCCAGTTGGTTACTAGCCAAGTGAATGGGCAGTTCGAAGCAAGGGAGCCTCGTATGGCCCAATACCTCCAGCAGGTCAAGAGCCGCGCAGAGGGTCTCCTTTACTTCAAGGTTATACATGTCCCACGGGAGCAGAACGCGCGAGCCAATGCACTGGCCAAGTTGGCCTCCCCAGGTGACATCGCCCCTTCTCATTCCATATTCATCGAAGAGCTCGCCTCGCCGAGCACCGAAGTGGACGTCGCTATCATTGAGACAGACCCACCGGCTCCGAGCTGGATGGACCCTCTCCTGGCCTACCTACTTCGAGATGAGCTTCCGCCTGAGCAGGGCTAAGCTCGAAAGATCAAGATGCGCTCTCAGAGCTTCACCCTCGTAGAAGGCAAGTTGTACCGATGGTCCCTTTCAAGACCTCTTCTATGGTGCCTCAACCCCGAAGAAGCACTCGCTACCACCGAAGAGGTTTACGAAGGGCTGTGCGGTAGCCACTTGGGGGGCAGAATGCTGGCCCGCAGTATCATTCGAGCAGGGTTCTGGTGGCCTTCTCTGCAAAAGGATTGTATGGCCTTTGCTCGGAGGTGCCCGGAGTGTCAGAAATTCGGGCAGCTTATTAAGCAGCCTGTTGAGCAGCTTCACAACCTGTTCGAACCACGCCCTTTCGCCAGATGGGGCATCGACATCTTAGGCCCCTTCCCAGAGGCCCAAGGTCGGAAGAAGTTTCTGTTTGTGGCCATCGATTACTTCACCAAGTGGATCGAAGCCGAGCCTGTTGTCGCGATCACCGAACAAGCCACGTGGAAGTTCGTCTGGAAGAACCTCCTCTGTCGGTTTGGCGTCCCAAGGGTGATCACCTCCGACAACGGGAAGCAGTTCAACAACACCTTCTTCTAGAAAAAGTGTGCCGCGCTCAGGATCTACAACCACTTCACCTCCGTGGCGCATCCCCAGGCAAACAGTTTGGTGGAAAACGCCAACCGAACACTGCTACACAGGATCCGCACAAGAGTGGAGGCTGCAGGAGGTTCGTGGATCGACGAGCTCCCCAACGTGCTTTGGTGCCACCGAACAACAGCTCGGGGAGCAATGGGAGAAACACCTTTCCACTTGGCTTACGGCTCAGAAGCTGTTGTGCCTCTGGAAGTAGCTCTCCCCACTCTCCGAACAACTCACTTCGACGAAGCCGCCAACAACCGTGCTCTTCGGGAAAATCTTGACATGCTCGGCGAACGACAGAACGACGCCAACATTCGTCTCGTTTACTATCAGCAACGGCTCGCATAATATTATAATCCATGGGTTCGGGAAAGGCGCTTCAACGTGGGAGATTTAGTTCTGCGCCGCTGCTCGGCTTCGGATCCCCGAAGAGCGATCGGCAAGCTCGCCCCTAAATGGGAAGGACCTTATCAGGTCACCCAGGTCCTCGGGAAATGCTCATACAAGCTAACTACCCCTAGTGGCGAAGCCATACCCAGGACTTGCCTTTCCTGAGCTCCCTCTTCTCTGATCAAAACCGTGTTGATGGAGTGTTCAGTAACCGAAAGGTATATGAACAGTGGTTCTCCGAGCACAGGCTTTGAGAGAATCGGTGGGGCTGCTAAGTGTGCCTTCAGCTCGGTGAAGGCAGCTTCACACTCCGCAGTCGATCGACATCCTACTTCTCTTCTCCCCATTCCTATGGTCATACAAGTGCTTAGTATACACCCCTGATCGGAACCCTTTTTTTACGGTTCCTAACGATCTGCGCGGTATATGCAACTCTTATAAAACCAGCGGATCCCAATCCGGGCAGGGACAATGGTAAAAGGGAGAAGATAGAAAAAGTGAAGCCATAGACAACTCCTGAAGAGGAAATTTTCATTCATAGTCCTTTGCTTACAGGAAGGCCCCTTCGACCTCGATTACAAAATCCAACAAAAAAGGACATGGAGCAGCAAGGCTAAGGAGCCTGCTCGGAGGGACCAGCATCGTCGCCCGGAGAAGGTATTCGCCCATATTGGAACTGCGTGAATTGGACTCCATCCAGATGGGCATCATTGGTACGACGCCGGCACTCTTGCACGGCAGCCTCGAAGGCTGCTCGGGCGCGATCGACCCAAGAGAGCCGCTCTCCATAATCCCTACCAGCCTTGAGGCCCACTCGGTAACAGCGGACCCCATATTGCTCTAGATCTTCTTTGAAATCTACTCCGGCCTTGTATTCCGTAACGGCGCGGGCCCCCGCATCAGTACTTACTTTGGCGATGACGTCCTTCTCGGCCCGGGCCAAGGCCAAATTCAACTCCGAGGCCTGGAGAGCAGCCTTGAGGTTCTTCACCTCCTCCTCCAGCGCCGCCTCACGAGCCTTATGATGCGCTGTAAGGCCCTGGCAAAAAGTAGTATGTGCCTCCCACAGATGCTACTGGTTCTAGGCCCGAGCAGCTAAGGCCCTTAGAACGTCCAACGACTTGGAGACCCCGTCCATAAGGGCCCCCAAGTCAATGTCATCACCCATGCCATCGTCTTCATGGCCTTCTGGGTAGTATCCTCCGCCTGACGCCTCCAGACTCTACTCGTCTGGAAGGTCCAGACACCTCGCTATCCAGTCGAGGCGGGAGCCAGAAGAGCTCGCAGGCAGTTCCCTTGGTGTGTCCTCAACACAGCGAAGCGTCGCCTCCAGCGCCGCCACCGAGGGAACCTCGGGAAGCTTTTTCTGCAACACTTTTCTAAGGGGCCTTCGATCGTCGTCGGAATCCTCAGCCCGCCCCTCGCCTTTCACCTCTACTGCCTCCCCTCTGGCACCATCAGTTACCTCAGCGATTGCAACAACATCAGCAACCGCCTCGGTGGGGGGCATGGGGGGAAGGACGGCCCCCGTTGCAGCGACGACCTCCTCAGCGGCCCCCGTCGCTGTGGCTGCTTCCTCGGTCGCCCCCGTAGAGGGAACCATCTCCTGGCCTCTGGGTGGGGTTGCATTTAGTGCTGGGGGCGCCTCCTCCTTGGTCGTCAGCACCCCTTCGGCTGTGGCACCCTCCGTTGCGCCGGCGCCCTCACCAGGTTCGGCGTCCATCTGAGCTAGGGTCTCCTCAACCTCCTCGCCACCAGCCGCAGCGTCGTCCTCGACACCCCTGGTGCTTGAGGCCCCCATGGGCACTTCTTCAAAATGACCCCCAACGGGGCCCTGCGACATCGGCGCCCTTGCCTGCTCCCCGTCTGAGTTTCCAGACGAGGAGCTTACATCGATGAGCCCGAGGTCGACCGCCATCTTTTTGGCGACCTCGGCGATTCGTTGGGTAGGCACCTGGGGCGTCCCCTCCCCGGACGCCCCCGCAGCCTTCTGCTTCCTCTTTCGCTCCAGCGGCGGCACGGCTTCCTCCTCCTCCTCATCCTCTTCGGCGGGTGGACCATCCGAGCGTTGCGAAGCGAGCACCAGTCTTCGCTTCTTCTTCTACTTCTGGAGCGGGCTCTTTGCCACCTCTCTCTCAGCCTCGTCCTCGGCTGGTTGCTGCTCGGGCAGGGGCCTGGCTACGGCCCTCGAAGCCCCTTTCGCAGCAGCCTTCTTCTTCAAACGTATCTTCTCGGGCCCCTTTTCAGGGACCCCCAAGCTGGCAACGCCCTGTCCCTCGGCAGGGCGGCTTGGGGCGGCAGCAGCAGCAAGACGCTCCTCACCGACTACCGCCACATACGCTGTGACGACGATTTGCTCGGTGTAGAGGGCCATGTCCTCTGTATCCATGCCCGCTGCCAACTCCTTAGCAGCTGCACAAGGAAAGAGAAGTTAAAAAACAAAGAAGAAGTGGTTTCCGAGGAACGGAAGAAGGAGAGAGGCAAAACTATCACTCACTTCATGCTTGACTGAGCCCGTGCTGGACCAGCTGGGCCTCGGTGATGTATTCCTTCGCCTTCTCGACGAAGATGTTGCTGAGGTGCTCCGCGAGCGCCACTTCATCCTTTTGCATGAACGGGTACAGATCCTTACGCGTGCTCTTCACCCGCGTAGGGAACCCCCACTCCGGCGCCTCTGCGTTGCGCGTCAAGAAGAGGATACGATGTGTCCACCCCTTGTGGCTCGACAGTCGGGGGGAGAACTCCATCCTCATGCAGTCCGGCCGATGCTTGGTGTAGTAGATGTTCCGGCTCGTCCCCGGTGACGCAGTCAGAATAAATTGGCTCTGAAAAAGGTTGGCGGTGGGCTCGATCCCCCGAACTATGCACGATATGCAAAAGACGCACATCATCCACCAGCTGTTCGGCTCCAGTTGAACTGGGGTGATCCCCCAGGTGTTGAGCAGCTCCCTCGCCACCGCCGGCAACGGTAGTCGAAATCCTGCTTCCAGGATATCGTGCGACATTGCGACGCACCCGGTCTTCTCCCACCAGTAGGGCTCGTCCTCCTTCGCAAGCACGATGTCGTATTCCGTGCTGATGCGATACCGCTCTCGAAGCCCGTCGAAGAAGCGGTACCTCTCCCACCGGACGGCTCCTGGCGCACCATCGCCACCGCTCGCGCCAGCCACGGCCTTGCCCTTCTACGACATCGCCGGAGATGAAGGAGACGAAGAAACAGGGGAGTTCGGAAGAAAAAAGGGCTTCCAGCAAGAGGTTTTTCGAAAGGCGTGGTTCTCCGCCTTTGCCTCCCCCCTTCCTTATAAAGGAGAGAGGGTGAGAAACCCTAGAAGCCTCGGAGCGCCCTCTCCTTCCAAAACGACCGTTCGGTCGAATCAACGCCCTCCTCGCTTGCCACGATACCCTCCTTCATCATGGACCCTCCGATTATTTCAAGGTGAAAGGTACGAAGCGACAGTGTCAGTCGACGTTCGCACGTCTGAGGTCGCCATCGCATTAAATGCTGGCAGGACATTTGAGTGCTTTACCGCCATTCGAGCGCCTCGATTCCTGAGCAGGCTCGATGGCGTGGGGGGCAAGTGTGGTGGTCACTTCCTGCCACCCAAGCCCATCAACAAAGCTCGCGTAGCCCATGGTGAAACGAACTGGCACTGCATTGTCCTAGGGCACCATCTGTCCTCGGACGACCATCTCCAGCGTCCTCGGAGACACCTGCCCTGCTCGGGCCCAGAGCAGTCTTCGTGGTCATCGAGCACCAGGTTCGTCTTCCCCCAACAGGCAACCTGCTCGAGATCTACAGTCAAGGCCGCCCGAGCAGCCTCTTCGTGACAGCGACGGTTACAACCGCCGCGGGCCACGCGCCCCACTATCAAGAGGCGCATTAACTGCCAAGCATTCCAACGGACATCTGGACGTGTAACCCCCCGTTACGTGCGTCAATCAAGGCGCCCTTCCAGGCACGATCTAGAGACGTTACATCCGTTCACCTCAGCACCCATGCCTATAAAAGACACAGGTATAGTGCCATGCAGAGGTATGTTCACCCTCACGCAAACACGCCCTCACACACGAGAATCCCCATCCTCTCCAGTCACCTACTGACTTAGGCATCGGAGGGTTCTCCCCGGTTCTTCAACCGAGCCCCCCTGACGTCTCTCTGGTGAGTGCAGGCCTTCATCCGTCACCGGCGTTCATCTCCTTCCTTCTCGAGGTGTAGGCTTGACAGGCTCCGGCCCAGTAAAGGAAAAAGCCTCCACATTTGTATAGTTTGTTTTGCTTTGCTATACACATCTATGGCACTGTCAGGTTATTCATAATAATCTTCATTATTTTTCTGAATATTGTACCTAAATGATTTTTTTTGTATTAGGATGCTATGAGTATATGCCTCCACCTCCCATCAAAACCACAGATTTTGAAGTAGAGGAATTTAGGGAATCTCATGGTAGATTTTCCTATGAGTATATGCCTCCACCTGTAATCTAACTTTCTTGCCTGTGCAATAATCTTCTCCATGAATCTTCTACAAGAGGATCTCCAGGCACTGTAGCTCCACATTGAGAAGTGGATCAGAACAAGTGTTACACCCAGTTGAGAAAATGACCCACCCAGTTGATTCTTTTGGAAGCCTTCCATCCGCCAAATCAGCAAGCCCTGCCCAAACTATCTTGGGAACCCTGCAAGAACATGTGATCCAATGTTTCTTCAACCCAAGAAATTACAGCAAGAACCTCGGGGAAACACTTACAGTTGTTTGGTAACTCTCTGCAAGAACGCACCACTGGAAGAAACCAAACATGGTATGTCATCTCCTCTTCCAATTCCTGGTGCTTTTGCATCATTTGGAATCCATGGAGCTCGGGGCACCACCATGCACCAAGAGAGATGAATTCTGCATGGCGTTCTGGAAGAGACAAACACATGGTTCCTCAGTTTAGCAGGCCTGGTGAAGATAGTAGTAGCATGCTGAACAGAGACTGATACCCTTTAATTCTTTTTCTTATGGCTTCAACCATACTCTTATCACCCTTATTCCCAAAAAAATCAAAGCATCCACTACTAATGATTTCAGACCTATAAGTTTTGTGTAATAGTGTCTGAAATCATTACCAATAGACTTAAACCCCTACTCAAGGACTTGATTTCTCAAAACCAGGCTATTTTTTGTGCGAAGTCGTCAGATCACAAATTGTATTGTGCCAGTGGCATGGTCGGGTAGAACACAGTGATTGAACAATCAGAAATCCAAAACAGAACCAAGATCTTACTCATGCCAAATTTAAATGGGCTCCTCATAATTCTCACAACTATACAGCAAAGGTGAGCATGATGCTAACCTAGCACCACAAAGACAACTAGACTTGCCTAGATGATCGTCGGTGATTTTATTACTTTTATTTGCAAATATTCAGCTAATGTTTGATGTTTTACAGATAGTACATACTTTAAACATATGTTATGCCAGTTTATTTCAGTTCCTAATTGATATTTGGCAAATAATAGAAACAATAAGGTTTACTTTCCTGACCACAAGTTTACCTAGGATATTTTCCCATGAGTAATGTTTTTCCTCAACTCACTTGAAGATCATACTAATTTCGATCATAGTGTTATAGGATCTGAAGGTATTGCTGAAGTTGAACATGTAAGTAAAATCCGAAGTAAATTTTCTTTCATGCATAATCTAAATATTTGAATTTTTTGATCATATTATTCATTTCATTTTTATTATAATTATAGGACACACTCCCAGTCTCTTGCTCTTCAAGTAGCATTACTCCAATGAAGAGAGTTGCAGCTGATATTCTTAACCAGCCAAACTCTTCTGATGATCTTACTCCTGCTCAGATGTCATGCAACAAGAAACAGATCAAGATTGAGAAAAATGACGTTGACAGTTTTGAAGAATGAATTTTATCGTTCTACATTTCAAACTTTCCCAAAACATTTTCACTATGATATTTTGGATTGTTGTTAAGAACATACTTTTGTTTTGCCACTATATTAGTTAAAGTATGTTTTCTGAAAAATTATTTTGTTCTGGAAGATATAATGATAAGAATGTCATTGAGCTTTGATTTCAAAATGATCGATGATTTATGATAATATTTTTTGTAGTAACATTTATATCTCTAATATATCAATTAAAAGATTGTTGACAATTTATGATAAAATCTAGGTTTGGACTCCCGATTTGAGCTCGACGCTCAAATTCATCTTAAGCAAGTTAGTTTAGTTTAGAAATGAAGAACTTAGCTAGGTTTGGAGGTCTAAAATTAGAAATACTAATCCAATCGACCTCCGATTTGTTCCAGCACGGTCGGGGCGATGAGTGTGACTTGTGAAAACTGACATAGTTCAATTTCGACTCCCAGTTTGAGCTCGATGCTCAAATTCACAATAAGCAAGTTAGTTTAGTTTAAAATTGAAAAACTTAGGTTTGGGGGTCCAAAATTAGAAATACTCATCCGATTGGCCTCCGGTTTTTTCCAGCACGGCCAAGGTGATGATTGTGACTTGTGGAAATTGACAGAGTTCAATTCTGACTCCCGGTTTGAGCTCGACGCTCAAATTTACATTAAGCAAGTTAGTTTAGTTTAAAATTGAAGAACTTGGGTTTGGGGGTCCAAAATTTGAAATACTAATCCGATCGGCCTCCAATTTATTCCAGCACGGCCAGGGTGATGGTTGTGACATATGAAAATTGACGAAATTCAATTCGGACTCCCGGTTTGAGCTCGACGCTAAAACTCATCTTAAGCAAGTTAGTTTAGTTTAGAAATGAAGAACTTAGCTAGGTTTGGGGGTCTAAAATTAGAAATACTAATCCAATTGGCCTCCAATTTGTTCCACCACGGTCGGGGCGATGAGTGTGACTTGTGAAAACTGACGGAGTTCAATTCCGACTCCCAGTTTGAGCTCGACGCTCAAATTCACATTAATCAAGTTAGTTTAGTTTAAAAATGAAAAATTTAGGTTTGGGGGTATGTAATTAGAAATACTTATCCGATTGGCCTCTGGTTTGTTCCAGCATGGTCGGGGCGATGGTTGTGACTTGTGGAAATTGACGGAGTTCAATTCCGACTCCCGATTTGAGCTCGACGCTCAAATTCAACTTAAGTGTGACTAAAATAGTGTGACCAAAATATTGACCGAAAGTGAGTGAATAAAAATCTATAAATTTAAATAATTTATTATTTATAATAGTATTTAATTTTAACTTATTATTGTTATATATGTATTGTAGGTTCCTTCATCGGGTGGCGTGGGAGGAGACGAGCACGAGGATGAGCACGAGGACGAGGATTCATGATTGTCATTTCATTATTATTATTGTTGTTAACATTTTTATTGTTGTTGTGGACAGTTTATTATTGTGGTGTTGTGGATATTTTTATTATTATTGTGGACTTTTTATTATTATTCTGTTGTAGACATTTTTATTATTGGAGTGGATATTTTATTATTGTTGTATTGTGGACATTTTATTATTGTTGTGTTTGTGGATATTTTTATTATTGTTGTCTTGTGGACATTTATTATTGTTGTGGACATTGTTGTATTTACACAGGTTATTGAGCTAAAAATGTAAAAAATTAATTAAAAATATAGAGACTGATTAGTGACCGAAATAATTCGGTCACTATTCAGTCCATATATCAGAGACTGATCTGTGACTGAACACGATCGGTCACTATTCCGTCCCTGAAACAGGGACCGAATAGTGACCGAATTGTTTCGGTCACTGATAGTGACCGATGGAATTCAGTCACTAATTCGGTCACTAAATTAGTGACTGACATAGTGATCGAATTATTTCGGTCACTAATCGGTCTCTATTTAGTGGCTGAATTAGTGACTGAATATGTTGGTCGCTGATAACGACTTTCAGCGACTGAAAGATTTCGGTCAAACAAATCCGGTCTCTATTCGGTCACTATTCGGTCTCTGAGCCTTTTAGTGACCGAATAGAGACCGAAAATGTCGGTCTCTAAATGCGCTTTTTCTTGTAGTGGTGCTTTGCCACTGGTTGTGGTTTGTGTGTAGTGACTTGTCGGTTGTGGCTTGACCCGTTGGGGTGTGCTTGGTAGAAGGCACAGTTGTACTGAGGTTTTGTGGTGGTACCTCGTGGTGGTGGGTACTTGTACCCTTCGTGGGTACATGTTTCTCGTGGTACGTTGCGTACCAGTCTTTTCAGGTGTTGTGGCGGAGCTGTGCTCCATGGAGGTCGTGCGGTGAGACCTTCCACTTATTGTGTTTTACCCTTCCTCGGGTAAACTTCCGATTATGGTTTTAGTGAAAGATGGATTGGCATTGTTATAGCCAGTCTTGTTACTTTGTGTGTGCCTTTCGATATATCGTGGTCTGGGGGTATAATGGGTTAGCTCTTGGTCAGCGGTCCTACTACCCGTGTGTTTGAGGTCCGCCTATGAAGCTTGTAGCCTAGGCAGTGGTTTGCCTGTGTGGCTTGTAGCTTAGGCGACCAGTTGTTGTAATAGTTTGCCTGTGAGGCTTATGGCCTAGGCACTTCAGTTGTTTGGCAGGCTAGTAGTGCTGCACTAGTCCTACTGTTCCTCTTTCCTTTGAGGTTTGTACTAGTTGTTAAATTTATGTTTAGTTGTTAATCATGTATTGTTGTGAGTATGATATGGTTTGCCTATCGGTGTTGCCAGTGAGACCCTCTAGGGTTGAGGTTCTGCAGTGTTATGTGTTGTTTTTGGGTAGTCCCTACTATATCAGTGACTTGTTGAGGCTCACTCCCCTACAGTTCTTTTCAGGGCTTGCCGTTTATGTGGCTTGTGGAGACATTGTGGCAGACTTGTACCACCAGCAATTGAGTTGTAGTCGTACTGTGTGAGCTTGTGCTCCCTCAGGGTATGCCCCAGGTAGTTGTACTTTTTAATTGGACATGTAATAATGTATTAGGACAGTTGTACAATGTGGTTTACAGATATGAGCACATGTACTTTCTTGTGTCTTATACTGTAGTTGTTGCCTTTTATATTCTTACTGGACACTTGTGTGAGATATCCCTTGCGAGATTTCGGTCCGTTCGCGGGAGGCGGATCTGGATATGGAGCCTTATCGGGCATAAATATCCAGGGCCATTTCATGGAGGGTCTTGTTAGGAGACTCTTAGCTGAGTCATTGTCCATCTCCAAGCCTCACTCTCTCCAAAATTACTGCAAGCTCCCCAACGCTTACTTTCCCCCGGGTTTCAAGACCCCAAAATACCGCAAGTATGACGGGACCTCCGACCCTCAATTCCATCTCGTCGGCTTCACCATGGATTTCCACCGGTGGCTGTATGATCGGGTCCTCTTAGTTCACCTCTTCCAACAATCATTAGAAGGGGAGGCTTTAAGGTGGTTTACCTCCTTGCCCGCATCTGACCTTGTCAATTTTTACATTGTCTCCGAACGCTTCATCTCACACTTCTCTTACATGGCCACCCAAGTCCCTACACTTCTCGACTTGGTGGTAGAAAAGATGAGGTTGGATGAAGACTTTGTCACATTCGCCAACCGTTGGAGATCCATGGCTTCAAGGGCCGACCTCCCCATCCCGGAGTCCCAAGCTATAATAATGATAGTCACCAACCACCCCTTTGCTCCGATCCATATTGATGTTTAGCGAGTTCCCCTTCTTTTCACACCTTTACAACCGAGCTAGGGTGGTCCAAAATCAAATTAAGGACTCCTCCCTCCCACCATTCTTTGAAGCAATGCCCAAGGGACGCAAGGCTCCCGCGGCACCTACTACCGAGGGGGTGACCGTCAATGAGTCTGTTAGCGCTTGCAGTCAACCGCTGAGGCCTCCTACCAAGCCCTCCAATCCTCACCAATTCCCATCACACCCCTCTGGGCCTTACTCTGCTGTCCCTCCTCCTTCTGGCCATACCCGTCCTGGTCCCAAGAGGTCTCATTATCCTGCCCTCCCCGAATCCCTCGACGACATATTCTTTGCCCTCATGTCATGCGACGCTATCCAACTCCCCCCACAAAAGGAGAGTTTCCATCTGAGGGCCGATACCTCAAAATATTATCCCTATCATAGGGCTCCCGATCATGAAATCCACAATTGCTTCACTTTCCATGACTGGGTGTATGACATGAATGACCAGGGTAGAATTAATTGGGAGGATGTCAAGGTCGCCATTGCTAAATCTAGGTATACGAGAAGAGAATTGGGTATTATGCGAGATCCCCTCCCCAACCACCAAAACAACAACCCCTCCTCCTCTAAGTCCTAGGAAAAGGTCAACACCATGACGCATTTGGAACCCCGGGTTGTGAGGAGAGAACAACAATGGGGGTAGAGGGCTTTGAAGAGTGGTACCCATGTTCCTCCGTAGAGTCCCAGGAACCTTCCACCTCCGTAGATGCCATTTTAGAGGAGCGGCCCTTAGTTCTTATCTGACCCGCTTGTCAGGACACCCATTCCATTCCCATTCCCCCTTCCTATGAGTCGTCCACCCATGGCTCCAAATCCCTCCAACTCATTCTCCCTAGGTCTGAGGAGGACGTTCATGTCACCCTCCAGAACCGGATTGTTCCTCCACTCCCACGCCCATCTCATGATGAGGAGGACAATGGACCCCCACCACCTGCCGGCACCGAATATGACATTTTGCAACACTTGTATAAGACTCCCGCGAGGGTTTCTATCTTAGAATTGATTCGAAAATCGTCGTCACAACAGTCCACCCTCCTCCAATTCCTTCAAAAAATCATGGTCAATGATGACCTTTCTGCCAGTGGAGTGACCCATGCCATCCTCTCCCTCACCCAAGGACCCTCCATCTCCTTCTCGGATAAAGATCTTGCAGCCCCCGAATGTCGTTCACTCCCCCTTTGCCTCACCGTTAACCTCAACGGGGTTTCAGTGGACTCTACCCTTATCGACACCGGGGCATCCATTAATGTCTGTCCGATGAAGACCCTTAAGCAATTGGGCTTGGGAGAGGACAATCTTGAGAAAATCTACTCCACCATTGCTGCCTATGACAACTCCAAGAGGGTTGCCAAGGGTAAAATTGCTCTTCAACTGGAAATAGGACCAGTCACCATGACATCGGAATTTCTAGTCTTGGATGTTGATCCGGCCTATAAGGCCATTCTTGGTCGTCTCTGGCCAGAGCAAACTTTAGGGGTTCCTTCCACTGCCCACCAATGCTTCAAATTTCCATTCAATGGGCACATCATCAAAATCAAGAGCATTCGTACCTTAGAAACCCTCAATTCTATCACTTCGGAGCAAATGCCACACATGTTCATTCCGGACAAGGGGAAGAAACCTATTATGTCCATCTTTGATTTCCCCTTGCACCTTGATTTGAACCAACCTCCCCTTTTAGATGAAGAGTTTGAAACCATCTTGTGTCCCCAAGGGAAAGGTTGGGAGGTGATGGCCAAGATTGGCTATATTCATGGCCAAGGATTGGGTAGAGACAGACAGGGTCATGTCCATAGTGTTCAGGTCAAGAGGTTGTTGGCTAGGGCTGGTCTAGGTTTTCACCCAGACCCAATTCATCCGGATCCATTCATACCCTATGAACCTCTTACCTGGACCCTGAAGGAGCATTTCATTCAGGGGTCCATTCAACTGGGAATAAGGGAGCCCGTGGTAGAAGAATTGTCCGAGTCCGAATCTAAGAGTGAAGAAGAAGAGGAAGCTATCGAAATTAAGGAAGTCTGCGAAGACTTCGGCCTTCTCTCGCTCTTTGGTTATGACTTCCCATCTCCTTTTCCATCTTCCCCATCTCCTTCATCTTCTCCCTTAACTGAAGTGTGCTCGACACACGAGTCCCTTTCTCCTACTACTTCTTTTTCCCTTCTTTCTCAATTTGTCCTCCCTCCATTCCTCACCTGGCCAGTCGGGGCAACCTTGAGTCAACAACTCATGGTTCTGAGCCTTGACTCAAAAAAAAAAAAAACACCAATTTTCAAAGTTGGGAATGTGAGGTCTCCGTCGAGCATCCTTCCTCCATGGAGTCTCCTCCGATCGGCCAGGGGCCGACGCTTTCCAGCCTAAATTCTCGCCCTTCTAGGGGCATTCCCCCTGTACATAGTTTTGTACATAGCCCTGTACATAGTAGTTTAGATTCAGGCTTAGAGTCAGGTTTAGAGTCAAGTCTAGGTTTAGAGGAGTCTGGTCCCGCTCAGCCATGCATTCACAAAGAGAAGGGTAGGCAAGTTCCTGCCTGTTATGTTATGGCCTTGGCTGAGAGGTGTGTTAAGTTAAGTCAAGTCCCGGAGTTTCTTGAGGAGCCTGCCCTTGTAGAGACTGATTTTAAAGAAGGCGACTTTGTAGACGATGGTTTAGGGGTCTATCTGCTAGACTTCGATGAGAAATGTAACGACCCCGACGCCCGGACCCTCGGCTCCCACCAAGAATCCGAACATCGGGACCACCGCCCACGGATCCGAAGACCCGGAAGGGCTAACGGATCGGCCTAACAAGATATGTAATAGAGATAAATAACAACAAACGTACTAAAGTGCACCACAAGTGAATGAAAAGTGTCCAACACTAGATAACAGTCTAGTACAGTCCCAAAGTAAATAAAGTACAAGTGCTAAATATAAGAGGGAAAGACAGGTCCCATAGGGGCATACCCCGAGGGTGAAGTACAACTGCTAGGGGAACACTGCTCACTAGAGACGCCGACTATTGCGGGCCCGTCTCCTCAGTCCGCCGCGGAGGGAGCTGCTGTGAAGTCTTACCTAAAAAACAGGGAGTGAGCTTCATGAAGAAGCCCAGTAGGGACTACCAATCTCCCATGGTTCTAACAGCAGAATAGAACTAAGTGCAATAATAAATAAAGCAGTAAAGTATATTCTACTAAACAGAGTCAAGTGCGGAAGCGTGAAAGAAACTACACGGTCGTCGGTCTACACTAAAAGTCGGGACCGATAAATCCGTGTAAACTAAGGCACCACAAGAACCCAAGGCTGCAACGCGGACAGTTGAACAACTGCCCGGACAAGACACTAGCTACAGTAACACTACACTAGTCAAGCAGCCAGGTGCGCCACGCGCCTTACCCTCGACTACAAGTTTAGGTCTCCCCTCCCATCGGAGTGAGACGCGTGGACCAAGTAACCACGACTGTCGTAGTCTGCCCGGACTACGGTCCCATGCCTGACCCCTCTAAATGGTTCCGGAACCATGTAGAGTGAGGCAGTTAGAAAGGACTAGCTGATCTGCGCCGTATGAGCTACCAACTACCCGGCGTCCCAGACACAGCTAAGAGAGCTCTAAAAATGACTCCACGCCGTTGTCCCAACCATTTTCCCCTTCCGCTCTGAGTCCGTGACTCGAGCACGCCTGCCGCCCGGAGAACTCCCTCTAACAGACGCGCGGGGATGGGGGTCCCAGGTAACGGTAACAACCTGTCTCGCGGACAAGCCCTCAAGTGCCTTGCACTGGGCGAAAGGACTAGAGTAGCACTGCGCTAGGAACAGCACAGGTGCCAAGAAACCACAGTCGCAGCGGAAATGGAAACACAGTAGGTCGACCATCAGCTCTCGGTCAGAGAGGCGACGTATTGACCTGTCGCGACCAGAACGTGACGGTTCTGCCTGTCACGACAAGGAAACACGAAGGCGACCCTTGAGCCCGTCGCAATAAGATCGCGACGGCTAAGGGCGCCGCAACAAGCCCTGGTCTCCTGAACCCGATGCGCACCCCGTCACGATCTCATCGCGACGGTGACGACAGTCACGTTCCAGTGAGACCCGAACTCCTAAACGTTGACCACGTACCCCGTCACGTTTTCTAGACGTGACGGGTGCCGGGGCGTGTTCAGAGAGAACGTGACGCAACGATACGTCGCGACCTGGTCGCGACTGGGAACCCCGTCGCGACCACAGCCGAGCGTTCAAAACAGAACAACTTCACACCCCAAAAACTCCAGAATTTGTACAATGCGGGGAGGGGAGCATGTCACACGATGTAAACTGCTCAAAAGGCAACAAACCATCCTTAAATGACCCCATGCATGCCAAGGGAATCCAACTACACTCATTATCCTCACATGCAACAATGATCACACTTCATACAAACCCCTCCCAAGCATGAAACCATCCAAGCAACACCATGAATTCATAACACACGAATCAAGGAGTATAATGCACATCCTAAAACAGGATTTCTAGGCTTGGAAGGAGGGTTGTGAACCTACCATGTAATGACCCGACCTCCTGGACCCCCGCCAAAGACCCCCGAAGGTTGCGCCGCCACCCACGGATCCGAAGACCCGGAAGGGTTAGAATTTAGTCCAGTGAGATAAGCAATGAATTCAATAACTATAACAGAAAGTTCGTACATTTAATAAAGAAATTATGTACAATGTGTCCCAAATAAAAGTACAGGTACAGAAAGAAAGGTGCAATCCTTAAGTGCATACCCCGAGGACTTGCAAAAATGTCACTCTCAACTCACGCTATAAGCGCTCACGCTCACAACTCACACTGCTGGCAACGCAAGGCGCAACAAACCGCCACCACGACCGTCCGGCAACGAACTCCTGCAACAGCGAGTCCCTACCTAGAGAGAGTAGGGGGGTGAGCCTCGCGAACAAGGCTCAATAGGGATAACCAGTCCCTTACCAGCCAGAGTAGAAGGAACTCTAACAAAGCGGAAGCAAAACTACTCTACAAAGCAGTAAAGCGAGAAACACCTACTGCAGAGTACAACAAAGCAACGGAAACAAAGTAAACGCCTCGACCACAACCTGGGTCAGGCCAAAGACGACTCCCGTAGAACCAGCGGAGTAAAACACATGTGGAAGCAACTAGAGCAAAGCCACGACCCACAACCAGGGTCGGGCCAGAGCAACACAATTCTGAAGCAACCCTCGGCACACACCCGCCGATACAAAGAAGCTCACGGAACCCCGGAGCAACCACGTGAGACCCGAGTCTCACGACACAAGCACCAGCATCCCGGACCTCCTCGAGGTTGGGAAGGAACAACCAGGTGTCACCCTGAGAGACACCAAGCACCCAAGTGAGAACGATGTCTCACCACCAGGCACGGCCACCTCAACCTCCACAAGGTCAAGGGCCCACAAGCAGAACCACCCTAGACCTTGGACACGCCAAGAGGTCAAGGAACTACACACTCCGGTGCCACCACAGACGGCACCAAGGAATGGGTTACCGAACCAACGGTTGGGTGCCACCACAAGGCACCCCGAGAGAATCCGCAGAGCGGAAACCACTAAACACGGCTCACGAGGCCAAACTAACCAAGCCTATGGGACTAGACACGGCTAGACTATAACCACCGTGTAACTAGGGTGACGAGACTCACTTAGAAACAACGTGAGAAACTACGCCACAGCAAGAGCACACAAGCCACCGCCACAGGAAGCTAAGAGAGGGACACACAGTCAACCCCTCTCGCTCGCCAGCCGCTGACTCCTGCCTATGACCTCCCTAGGTAGAGTGAGGCTAGCGAGTCACAGCAAAGAACACAACCACAAACCACTGCAGCCTGGCCGAGTTGCGGCCCCACGCCTGACCTCTCTACGCGGCTCCGGAACAGACGCAGAGCAAGGCAGTGAGAAGGACTAGTTGGTCTGCACCGGACGAGCGCCGAACCACCTCAGAGACCCAGACCAGCTAAGAGAGCTCTACAAACGACTCTACGGTGTTGTCCCCACCGTTTTCCCCTTCTGCTCCAAGTGAGAGACTTGAGAACGCCCGCCGCCCGGAGAACTCCCTCTAACAAACTCGCGGGGCTGGGGGTCCCAAGTAACGGTAACAACCTGTCTCGCGGATAAGCCCTCAAGTGCCGAGCACCAGGCGAAAGAGAACTGGCGTGGCAACCACCAACAGAAACAGCACAGCTGGCTTGTAACCAAGACAAACCTAGTAGGCACAAGCACGCACGGCACCCCTTCCGGAAACCCCCGGAAGGGCCATCGGCCAACGCCGGCACACAAGACACGGCCCGAGAAACCGTCACACCACAGACAGAACAGAAACCACTGCTCTTCTAATAATCGATTGATAGAAAGACAATCAATTATTAGACAGACGCGAGCCTCCTAGCATGGCCGCTAGGACACGGCCACGAAGGTGTCACCTTCGGTCACTGAACGCAGCGAGCCAACTTGCCGTGTTCCTCACCAGAAGGTCCGGAGGGCAACCCTGCCCTGGGGTACAAGCCGACACGCCAACCGCGGCCACGGAAAATGCCCGAGGCAGACCAGATGCTGTCGCGACCTACAAGGCCGTCGTGTTAAGAACGCGATGGGCAGGACAACCGCGACCAGCGGGTCGCACCGGGGAAACACATCGTGACAACCAGGTTGTCGCGACCAGGCAACACGACGCAACAAGCTTGTTGCGGCGTTGTCGCGATGGGAAGGCGCGCCGCGACAAGAACCTTGTCGCGACGGGGAACCGGGTCACGACGTGACCCTTATCACGATGGCCACCTACGCCGCGATAAGGTCGCGTCTGACCTGGGCAACGCCTTCTCTGATGTCGCAACGCACTCGGAGGTCGTGACATCAACTGGAAGGCAGACCGCCGGAATGCTACATTCCGGGGTCGCCCACACAATACAAACATGCACACAACGGGGAGGGGAGCATGGTGAAAGCTGTTAAAGCATGGATTCACACAAAGGAACTCCCAATCCACCCAACAAGTACGGGCACAAGAGATCCCTACAGAAATTGGAAGAACCAAACCCCAAATGGGCCTTCACGAAGAGCTTGCCACCTCCTCCTCACTCCCACGACGACGCGCCACCGCTCCGCACGAACTGCCACCGCTACCCCAAGCCCGAACCGCCGGATCTCCGGAGAGGGAAGCTTCCTCCTCGGAGAGGAGAAGGGAAGGGAAGAAAGGAAAATAAGGGAAAGGGGGAACCGGGCAAGGCTTTTAGCCTCCGGCCCCTAGAACGTGACGGGGTGGGGCGTCGTGACACCAACCGTATCGCGACGGCCGCCCAAACCGCGACCAGAACGCACCCCCCTGAGCGCCGCGATAGCCTGACAGGTCGCTCTGACCTGCCTGCCACCCTGACAGGCGGCAGACACCTGTCAGAAGACCAATAGCAGAACCCTGTCGCGACTCGTTGACCGGGCGTGACAGGAACGCGACACACCTAGTGGTCGCAATAGGGATGACTGTCGCGATGGGCACCTCCATCGCGACATGGCCAGTCATCCTACACACAAACGGAAAGCCGAAAACCCAAGATGTTACAATACATCCAAAAATATATATATATAATTTCGTCATCAAGGGCGAAACTCAGTCGAAGAAAACAACAAGTGCCAAGGGACCACTAAGTTGTACCGCGACTTCTCGGTGGTCGCCACCACGACCCTACCACAAAGGGAGTGCTAAAACAGACATCCGACAGCTCACAGGGTGCACAATAATGGCGCAGAGCGCACAAGCAGATGTCGACAACTCCACAGGCACGACACGCACCAAGCCGACCAGAAAACACTGAAACCTCCAGCCGGAAACAACGCGAATGAGCCCTCAACAGACCACGCCGTTGAGACCAACCGGTCAGTAACTCACTCTGTCGCCAATGACAAGACAGAGGTCCCAGCTACTGATGACAACCGAGGAAAACGCCAAGAGGTCATCCACAAGACTCCGCTGAATGGCTCTGCACAACAAGCAACAGCTAGCACCTATGGTAAGGCCAAACGAGAGCTTCTTAAGGGTGACCCAAAGCCAATCGAAAAACACGCACGTGGAGAAACAGTGCCTGCCGGCACCACTAGATCTCAACCAGATCATCCTCGTGGTTCGATAAGGACACTCAATGACTGTGGAGCCACAGAAAGCTAAAACACTCGCTCCAGAGGCACACGCACAGAGGCAAAACCCAAGAAGACGTCTGAGGTTGGCAAAGCCAAGCAGCTCGAGACGTCGACAAACCGCATGAAAATCAAAACAACAGCAGAGGTCGAGGGTAGCACATCGACCTCAGGGGGATCCAAACTGAAACAAGGTACCCCAATCGAGCACCCACGCTCCCCAAGGCGAGAGGGGAAACCCAGACACAGGCCACGACCAAAAGCCTGGCGTACCACCGATAGGGCTACCTAGACAGAGCAAAGCAGCCACCCCACAGCGGTAACGGTACAGCCACAAGGCATCGGCCAGCACAAGGTGTCCCAGAGGCGGAAAGCTCAATGCCTCGAACACCGAGCAAACTCGCTAAGCGATACACGAAGCTTACGATCAGGACACACGGCGCACACACGGTGCTAACACAAGCACCAGGAGCCACCCAAGGTACAACACAATGCACCCAGGCTCCAGACGGCACAAAACAAACCACTCGGGCACGAGCACATAGTGCCACCACAAGCACCAAAACCAGGCAAGATGCAACACAATTGCACCAACGGTCGAAACAACACGGCTAACAGGAAGGACTCTCCACAAGAGACCTGCCAAAAGCCGCCCACAAGAAACCGCATGCCACAAAGGGTAGAACAGGCCACACTGGCCACGAACCCCCAAGGCACAGGGACACAAAACATAGAAAAGAAACACGCTCAAGGTGCAGTACACGACTGCACCAACGGCTTGAAACGACTCAAGGCTAACAGAAAGGGACTCTCCACAAGAGACCCACACAAGCAAAACACGCGGAGAACCAGTAGCTTCAAGAGCGCAACCACCATATTGGCTCTTAGAAGCGCGCAAACACAAAGCACCACTCCCACCACGCAGGCGGAGTGGGCCACATGCCCAACGGCCACAAGTGCTTCCAAAGCACAACCGAGGCACGAGCAAAACACACACCGAACCCATGCCTGCACAAGCAAGCCAAACAGAAGAAAACCGGTGCTGCCGTACACGGAACACAGGGCACGCTGCCCACATCGTTCCGTCAGGCAACAAGAAACCTGCACAGCAAGAGACGGCACAATAGGTCACCACAACCTATCGCACCACCAGGAAACCACGCGCATGAGGTGAGCAACTAGCTCAACCTCAAGACCGCACAAGGGGAGGGACCTTCGCCACAAAGGTCGCCACAGTGCAAAACACGGCACCAACTGCCATGCCTGCACCACCACCCCGAGCAATCAACGGAAAGCAGGGGAAGGAGACCCTCACAACGAGTCTCTTCCACACGTAAGGGAAAACCACTAAACGAGACTGGCACTTCCACAGAAGCACAACCAGCTAGACACCCATGGTACTTACCAGACCACCATCTGGCAGAGCCCACAGGGCACGAGAAACGAAGCCAACCACCCGATCCTGGGGACACACGAAGTCCAACCAGCGTAGCCGGGAAACCCGAAAAATGATCAGGAAGACAAACTAGCTAGCACCACGGCCAGACACACGGTCAAGGCACCACACCTTGGCCGACAACGCCCAGGCAGACTGTAACACGGACAGTCCCACGGCAACGGCGACAGCTCATCTCCGCAGAAAGAGAGCAGCGACAAACAAAAACAACACAAGGTAGCTTGGGAAGGACCTCTACCCAAAGCGCCAAGAGCCGTTCTGGGAAAACATCACCAGAACGCAGCACAAACAAACAGCCAACAGAGAGAACACAGCAGATAGCGGAAGCAACACAAACTGGTTCTGGGAGAACCTCCACCAGAACCACCAAGGCGCCGTTCTAGGAAAACCCACCAGAACACAGCAGCCAAGCGATGCACCTCAACCAGAGGGCAACGCCGCAACAACCAGAAACAAGCACAACAAAGTTCTAGGGAAAACCTCACCTCCACCAGAACCAACAGAGAAGAACTCCGGGAGCACCTCACTAGAGTTCACAACCAGTCAGCACCAGGCCGACAACAACCACAACCAGGTGTCGCAACACTCAACCAGCAGTGCAACATGACACACAAAGCATCTGCTTAGCTCGAGCAAAGATGCCGATTGAGCAGAGCACGGCGCCCAACGGCACACAGGCACGCAAGGCCAAACACACAGCTAACAACACACACCCCAACAACAAGGGGATATCCAACAATGACTCACCCCACAAGAAGGGGGCATCCAACAAGGACTCACCCCACAAGAAGGGGACATCCAACAAGGACACACCCCAACAAGAAGGGGACAGCCAACAAGGCAAGGACACCTTCTACCGGTTCCGCAGACCACAACCGTGCACCGATGAAGGCCACACCACACGCAGGCTCTCTCAGCCTTCGCGAAAAACCCACACTGACACGCAGGCCGACGACGAACCCATTCGCAGCACGAGCGAACCAGCCACCACGCTCGCAGGACGCGCATCCAGCAACAGCAGCAGCACACTCGGGCCCTGCTAGAAAGCTAACCATCTGCAACAAAGACCCAATGCTCACCTAAAAGCAACTCTACACGAACGGCCAGCAGCGCACGAGTACCTTTCTTTGGGATAGCCATAGTTATTAACTCATTACAAATCTCGTTGGACCCCTGAGCTCTGATACCACTGTAACGACCCGACCTCCCGGACCCCCACCAAGGACCCCCGAAGGTCGCGCCGCCACCCACGGATCCGAAGACCCGGAAGGGTTAGAATTTAGTCCAGTGAGATAAGCAATGAATTCAATAACTATAACAGAAAGTTCGTACATTTAATAAAGAAATTATGTACAACGTGTCCCAAATAAAAGTACAGGTACAGAAAGAAAGGTGCAGTCTTTAAGGGGCATACCCCGAGATCTTGCAAAAAGGCCACTCTCAACTCATGCTACAAGGGCTCACGCTCACAACTCACACTGCTGGCAACGTAAGGTGCAACAAACCGCCACCACGACCATCCGACAACGAACTCCTGCGATAGCGAGTCCCTACCTGGAGAGAGTAGGGGGTGAGTCTCGCGAACAAGGCTCAGTAGGGATAACCAGTCCCTTACCAACCAGTGAAGTAGGAACTCCAACAAAGCGGAGGCAAAACTACTCTACAAAGCAGTAAAGCAAGAAACACCTATTGCAGAGTACTACAAAGCAGCGGAAACAGAGTAAACGGCTCGACCACAACCCGGGTCAGGCCAAAGACGACTCCCACAGAACCAACGGAGTCAAACACATGCGAAAGCAACTAGAGCAATGCCACGACCCACAACCAGGGTCGGGCCAAAGCAACACAATGCAGAAGCAACCCTCGGCACACACCCGCCAAGATAAAGAAGCTCACGGAACCCGGAGCAACCACGTGAGACCCGAGTCTCAAGACACAAGCACCAACATCCCGGACCTCCTCGAGGTCAGGAAGGAACAACCAAGTGTCACCCCGAGAGACACCAAGCACCCAAGTGAGAACGACATCTCACCACCAGGCACGGCCACCTCAACCTCCACAAGGTCAAGGGCCCATAAGCAAAACCACCCAGGACCCTAGACACGCCAAGAGGTCAGGGAACTACACACTCCGGTGCCACCACGGACGGCACCAAGGAATGGGTTACCGAACCAACGGTTGGGTGTCAGCACAAGGCACCCCGAGAGAATCCGCAGAGCGGAAACCACTAAACACGGCTCACGAGGCCAAACTAACCAAGCCCACGGGACTAGACACGGCTAGGCTATAACCACCGTGTGACTAGGGTGACGAGACTCACTTAGAAACAACGTGAGAAACTACGCCACAGCAAGAGCACACAAGCCACCGCCACAGGCAGCTAAGAGAGGGACACACAGTCAACCACTCTCGCTCGCCAACCGCTGACTCCTGCCTACGACCTCCCTAGGTAGAGTGAGGCTAGCGAGTCACAGCAAAGAACACAACCACAAACCACTGCAGCCCGGCCGAGTTGCGGCCCCACGCCTGACCTCCCTACGCGGCTCCGGAACAGACGCAGAGCAAGGCAGTGAGAAGGACTAGTTGGTCCGCACCGGACGAGCGCCGAACCACCTCAGAGACCCAGACCAGCTAAGAGAGCTTTACAAACCACTCTACGCTACTGTCCCCACCATTTTCCCCATCTGCTCCAAGTGAGAGACTTGAGCACGCCCGTCGCCCGGAGAACTCCCTCTAACAGACGCGCGGGGCTGGGGGTCCCAGGTAATGGTAACAACCTGTCTCGCGGACAAGCCCTCAAGTGCCGAGCACCGGGCGAAAGAGAACTGGCATGGCAACCACCAACAGAAACAGCACAGCTGGATTGTAACCAAGACAAACCCAGCAGGCACAGGCACGTACGGCACCCCTTCCGGAAACCCCCGGAAGGGCCGTCGGCCAACGCCGACACACAAGACACGGCCCGAGAAACCGTCACACCACAAACAGAATAGAAACCACCTCTCTTCTAATAATCGATTGACAGAAAGACAATCGATTATTATATAGACGAGAGCCTCCTAGCACGGCCGTTAGAACACGTCCACGAAGGTGTCACCTTCGGTCACTGAACGCAGCAAGCCAACCTATCGCGTTCCTCACCAGAAGGTCCGGAGGGCAACCCTGCCCTGAGGCACAAGCCGATATGCCAACCGCGGCCACGGAAAATGCCCAAGGCGGACCAGATGTTGTCGCGACCTACAAGGCCGTCGCGTTAAGAACGCGACGGGCAGGACCACCGTGACCAGCGGGTCGCACCGGGGAAACACGTCGCGATAACCAGGTTGTCGCGGCCAGGCGACATGACGCAACAAGCTTGTCGCGGCATTGTCACAATGGGAAGGCACGTCGCGACAAGAACCTTGTCGCGACGGGGAATCGTGTCGCGACGCGACCCTTATCGCGACCGCCACCTGCACCGCGATAAGGTCGCGTCCGACCTGGGTGACGCCTTCTCTGATGTCGCGACGCGCTCAGCGGTCGCGACATCAGCTGGAAGGCAGACCGCCGGAATGCTACATTCTGGGGTCGCCCACACAATATAAACATGCACACAACGGGGAGGGGAGCATGGTGAAAGCTGTTAAAGCATGGATTCACACAAAGGAACTCCCAATCCACCTAACAAGTATAGGCACAAGAGATCCCTACAGAAATTGGAAGAACCAAACCCCAAAGGGGCCTTCACGAAGAGCTTGCCACCTCCTCCTCGCTCCCACGGCGACGCGCCACCGCTCCGCATGAACTACCGCCGCTCTGCCAAGCCCGAACCGTCGGATCGCCAGAGAGGGAAGCTTTCCTCCTCGGAGAGGAGAAGGGAAGGGAAGAAAGGAAAGAACGGAAAGGGGGAACCGGCCAAGGCTTTTAGCCTCCGGCCCCCAGAACGCGACGGGGCGGGGCGTCACGACACCAACCGTATCGCTTCGGACGCCCAAACTGCGACCAGAACGTGCCCACCCTGGGCGCCGCGACAGCCTGATAGGTCGCTCTGACCCGCCTGCCATCCTGACAGGCGGGAGACGCCTGTCAGAAGACCAACAGCAGAACCTTGTCACGACCCATTGACCAGGCGCGACAGGAACGCGACACACCTAGTGGTCGCAACAGGGATGACTGTCGCAACGGGCACCTCCGTCGCGACATGGCCAGTCATCCTACACACAAACGGAAAGCCGGAAACCCGAGATGTTACATAGCATGTAGAACTAGGTGGAGGTTTTGGGGTTCTCTACCTCCAAATGAGGAACTACCTGGGAGGGGCCTTCTCATAGGCTAGAACCCCTCCACCTCCGAGCTCCAATGCTGCAAGAGTCGCCTCCCACGAGCCGAACACGTCCTCCTTCTTTCGCCGAGGAAGAGGATCCACACCAAACATGAAGAACACACAGTAAGGAGGAGAGAAAGAAGAGAAGATCTTCACAATCAAACCCAACAAATGCACAACCCTCACAAGCACAACCAACACTTACCAAGACAAGCCACAAGCCTCCTTCCCAAGCTCCCATGGAGCACACACAAAGGGGAGATCGCCGGAGGAAGAAAACACAGAGCAAAGAGGCAAATGGGGCTTTTGCTCTCGGCCAGAGCAACTTAAACACAGACGTTGAGAACACGACGGCCCTGGTCGTCGCGTTAGCAATGCTAACGCGACACCCTACTACGTCACGATCTTAATATCTGCGACCCTGACGGTCAAAGCCACCACGTGGCGTGCATGCAACGCTGACATCTGATCGTGACGGACCAGAGCGTCGCGTTCATGCGTGCAAAGCCACAGGTGTCACTACCTCTCTGACAGCAAGATGACAAAAGAATTTTCTGCTGTCAGAGTCCTGTCGCGACGGGGGCGGCCGGCGCGTTCATAATCAGAACGTGACGGTCAACTCCGTCGCCTTCAAAAGGCGACGGGTCGCTCTATCGCAACCTCAGTCGAGAGGGCAAACCTACAAAGGGGGACAAGGATGTTACAAGAAAGATGAGCCGGGAGATCTTGGGTCGGAAGAAGAGGACCCAATGAGCTGCTATGTGGATGGCACAAAGAGGTTCGACGAGCCGACCATAGCTGCGGATGAGCCAACCAAGGAGATCAACCTTGGCACCGAGGAATCCCCGAAGGTAGTTTTAATTAGTGTCAACTTGAGTGTAGAAGAAGAAAAAGCCATTGTAGCTATCCTTAAAGAATTTTCGATGGTTTTGCTTGGTCTTATGAGGACATACCGGGACTTGACACCTCTTTGGTCGAGCACCGTTTGGTCTTAAAAGCCGATGCAAAAGCTGTCAAACAAAAGCTAAGGAGGCTACACCCCAAGCTTGCACTAAAGATTAAAGAGGAGGTTGATAAGCTGCACAAGGCCAAGTTCATTAGGGTTGTGCTTTATCCGCAATGGGTAGCTAACATCGTCCTGGTGATGAAGAAGGACGGTAAGGTTAGGATTTGCATAGACTTTCGTGACCTTAATTGTGCTTGCCCTAAGGACGATTTTCCCCTTCCGCACATAGATGTCCTAGTGGACAATACTGAAAGTTTTGAGATGTTGTCATTCATGGATGGTTTCTCTGGGTATAACCAGATCTGTCTGGCGGAGGAAGACTAGGAGAAAACTTCTTTCACCACGCCTTGGGGAACCTATTGTTATGTCGTGATGCCCTTCGGACTGAAGAATGCGGGAGCAACCTATCAAAGGGCAATGATGGCGATCTTTCATGACATGATGCATGTGCACATGGAGGTCTATGTTGATGATGTCTTGGTTAAATCTAGGACTCGACATGGCCATGCTGAGATCCTCCGAGCAGTTCTCCAACGGTCTAGAGAGCATAAGCTCAAAATGAACCCCAAGAAGTGTGTCTTTGGAGTGTCCTTAGGGAAGTTGCTTGGGTTCATAGTTAGCAAGCGGGGAATTGAGATTGACCCCAACAAGGCCAAAGCAATAATCGACATGCCTCCTCCTAGGAATATCAAAGAAGTTAGAGTGCTAATTGGCATACTTCAGTTCATTAGGAGATTTATCTCTCAACATTCCATCCGTTGTAAGCTCTTCTATGAGATGCTTAGAGGAGAGGCTAAGTTTGATTGGAATGATAAATGTCAAAAGGCCTTCGAAGAATTAAAGAGTTATTTGTTCAATCCCCCTGTTCTCGCTCCTCCGGTCCTGGGTCGACCTTTACTGCTTTATGTGTCAACCACTGAAGACTTAACTGGAGCGGTTTTGGCCCAATATGACGACGAGAAGAAGGAGAGAGCAGTGTGCTATCTATCCAAACTGTTCAATGAAGCTGAGAAAAGGTACACTGCTATGGAAAGAACATGTGTGTCCATCGTCTGGGTCACCCAGAAGTTGAAGCATTAATTCCTAGCTCATGAGGTGAAGCTTCTGGCGCGTATGGACCCAATTCGGTACTTGCTCGAGAAGCCCGTCCTAACTAAACGGTTGTTGAGGTGGCAAAGTTTTCTCAACCAATTTGACATCACCTACGTTAACCAAAAGTCAATCAATGGGCATGCTATTTCCGAACATTTGGCCCACCACCCCTTACCTTCGTATTCTCCCATCGATGAAAGCTTTCAGGATGAAGAGTTAGGAGCCATTGTTGGTGGTGAACCTTCATGGATACTATTCCAAAGGGAGTGGAATAGGGGCAGTCCTCCTCTCACTGGAAGGGATAGTCATTCCGCACGCCTACCAATTAACCTTCCCAGCCACGAACAATGTGGCCGAGTATGAGGCACTCCTAGTTGGGCTGAAAATGGCATTGTTGCTTGGAATCAAGGAATTAAGGACTATTGGAGATTCGTAATTGATACTCCGGAAGTCCCTTAGCAAGTACCAGACCCGAGATCCCAAGTTGAAACTATACCAGGATTTGGTAGGAAGAGTAATCCGGCAGTTTAGGAAGCTCACTCTAGTCCACACTCCTAGGGCTCAAAATATTCTAGCAGATTCACTCACCTCCCTGGCTTCCTCTATCCCTATCCCACTAGAGAGGTCCTCTGTAACCGTCTATGTCCAAAGGTTGAAAGTCCCTTCTCATGCTGATCCGTGGTTCTCTCAACTCAAGTCTCCTTCCCTTTGAGTCCATGCACTCTCAAAAGAACCAGAAATCGATCTTGATGATGGCCATCCTTGGTACTTTGACATCGAAAAATATCTCAACGATGGATCCTTCCCGGATTATGCCACCTCTTCTGACAGACGGTCCATTTGCCATGTCTCCGAGCATTACAAGATTATAGGTGGCATTCTCCACAATAAATCCCTCAATGGGGTCTATCTCCGTTGCCTTGATGAGATTGAATCTCAAAGAATTATTGAAGCCGCTCACTCTAGCGAATGTGGTGGCCATATCAATAGTAGAGTAATTGCTCAAAAATTGCTTAGACACTATTACTGGCCTACCATGGAAGAAGATTGCACTCACTTTTTCGTCACTGTGCTAAATGCCAATTACACGGTGAAAAAATCCATGCTCCTTCTTCTCTTCACCCTCTCATTGCTCCATGGCCTTTCGCCGTGTGGGCATTTGATGTGGCCGGTCCACTCGAGGACAGAACCGAAGAAATCCGTAAGAAGTCCTTCATTCTGACCGCCACGGAGTACTTCACGAAGTGGGCTGAAGCGGAAGCATTCATAGAGGTTAAAGCTTCAATGGTCGTCAAGTTCATCAAGCGCAACATTCTTGCAAGATTTAGCGTGCCTCGGGACATCGTCACTGACGATGGACCTCAATTCACTTCACAGGAGCTTCGCGACATGTGTGATAAATATGGTATTAATTTGCATCATTCATCCTCATATTATCCACGAGGTAATGGAAAAGCGGAAGCTACTAATAAAACTCTCATCAAAATCATAAAGAAGACTTGCAAATCTCACAACAATGCTGACTGGCCAGACCGCTTAGTTGAGGCTCTATGGGCTTACCGCACCTCAGTCCGAACTCCTATAGAGCAAACCCCCTATGCTTTGACATATGGATCAGATGCGATACTCCCATATGAGATCTTTGTCCCTTCACTTCGAGTTCAATTGGATTCTGAATTTGACCCCGGTCAACGTCGAGAAGCTTTATTAGCACAACTTGAACTCTTAGACGAAAGGCAAATGATAGCGGCCGACCATGCACAAGTTTATCGCCAAAGAATTGCACGTTTTTACGCCAAAAGAGTGCTTGAGAGAAAATTTGAAGTGGGTGAAATGGTCCTAAAGCGTAAAATCATCAAGGCAATAGGTCCCAGGAGTAAATTGCAAGAAAATTGGGAAGATCCATTCGTTGTCAAAGAAGCATACTCGGGGAATGCTTACAGGTTAGTGGATGCCGAGGGAATTGAGTTGTCGCATCCTTGGAATGCAGTCTACCTCAAGAAATTCTACCCTTGGTCAGTCAGTCGGTCAAGTCCGATCTTTCATCACTTGTCAATGTCATGGGTTTGAAATTTTGCTTATTCGCTTGGCCATTAGTAAGGTAGAGTCTCTTCACACACCACACGCTGTTGGGATATTGTCCATTAGCTGGAAAATCATAAGTACACTTGGAGGCGTCTAATTTGGTCAATGCTTCCCCTTTTCTCTTTTAACTCGGTCAAGTCTGGAAAAGGTGCAAACTACAAGTAGGGGACCATCCACTCTCACCTAAAAGACAAGGTCACCATAAACAGGGGCAATCAAGAAAATGCAAGGTCAAAATGCCAAACCAAGCCTAAAAAGGCAAAGAAAAGCCAAAAGGTCAGAAAAAGGGTAGCAAAAAGTACATACCCAGAAAAAGGCTGACCAAATCAAGGAGATAGCAAATAGTACGTGCCTCCACCAAAGAATCAAAATGAAAAGTACCTCCGAAAATAATTGAAGACCAAGTCTTTTAATGTGAGATATTGGTTTGGAAACAAAAAGTGGTTTGAACCAAATCCTTACACGACTTCCTATTTATCTCTTCCAATTCCTCACCCTAGGGGCAATTTGACCTTGTAAGACCTTCCATGGTGGAAAATATCAAGAAGGCTAGGGGCAATATCCAACGTCAAATATATCATGCACGATCTTTCTTACTCATGGCCTTTGTGGTTAGGTAGATTATGAAGACCCTATACCTTGACTTGTGATGAATATGTGTCTTAGAGTCAAAAAATCTAAAAAAATGGAAAATATAAAAAAGACAAAAAAGAGAATCTCTTGATGTGTATAATTTCTCCATGTACATATTTTCCTTCTTATTTTAATCAAAAAAATTATAAAATCAAAATTCAAAAAAATTAGTCATATCATGTACATATACTAACATTATTTTCCTTATTTTCTTATTCAAAAATAGAAAAAAAATAAAAAAAAAATGCATGTACATACTTCCCTTCACTATTTTATTTGTGTTCCTATCTTTAATTAGATATTAGTCCCTTGACCAGATCTTAAGACATGTACATCTTTTAGGCAAGGGGCTAAAGACAGATCTACACTAACTTTTTTCCTTTAAGTGTTGTGGATGCAGGAACCAAAGCGACATTGGCAAACCATTCAAAGCACAAAATGCATAAAGTCCACAAAAATCCACTAAGGGATAAAAGTTTTGTACATATCATAACTGATGAACAGTCTATCCCCATGCAATTTAATTCAATTACTTTTATATTTTGGTGATTAACAAAATTATGATAAAGGTCACTAACACATTTTCTACAAGTCTTGAGCACAGGAAATAAAACCAAAGGAAAGCAAGCCAAACAGGTAAGAATTAATCACTCTATTGAAATAGCATCATATTTGTCTAAATACATCAATTTCCTTTAAGTGATCGCAACGATTTTCCCTCACAACGATTCGTTAAGTGGTTCGTAACGATTTGCTCTCGTAACGATTCTTTTAGTCTTCGTAACGATTTGCTCTCGTAACGATTCTTTTAGTCATCGTAACGATTTACTTGTCGTAACGATTCCTTTAGTGATCATAACGATTTGCTTGTCGTAACGATTCCTTTAGTGATCATAACGATTTCATTAGTCATCGTAACGATTTGCTTGTCGTAACGATTTCATTAGTCATCATAACGATTTGCTTGTCATAACGATTCCTTTAGTGCTCATAACGATTTACTTATAGAATCATAACAATTCACTTATTAATACTCAACGATTTCTTAAGCCAAATATAACGACTTGATATTTGACTCACTTTTGACTGCGTTGAAAGGTCAAAGCTTTCTCGCACATCTTTCTAACGTCTGTGCATTTATTACTCTGAATGTATCTCTGTAATCATGCAGACGATATCTTCTATTCTCGTGCTTATTCTATAAACATCTTTTTGGAAGAACAGAATGAAATTTTTACTTCTGTATAAAATCAATCTAACGTTGACTGACAACAAGAGACAGCTTAGCTGTCTATTGTCTAGCATTTAATGTATGCAGGTCTCTGACAACATTTGTCATACAACGTTGGACAAAATAGAAGCCAAAGGATACTACAGAAGATCCTATCTCTCTGCGAGTACAAATGGATAAAAGACTAGTAACTGGAAGCTTCTACAGTACCATGTAGTCTAACGTAAACCAGAACTTAGAGACAACGGGCACTTCAACGTTCGAATTTGAAAAGGATGATATAAAATAGGAGATTGAAGATTCAAAAGAAAACACTTACTGAGAACGAAGAATATACAAAGTGAAATTGCCTTCAACCTCTCTGAGAGCCAAGAAAACACTTCCATCAGTTTCAGCTCTAGCTCTCTGTGCTTAGTGTAGATCTGTGAGAGAGCTTCTTGTTCTGAGAAGAATCTTGTATTGTACATATTGTTCTTCTCAGTCCTTGCTTCAGATCAAGTGTGTACTATAAGCTTGATCTAGGGACATCTTCCTCTTAAACATTTTTCAGGTGGTGTTCCCTTTAGTTGTGAAGGAAGACCTGGTGTGGTATCCAGGGTGGTGTTCTCTTCAGTTGTGAAGGAAGACCTGGTGGGGTATCCAGGGTGGTGTTTATTCCCTTCATGTGAAAGAAGACCAGCTGCGACTGGGTGTAAGGGTCCTTAAGGGGGACAGTACCCTTGGTAGTGAAATCCTGAGATATTGCTCAGGGACTAGATATAGACTCCTGTGAAGAGGAGCTCTGAACCAGGATAAATCCTCTTGCATTGTGTGTGTGCTTGTTTATCTTTGCATTCATTTTCTTACTAACACTAACAGCAATCGAAGTGTGTGTGTTGTGAATGTTTTTGTAAACAGGTAGTAGTTGACTAAATTTTTTTTAAGACCCATTCACCCTCCCCCTCTGGGCTTGCTAGCTGGGCAACAATAACAGGGGCATACCCCTGGTGGTACATCTGGAGCCTCGCTCCTCACTCCTCTCTCCTCTCTCCCTCACTAGGTCTCTGCCTACGTGAGCTGCTCACCTCCTCCTACGCCTCTGGCCGTCGCCGTCGACGCCTCTGGCCGTAGCCCTCCCCGCACCACTGACGGGTCCCCCAAGGACAGGATGTCGTCACGTGATGCGAAGGCTGACCCCGTCCTCGCCTGCGCCTCCTGCTGGGCCTGCAGCTGCTGCTCCCGGTGCTTCTTCAGCACCCGGTCCTTCAAGGTCTCATAATCTGCGGCAATCCATGCCCGGGCTCTCTCCGCCTCCCTCTCTCGCTCCCTCGCCTCGAGCAGGCGACCCCGCGTAGTCAGCAGATCCTCCCTCATGCCCTCCAGGGTCATTCCCGCTCTCTGCCACTGCACATTGATAAGAAAATGCATTAGTCATAAACTCGTGCAGAAAAGGGAGTGACTCGGTGTCTTACCTCTGCCTCCAGATCTCGGATCCTCGCCTCTAGCTCCTGGGTCCTCGTCTGTAGCTCCTGGACCCTCGCCTCCGCCCGGTCCAGGGCCCCCTGCAGCCGGACCGCCAGGTCCCCGCTAGCTGGCTGCGCGGACGAGCTCGCCCTTGTGTCCCGGCTCACCCGTACCCGCGCTAGCTCCTCTCTCTACATTCATATCCCTTGGTTAGTTCAAACCAAATCAAATAAAATCAAATTGTGGTCAAGGGTGAGTTGTGACTTACCAGTGTCTGCGTCTCGGCGCGGAGTCTCTCTGTCTCCACGGCCTGCTCCGCTAGCCTCCCCTCGAGCAGCCTCACGGCCTCTGACTCCGGCATCTGTCATCCACACTTCAAGGATAGAATTAATCAATTAAATGACAAGGCTTAGAGTTAGAAATTCACTTACCACTTGCCGGTCTAGCCGGAGTCGCCCGGCGTAGCGCGCCCGGTAGTCCTCCAGGTACGTCGTGCTGTCCTGGAGGTCCGTGTGCTGGAGGACCTGCTCTCCTCCACCTCGCCAGTAGGCGACTGTGCTCCCGTGCTCCTCCCCCCAGTCACAATCCTCGGCGAAGAACCGTCGGCGGGAGTGCCCCTTTCTCCCTAGAGAGGGTACCTCTAAGGCCGGTTGGTGCCAACCCAAGGTGCGTACCACTAACTCTAGGTAGAGGGGCTCACACGTCCCCAGGCACAGCAGGAGCAGGTGGCGGTCGAATAGTGGGCGCCCCGCCGCCACCACCGGATGGGACGCGTCTGCCTCCCCCAAGTAGGGAGTCCAGACCACCTGCAAGAAAGAAGAGAACATTGGTCAGTCACATCAAATGGAAATTGAATGCAAGAAAGAAAGAGTGCTAGTTGAGATTTATACCTGATCGTGAGGGTAGAGGTCGAGTCCCGCCCGCACATCCTCGACGCGCCGATCCGTCACCCTCGGATCGGGCGCCACCTCCCACCTGGCCATGAGGGGTACCATGGCCTGGCTCCCCTCTGTCTGCACACCGCGTCCCATGGGGAAGCGGGTGTACCCCCAGATCTGCACAAGAAGAAAAGATGTTAGTCAGGCAATTGATTTTAATTCGATGAAGAGCATTAAAGGAAAGTTGCATACCTGTAGAAAGGGGGTAAAGCCACCGGTACTCTGAGAACGCCGCGAGCTGCTAGGTAGAAGTGAGAAGAGGTGTCCTAACATCGCGGAGCCCCATGCATATCGCCCTGCCTACTCCAGGTCCCGCAGTAAAAGTACGAACTTGCAGTTCATCTGAGATGACTGCGTCGGGAAGAGGAGCCGTCCAAACAGGTACGCCACGAAGATCCGAACGGACCGCTCCTCGCTTCTGTCTCCCAGTTGGATTGACGCCCGGACGCCGGCGCCAAACTCCTCGAGGGTCTCTAAAGCTCCCCTCCTCCCTCCTCTCAACCCGACCGCCTCCGACAACGATCCGAGCAGTATGCTCCGGATCGGTCTCCTCCTCCCGGCCACAAACTCCGGCCCCAACAACTCCACCATGTCGTCATAGTAATCCCTCCTCTCCTGTCCCACCACCGGCTCTCCCTGAACCGGTAGTCCTGTAAGATACACCACATCCTCCAATGTGGGTATCATGTGCCCCCAAGGCATGATGAATGCCTTGCAGTCCTCGTCCCACCTCTCCCACAGCGCCTCGAGGTAGGGGACGTCCACGTGGAATGGGCGTACCGCTAAGAGGTGCCCGAATCCCATCCGTGCTACTCGAGTCTGCTGGGCCTCCGGCAGCGCCCGGTACCATGCCCAACATAGGTCCCAGGTGACCCTGCTCCTCATTCTGCCCTTTCCCTGCAAGAAACACAGAAAAAGCAAATGTCAGCATTGATGGTCGTTAAGAAACAGTTGACAGCAACCATGTTGCCGTTTACACAGAGTAAACATCTAGGTTCTTGCCGTTGATTTAGTATCAACGGCAGGGTAGTGGCCGTCTAGTTCAACAGTTAGCGTCCAAATCCTTGCCGTCAAGTTTATCTTGATGGCAATGGTCTGGACGTCAATAGGAACCCGACGTCAACATAAACTTGACGGCAATGGCCAGGACGTCAATAGGAACTGACGTCAACCGATGTTGACGTCAAGTTCCTATTGAACCCGACGGCCTCTCCCCTATTTTCCCCTTCTTTTCCACTTTTACAACCATTCACACAAAGGGTTTAGGGGTCTATTGACCTACCTTGGGTCGTCGTGGCACCCTTTGAGATGCTTCGGCCTCTATCTCCTCTTACTCTCCCTCTCTGTCATCACCTGCCGTCTCCTCCCCATCCGGCGCACTGCTGCCGGTGTCCGCCGCCGCCATGTCGTCCTCTGCCGCAAACCCCCCTGTCATCTCCTCCTCCTCTTCCTCCATCCGGCGAGGGCGGTCCCAAAGGACTGACTTCTTTCCCCTCACCATTAGCCCGGTCCCGTTCAGTTCAATTCAGCACGGCCCGATTAAGAGAAGAATTGGATAGAGAGAAGAAGGTTTGGAAGATTAAGGGCAAGAGTGTGAGGGTGGGGAAGAAGGTAGATGAAGGCGCTCAGCGGTTTGGAAGAGTGAAGAGGCGACGGAGAGGCCTCGGGTGCCAAAAAGCTGTGTTTTAAATTTGACATCAACGTGCTGGCCGTTGAATTGTCGTTGACGTCAACCGAGCGGCCGTTCATTTCCTGTTGACGGCACACATGTCACCATCGATATCTTGTTTCGAGGTACCCTGTCAGACCCAGTACCACGGTCGGCGACCGGGCAGTGGACGTCTACTTCATTGTCGACGTCCATCGATCAGGTCGTCTATCTTCTATCTGGTGATTAGCGGCCACAATCTGGCCGTTTACTTTCTCTGGGCGTCCATCGATGTGGACACCAACTGCTGCACACTCAGTCCCTCACAGAACACTTCATTGCACTCATTTGAAGCTAATTGAAGGCACTAACACTCCATTCCACACAATTCAAGCTACTCAACCCATTGAACACAATGCAACTCATTGTTTATTCTTCAAACTTGTGTTACACTTATTGGAATTGGGAAAATACATCATTTCGCTCTACGAGCCATAAAGAAATCACATGAAATGGGGCAAATTGTGGTAATATACTCTTCATAGACCCGGACCTCTCTCCAGTTCTCTTGAACAGCTTGCCCCACCTTCTTGCTCACTGTGTATTTATCCCAAGTCTTCTTGGCCTGCTTCATCAGCTTCTCATTTCTCCCTACAATGATCATGTTGGTGCAGTAGGATGAAGCTGGAATTCCCCATGGTATTCCAAGCTGACACTGGCATCGGTGTGGCTGGTACACCACCATCTGATCAGCACCCACCAGCCACAAATCTCTATCTTCCCTGGTGCGAACCCTGAACTCAATTGTCCTCATGAATTATGGCCTCACTATGAAGTCCTCCACTGGGAAGTAGCCTAGGTAGTCTCGCCAGGCATCTCTGCTCTTCAAGTGTGATGTCACACACTTGATCTCGTCCTCTGGCTCATACCATGCTCTGCTGCAATGAATCGAACTCCGAAGGAAGATTCTGGAGGGGGTAGGTTGTCTCTCAGCAAAATCAAACTTCAAATGAGCTTCCATCCATATCTGGAGCAGGAACAAACTCCCTCATGTGCATTCGCCTAAGCTCATCGTGGTGAGGGAGCTGTAAAGGTGTGCCAGCACTGCAGGGGCTAGTGACTGCCCATGCCGTAGCAGAGACAAGATCCCCACATGCTCGTACAAGAGGAAGTCGCCACTGGTAGGAAACAAGAACACACCCGCCAGGCAGAGTGTCAATCCACGTGTCGCCCTCTCACCGCCAATCTCTTTCGCATGTTGGATCAACCACCAGGCCAGCTGGTCCAAGAAGATCCCATGCTTGTTTGTCATCCTCAGCACCTCCTTCTTGTCCCGTACGATGTCCTCCAGGATCTCTTCCCACGGGGGAAGAGGAGTGGTCACGTCGTATTCCAGGCACCGCCTCCACCCCAAGAACAGCTCCACCTCCTCGAGCAGCATGCTCGCCTCGAATCCTTGGAGCACAAACGTGTGCGTGTGTGGATGCCACTGCTCTACGAGTGCCCCCAATGCGTCAAACCCCCACCACATCTCCTTCATGTTCTTCGCCAGCACCACCATATAGCTCAGATTCCACGCTCCGATGTAGCTTCTCATGTCGATGGTAATGGCGTTCATCAGGTTGACTAGCCATGAGAAAGCCCATACCTGGCCCTGGCTTGGGAATTCAGGCACCTTCTGCACATCCAGGGAGAACCTTGAGTAAGAATTTGGGGCGTTTTCAGCATGAAGAGAAGCAAGAATGGTTGGTGCATACCTCCCCGTTGGCCAGTCGGGTGCTTAGATGCCCCGAAACTTCACTTAAAATCCCCGGGCTCATGCTCGTGGACGTTCCGGTCGATGTGGAGGCCATAGTTGCAGCTGTAGTTCATCCCAGAGCTCTCTGGTTCGGAGTTGAGGAAGGGAAGGATGAAGGAAGAAGATAGAAGAGTCCCTATGGCCTTCCAATAGCTATTTTTTCGGTCTGATCCGCTGGCATGTTAACGTCCACATCCTTTAACGTATGTTCACTATTGACCGCAGCATGTGCGGACACCGACTCTTGTAGACAGCAGGAGCTGTTGACGTCAACTGAAAGTTGGTGGCAATCGATATGGACGTTAACCTCCCAGAATTTTCAAAGCTTTACTGTTCAATATGGCCATTATCTCTCATCTTGTGCTTCAAGTTGTCTTGCAGATATTTAGGCACAAGCAGCGCTTCAAATCTGAAAACACTCATGCGACCTTGAGTGTTACACAGGTATGTCTAACATAGGATTAGTCACCAGAGGCGAATAACTTGGCGACCGTGAACCCAGAGTTCCCCTTTACCAAAAACTATGACGGGTTTGCGATCTCTCAGTTATTCGTATGGCCTTAAAATTTCCTCTGGTTCTAACTTGTATTTTAGATAGGGAACCCACACCAACATGCATTTGGGATTTCACTGCTAACATTCTCTTACTTAGTCAAAAAAATTCGATTGCTCTGTGGCACCCAGCTCAAGTGGTCGACCGGGTTAGCACCACCTTCTTGAATATTCAAGCCGATATCGGGTCTTTGTTGTCCATTCTTCAATTGTCCCACCATGCAAATCACAAGTAATCATTACAGTCTTGTTGAGTTCATGTGAACCTTTCGCCATTCATGAGCTTAACTCTAGACGTTCGGCTTTCCAAACATTGATTCTAGTTAGAATCTTTTGATAATCATTTGAGAGCACAATCAATCCTTTTTGTCTCCACAACCCCCTGATTGGACAAACGTCCTAATTAGGTCGGCAAGCCCAAACAGACTCCAGTTGTGAGATTTCCTTGATTCAACCATCATATTACAACTCCTTTGGCTCAGACAACACCAGAAACTAGTCAAAGTCCTACACAGCAATGCCAGGGACTCTACCGTTGGGTTGCAGTTGTAGTTACACGAGTAGATCACCCTCCCTCTGTTCCACATTTGTCTCTCAGACGATTCGTCACTTGTTTCTAGCCTAACTCATTTGTGTGGCTTGCTAGATTTCCTATGCTCGGAGATGGCCCTTCCATCAAATCTTCGCGTCCTTTGTTTACCGAGACACCAACCTTTCAGTCCGCTCTGCTCCCTTGCAAGATCGGATGTCTCGGAGGGGCATTTGTAGACGCGAGATTTGGCCCATCCCCGCATGGTTCATGGCCCAATAAGGCATGTTTGACCGCTTTCTGACTTGCCTCGGATCCCATGTAGACGTCCACATCGACTGCCACTGACTCCATGTTGACGGCAAGGTCCCTGGTCGTCGACTCTGGTTAACGGCCACATATGTTGACGTCTGCATGGGGTTGGCGGCAGCATCGCTTGCCGTCAACCTGGGTTTACTTGGTCTGCGCAACTGCCTGAGATTCCAGCCCACTTGCGCCATTCTCTCCCCCATGCAACGCATGGGGCCGTTCCCAACGGGCAAATGGGCCACCTTGGCACCCCCTTGACCCAGTAAAAGTCCTACATAGCCCCCTCTCATTGGTTCAAGCCTTAACACATGGATTGCCACATATTTAAGTGTGTTTCATCACACTTGAGCATCCTATGCTCCCTAGCTTCGACCCCACTGCCTATATAGGGTACTCCTTGGCCTTCTAAGTGGAGGGGGAGATGCTGGACGAGCCCAAGCTTTGATGCCTTGAGAGAAGAGAGAGAAAGTTCACTCCAAGCCATAGAGAGCTTCCACCCTTATTCCCTCTCTTCCTCTCAACCTTTTGAGCATCCAGGAGGCTTCACCACGTGCTGGAGGAGTCCACAAAGCAGCCACCAACGACTACAAATGAGGATCATCTACCTCCTCTCTTTCTCTTTCCCTTCCTTCCCTCCTACCTTTGCATGTTACACACACACACACACACACACACACACACTAGGCACATAGTGCACCTCCCTATATACCTAAAAGGGGTTTTCCAAACCAAAAACGGAGGGAAGAAGGGTGGTCATAACACTTGACCACCCCTCTTCTCAAACCTGCAACCAGTACGAGGCTCTCCTTTTGGGCTTCTTCTTTTCATTTTGGATGTTTACTACACTGTCCTAAGTCTAATAGAGCACTCTTTGTGGCAGGAACACTTCAAGCTAGACCGTGGAGCTTCTTCTCTTTGGCCGGCCGAAGAGAGGAAAGTTGGAGTCCTACCATCATCTGCTACGCGAGGCAGCGTCACCGGCGTGATCAAGACACTTCCTTGGGCACAGGTAAGGCCCTGGCGATCACCTTCCCTCCATTTACTTGTTATTTTCTTTGTCTTTCTTCTTGGTCAATCTGGTCAACATGAGGGTCAAAGAAGCAAGCAAGGGTCAACCAGCAACCTTTCCACGCCAACGAGGGAGCAAAGACAACGTTCGGGGAACCTCCGGAGTGACTACACCGCAACAGGGGTGCGGAACGAAGCGTCCACACAGCCAATGCGACGTCAACAACAGCAGCGATGCTCTCGTCCTCATCGTCGGCGGTTGTTTCCTCATTCTCTTCTGTAATTTCCAACTCAGAGAGGTCGATGCTCGGAAAATGTTCCCGAACACGTCCAAGGCAGAAGTCATACCCTTGCTTGAAGAGCTTGACGACCTCGGCTATGAGCTCGTCAGATTCCCGATAGTCGATGACAGCATCGTCGAATGCCTTCTTTCGCTCCTCGGCCACCAGTTGCGCAGTGTCAGCCTTTGTCTTCTCGTGGGCCTCTTGCTCTGCCTTGAGGGCCTTCTTCTTGTCCTGGAGCAGCTTATCCGCCCTCTCGGCCTCCTCGGCTCTCAGCTTCTTCTCAGCCTCAAGCTTGGCCTCGACCTCGGCTACACGCGCCTCGGTTGAGGCTCGGAAGGACTCGACCCAGAGCAGAAGCATCTCGAACGACGCCAGCTGCTCTTGCGTAGCCCTATAGAAGTCCTCGATGACCTCGTTGGATTTCCGAGCCAGTGAGCAGGCTTTGACTCCAACAGGGACCGATTGTTGACCCCACTCTGTAGCACTGGGCTCCTTCGACCGACAGGGCAACGTCGGAAGAGAAGAGCCCGAGGCGGTGACCTCGATCGGTGCCATGGTAGGTCGAGGATGTTTGGATGGCGCCCTCTTCTCCGACGATTGCGTCTTCTCAGGGGCCGATGGCGATGAGGTAGCAGCAGGGATGTCGGTCTCGGCCGAGTGACCGTGCTTTGAATATTGGCTTGCACTCTTCTTGCTCTTTGACATGAGCTCGCGCGTAGCCATCTCAGAGAGTGAGATGTTGCCCCTCACCTTGGCAGATGGCGCCGACGACTCACCCTTGTCGATCATCACTGTGAGAGAAGAGTCGATCAGTTATTAGAAATGATTAGACAACGACCAAAGAAAGAACGTCAGATAAAGATCAGACCTCGGCTGGCCTCAGCAATAAGCTCGGACAGCTTCTCGGAAGGCTTGAACAGGTCGGGAGGCTCCACCGCCTGCAGAGACTCGAACTCCGAGAGCTCGGATGCAACGAGATTTGGAGGGTGGAAAGCTTTATCTCGGATGTTCACTGCCTACCAAGTGGTCGGGAAGGGCCACCCGGTCGGGGAGTGAACAAGATTGAAGTTCCTCTTCCATTTGTGGACAGAGGAAGGAATTCGGCCAAGAATTTGCCGACTTGACCGAGCTGCGAAGTACAGCCAGTCTCCGAAGGCTTTTACGGAGAAACAATGAAAGAAGAGGCATGTGGTTGGAAGGACCTTAGCCAGGGCACAGGCGGCCAGGAAGCCGACAACCGACCTCCAAGAGTTGGGGGTCAGCTGTGAGGGAGCGACTCCCAGCTTGATGAGTAAAAGAATGATGAAGGGATGAAGGGGTAGGTGGAAGCCTGCTCAGACAGCCTTGGAGTAGATGCAGACTCCGCTCCACATGGTGTAATGGGCTCGGAGTTGTTTTGCGGTATATATGGTGAAATCCTCGGGGAGGACGAGACCTGGATGACTCTTCATCCATTGCAAGGTCTCTTCGTCGATCTCGCACCGAGCATCAGCAATGGTGTCGGCATGCCGACAAGATCCTGAGGTATGAGAAGAGGGTTTTTTGGGAACATAGGCCCCAACATCGACCTCCAGGTTAGAAGACTCGGCGGGATTCGACGCTTGAGCGTCGGGATGAGCAGCCTCCGGGAGAGAAGTCCTTGTCTCGAAAGGACGAGGTGAAACCACTTTGGATAACTCCGAAGCAGAGAAGTTCTCTGAAGGAGAACCTCCAGACGAGGAAGAGGAGGAACTGTACGAGGTAGAGTTCAGGGCTTACCTCTGAAGGGAAGAGGCAGGGAATAGAAGACGAATGCTCGGACGACGGTATGAAGGTCGTCGGCACGTCAGCTGGTCGTCTGAAGGATGCTCGCGTGTGAGAGCAAGGGTCGTTTTCGGCAGCTGACCCTACTATTTATAGTGCCGGGGGGGGGGGGGGGGGGGGGGGGGGGGGGGGGGGGGCGATCGGATCCAACGACAGATATTCATCGCCTTCGACGATGGTTCAGTTCTTGACACTTGGCGGTACCAGATTGGCCACCGAGCGATGCCTCGGATTCCACTGGGTGTGGATGACGGGGAGCGCTGTGATGACGCTCGGAAGTCGAGGGTGCGACGCGACAGTTGTCGTCGCTGCACAGCAGTTGAGGAGCTAACAATACGGCGCCTCGCAGGCCGGCACTAAGTGACAACGGCGATGCGACAAGCGGCAGACCACGTGGGCTGACAGAGCCACGTGGCAAAGCACGTGCCATCTACATAGAAATTCCGATCAACAGTTTCACTTCGGCCTATGTTCACAGTCCGACGTGAACCTGGGGGGCCAATGATGCGGTGAGTTCCTAGCAGGTCGGCTGAATCTTCGGCTCGGCCAACCACATGCTACCTAAGCCGACGTCTTGACATAGCTTGGATTAGATGAAGACAACTTCTAAACGAATGACTCGAAATGGCTAAATCGGGTCTCCAAGGGTCGGCCATATCCACAGCTTGGCCGACCGTCTTGTCAGCTATGGCGACTTTTATGTATCTCTTGAGCTAAAGGCGTCAGCTCGGCCAGGATTGAGGATTACTTAGCTCAGCCTCGAATTGTACGTACGCGACGTGTTCACAGGATTCTCGGAGCATGGCTCGCGAAACGGCCAGATCATGGGTAACAGCCGAGGATCACGAGTCTGATAACTACGGCCATTAAAACTACGGTCATGATGAGCTGGCATGCCGGTGCAACCACAATCTGACGTCAATCACAGAGACTCTCAACGAGATCGGCATGGTCTTCCATCTATTACACAGGTGTCCTAACACTATATAAGAGACAGACACTCCACAGGCGTAGGTATGTTGTTCTACCCCAGGCTAGGCCATTTTACTCGACTAGAAACTGACAAGAGCGTCAGAGTGTCTCCTCGCCGAGACCTCTCGACAGACTGTAGGTCAGATCGGGAGCTCGGAACCAGCATCTCACGTCGACCAAATACACCTCAAACGGGATTCATCGGCTTGGTCGTCTCGGCTCATTCTTCGGTGAGAAACACATCAACGGTCACCTCGATACGAGCCGACCTATGTTATACTTATGATAACAGAACTATTGAATTTAATCTATCAAATCTTTGAAATAGTTATTAGTCAATGAAACTTCGCTTTCAGTTCTCTTAAACATGCAGAGAATCGCACTAATATGGATGAATCAGCAGCAACGGAGTCACCCTACCAACGAGGAAGAGAACACCCCTCTTCGGGCTTTCACGCGGTATATAATCGCAAATCCTAGCTGAAATCCACCTCCAAATCGCCCAAAACGGCTTCGGAAACCCGTCCTCTGCAAAAGCCAGAGCAAAGGTCTGGCGAAGCTGAGTAAAACCCTCGCTTCTGCCGACCTGCAGCATAAAATAGGGGCGCACCGGGCACTTCCCTCAGCCACATGCACTAATCCGGCTGCCGCATGTCCAGCGGAGCTGACACGTGTCCTGATAGGTGTCAAACTGATGCCCCACTGGCCATTGGCCATGCAGACAGTCAAATTGCCTTACCGATCGTGCCGAGATGGCATTATAGAAGAAAATGAAATAATTTAATGACACAAATATTTGACACATATTTAACATCACTCACATAATATAAATTTCAAAATATCGGATGTTAAAGTCTGCAATGACTTAATACCTACGTGACATCAAAACACCACCCCAGAAAGCTTCGGTTTGCACCCAGACACCTACTTCACTGGCCTAATCATGGCCAAGATGCCTACATGAACCACACAACAACCACAACATCTAAACCTGATAATGGAGATCCGAAAAATACCATACGCTACATTACCGCCCCCTTGAAAGAAATTTCGTCCAATCTCATCATATAAACATTCAAAATTCAAACGCATCATTTAGAATACCTTCTGATAGTAGTACAAATATAGCACATAATGGAACCTTAGCTTCGACATGGTTGTCTTGATAACTTGAGCTCCATCAATAATCACAAGGACATGCTTAACATCACAAGCCAAATTTGGAATTTTAGTTATAATGAGAGGTGCAACCGATGAAGTAATGCATGAAGATCTACCTTCTGATGTGATGTAATGAACTGTCTACTCTTGCCCAGAAATACTTGTTGGGCAACAATAGCAACAGGGAATCCAAAAATGGAATCAAGAAAGCAAAATATTTGCAATAGCAAATGCACAGCTTCAATCTACAGGAACTGCCTGACAGACATTCATTAACGTATAAACACTGAGAAATGTGTGGCTGTTCCAAGGTTAAAACAAATAATAAAGGTAATTAGCATGCTAAAGAATCTATAAGCTTTAATGTACAGAAGCAGTGTTTTGTTCGGATAGCAGATGGTAGTACAATAACTCATTCCATGTGTCTGGAACTCCAGGAAGGCACCAGTGGCTGCAGTCTTGAATATTTCTTGGTGCACCACTATAGGGATTTTTGCCATATACAGATGGATGTGCATCTATTCGAAGTCCGGACAACATGGTTATGTTTAGCAAAGTCACAGGAGTGCTCATTTGTTTTATGACTTCCTCCACGATTATGTTCATTTCAGGACTGCTTCTAGACATCGTCTCAGTGAGAGGCTGAGTGCTCTCCTTACAATGACCGTTGGAGTTCCACTCGCCACCCCTGTCATAGAGAACATGCAAACTTTTTTCTTGAACAGAGAACTATGAAATCTATTAATCTAATAGCAAACATTGTAGGATGTCAAGGAACCTGAAATGCGAAGGCGATGAAGTTCTAAAGAAAACTTTGGTCTTGTGGGGAGCGACATGTTTATCAACCCATGAACCCCAAGTCATCAGAGCTCTTCGGAAAGCTGTCATAACATCAAGCTGAGGATGAACTTGTTGTCCTTCCTGAAAGTAGTTTACCCTGGTGGAAACTACTACAAATTATGCCATGTCTGGAATCTTACCTTCAAATAACACAGGTATCTGAAACATAACTGCTGACTTAAATCTCACAAATATCACTAACAAGTCAACTTGAAGGTAATACATGACTCTGTTTGAAGGACCAAATTTAAATTTGAGGTTAACATGACTAAAGTCTAATCTTCTAGCATTTAATGTTGTCAAGATTAGGCTACCACTATGCTAAAACTTGAGTTGTGTGTAACTTGGCTATCAACCACTGCGGGTTAAACTTATCAGACTCCGTAACTTGGCCCTCTAGGTCTCATGCTGCGCAATCTTGCTCAAGAAAGATGTTGACTCAACCCTCTAGGCCTACCACGCCAATAATCTCCCCCTAGCAACACTCTTGGATATTGAACCCGCAATCTCGCTCTAATACCTTGTTGTCAAGATCATGCTACTACTATACCAAAACTCGAGTCGTGAAGATGGATCACCATTTTTCCCTTTAACTTGACTAACAATCACTGCTGGTTGGGTTGTCAGACCCCGTGATTTGGCCCTCCAAGCCTCATGCCATGTAACGCAACTTAGAAGAGACGGTGACTCGGTCCTTCAGGCCTACCACACCAACAAAAACCAACAGTCGTTTCTTCTTCAAAATAAGGAAAGACTTAATAACACCTCGTTTTGACTTCAGGCTACATGTTTATGTGTCAGATAAAAACAAACAGAAAGGGGGATCTTTCCCCCCTATTCCTTGTGTCAAATACCTTTGTAACCCTCAAACAAGGTACACATACACTGCTAATCTCTCGCAGGGCTTCTTCTAGTCAAATGTGAATGACAAACCATAAAATCTTCAATTTTCAAAGTTAATATGCCATGAAATCCTCTAAGATCAGTGTGTCTTCCATTTTGACATGTTCAAATTCATGTAATTGATAAGAATCACCAATTAAAACAGAAAATAAATTCACAGCATCACAGAAACCTTGTAACCTTTCCCTGGAACATAAAGATGGAAAAAACACTCACCCAGATTTTGTTTTGTAATGTGACCACCAATGTGCAGTATTGAAAATCAGAATATCAGCTCCTCTCCATCTGGAAGAACCCCTATCAATGATGTCGATTTTCAGAGTCGATTTTCGCTTCTTCCCTATCCTTGCCTTACCCTCACGAACTAGGAAATGTGTCACATAGTACTCAACGCTACAACGATAATCCTACAGGAATCACATCAACATTCAGTGCGAAGCAAATGGTGGTTGTTAGAAAGACAGATGATAGATAATTTTTTTTTCTTTCTTCCCAAAGCTACCAAAAATTTGAAGTTGTAGTTCCCCCTTTCTTTGGTTATCTTCCGGCCGTGGGCCTCATAGACACGCCTTGGATCCGAGGCCCCACTCAACAAGCAAAGCATGGATTCCCACTGGTTCCTATTAATGGAATCACCGACAAACACTAATCTCTTTCCTCTGATTAATTCCAACATCTTTACAGCGTCAAACCTGGAATTGAACACCAGTAATTCAGCCAACTCAATGAAAATATTTTTCTATCAAGCAATTTTGATGATGGAAGAACCGTATCACGTTATTGTTCTTCAACGAAACCATGCAAGCTGATCTTAGATTATCAAGAACAACAAGAACAAGGAAAGAGGAATAATTTTCAAAAGATAAAAGACCAGAGACAAATAAGTACCTCGGGATGTTACAACCATGAGGCTGCCATCTCCACTTCATGTAATCTTCGTCCAATCTCCCGTTGGTCTGGCAGTTAAAACCTTCATCTATGAATGGGCAGGAGTTATTGGTGTAGAGAGGATATGATACGTCAAGAACCCATTTCCCACTGGAAACATCACAAGCAGCACCGCCATCCCCTTCGATCTTCTTCACAAAAGAAATCGCATTGTTCACGGCATCAGCCGTAGAGGTGCTCCCAACATCACTGTTCATTGAAATCCCCCCTTCAGACGAATCCCCTCCTGCCTCAGAAGCATCAGAAAACTCTTGGCCTTCTTCTTCGTCGTCCTTCTTGGTACCTAAAACGAGGCCTTCTTGGGAAGAATCATCAGAAACACTATGATTGCTGTCGGACAAGTTGATATCTCCCTTCTTCCCCTCTGAATCTGCAGAGTTCTCTGAGGAGTTTATAGCCACCTCGAAATGGTTCTCCGCCAAGATGCCACCTTCCACCTTCCAGACTCTCCGTCGATCTCCGGCGGATGAACCGGAGCTTCCGCCGCCCCGCTGGGCATCTCCAGAAACGGTGGACAACTTCTTCTGGACAAAACCATGGCCTCCTGCAGAGGAGTCGTCCACAGCAACAAAATGGGTTTCTTCGGGGACGTTGTTACCTTTCTCCTCGCCATCTGAAGAGGACCTCTGGTCAGAAAAAGCTGTTCTGCTCGGGATTCCCGGGGCTTTGAGGCCGGAGCTGAACTGGAGATGGGTCTCCCGGGCACTGGAGGAGTTGCTGAGAGCCCACAGGGAAACGAGGAGGCAGAACAGGAGAGAAGAGGAGACGGCAAATGAGAAGAGCAGCAGCCGCGTGGGCTTGAAGGAGAAGCTCCTCTGCCTCTCCATCTCCGCTCCCCGGCAGGAGGAAACCTCTCCAAACGAAAAGTGGGGGAAACCCAGAAGAACCAAGTGAGCAGAACGAGGCCATGTGCTGCTCATAAAAGCCAAAGTCCTGTATGCAGAGAGAGAGAGAGAGAGAGAGAGAGAGAGAGAGAGGGGGGGGGGGGAAGGGGACAAACGAAGGCTAGCATTGTACGTCGTGGAGCAGGTTCGTTTCAGGTGGTCGGAGTGGATGGCAGTTGCCGCGACGAGCATTCGGATTTCGGAATTCCGAATTGCCATTCCCACTTTTCTAAAATTATTTTTTTCCTTTTTAATATTATTTTTTAAAAATTTTCTAAATCTCTGGCTATCGGCTGATGCTTGGGAGTGAATCCATATTTGCAATAAATTTTGTCAACTCCAACTACTCGGGATATTTTTTTGGGTAGGTGGCTTGTCTCGTAAACAATTTATTTTTATCAAATATATTCTTTTTTTCGACCATAAAAATAGTATCCTTCGTTCACACAAAGTAAAGGTATATTGGAGTACAACAAAATAGGTGGGAGGAGATAGGGGCAAATGCCGGTGCTCCATGCCCAAAACATATTGTAGGGTAGGGGTGTAAACGGAACTCGATATTCTGATATTCCGACTCGATTTTGATAAAAATTATCGGTTTCGGAATTGAAAAATGATACTAATAACTTATCGGAATCAGTATCAGATATTTCAATAAACTATCGAAATCGGAATTGAAAAATAATCGGAATCGAAATCGGTATCGATTATTCCGATAAATAATCCATACACTCAAAAGGTAAAAATATGGTAAACACATTAACTTATCGGAATTTCGGTTCCGGTAATGTTATCGGAATCGGAACGGAATTGGAATTAACCATCTCGATTTTATCAGAATCGGAACTATATTTCGGTTATCGAAATCAGAATCTGTGTTTTTGGTTCCGAACCCGACCCGTTTGCAGCCCTACTGTAGGGACTGACAAACCATGGTAGAAGTCATGAGACAAACAAGGGCCCGGTCGGTGCTCCATGCCCAAAACATATTGTAGGGACAGGCAAACCATGGCAGAAGCCATGAGACAAACAAGGGCCCGGGCTACGTACATACATCAAGGGTAAACTTGAAATCCCCAGTGAAAACATCTGTCGCACAGAGCACCAATAACAAACACTGGTCTTCGTTTGCGACATCTTTGCAGGGGGATATCGCTTCCTCGGCATCTTCTAAAGCCAAGGATGTGCTCGACGGCGGGTGAAGGAAACCTCCAACTGAAGCCACATGCGAGAGGAGGGGAGACTGAGCACAAGCTCCACGCTGGTCACTGGCGGAGCAGGCTAGAGCATAAAACGTATGGCCGCCTCATCAGACTGCCACGAACACGAACTATACCAGAAGAGAATAGGGGAGACATAAACACAGGTAGATATTGTTGATAAAACAATGGGATTTGGGCATGAACTATCATAATTCATCCACAGGTGATACAAATAATGCAAATCATATGGCAATCATAATAAGAACCAACATGATAACAGACACACTCCAAAGAAAAAATATAACATGAGTTTATTAAAAATAAACATGATGATTACATGATAATTAGCAGGCGAAATAAAACAATGGATGCTGTAGACATGCGAATTCGGCTCCGCCGCGGGCAAATTTTGTATTGCGCCATAATGCCACAAATGGCCCTCTTTTTATCTCGCAAGAGTGTTTTTCCAATATTTCTGGATCTCACCCATTCTTTCTCGGTGCTTCTCCATGTGGTTCGGTCGGGGTCAGGTCGCGGGGTCAGGGGGCAGCGCCCCGGCGGGGGTCTCCGGGGGCAGCGCCCCCGGAAGCTAAATTTGGTTCACAAAGGCATATGAACAACTTCATTGAAAGGCGTCCGGACTGGTGGACGTGATTCAGGAACCTTGTTGCGACGGCTCCAAAGGGCGCGACCTTGTCACGTCGGCCATGCAGGATGCGACCATGCTTTTGGCATGAAGGCGTCGTGCATGGCGGACGTGTTTATGAGCACGTGTATAAAATGGCGTCCACTTCGTTGGACGCTATTTAAAGTAAAAAAGGCTACGCCCCCAAAGTCGTCGCACCTAAGGTTGCCACGTCGTGTAATCATGACAAAATCTCTAAATCGTGGCCTTGTCAGTCGACGCGATTTAGAAGGTCAAATCCGCAATCCCGCGTGAGCAGACAGCGCATTCATGAGCCGATTACCTCGAAACTGCAAGTCTTAATCGCGGCAGACAAGGCGGACGCGATTCAAGTCGCGGCGGCCTGGCCCGACGCGATTCCAAAGCGTAGCTGCAACTATGGTCATGATGTTCCTGTCACATCGGTTTGACTTTCTTAATCGCGGCCTGCCGCCCGGACGCGATTCAATTCATAATTGCGGCTTCCTGTGTGGACGCAATTTTAGAAGCTGATGCCTATAAATAGACCCCCGAGGGTAACTATTCAGGAATCTCTCTCCTCCTCGACGGAGCCCTGCCGGATTCTTCACGTGACTTCCCCACGGCGGAGCTCTGCCGGACCGGCGACTCAACGCCCTCGGAGTTCGAAGTGCCGTCTACCGTTCCACGTATCGGAGCGAGGCGGGAGGAGCACGGTCTTCCTCCACTTTCTCCATCAATTCCGGCAACGCCGCTGCGTCATCCACTTTCGGGGAAGCACCCCCTCCCCTTTCTCCCTTCCGTCTTTCTTTTGTCTCCTCCGGGCCCCACGTGGCCCTTCTTTACTTTTCACACACACACACACACATGCATGCATACACACACACACACCTACATTTTAGGGGTTTAAAAGCCACCACGCGGTGAGTTCTCCCATTCTTTATTTACGTCATTTTATTCATTTTTTTGGAATTGTATACTACACGCCCGTGGCTAATCCCCTCTTCATTTTTTTGTCTTTTTTCTTTGTCAGGGTAATCAACATGGAAAACGCCCTCTACCGTGGCCGGCCGTGTTCATAGAGGAAGAAAGGGCCCACATCATCCACCGCGCAATCTCCCCGCTAAAAGGTACGCTCGCGATCACTCCTTCCATCTCGCACCCCTCGCGTGCATTTCCATTCGGTGCCCACGTGCACCTGGCGATCACGATCCTCTTCTCACCTTCCATATCGCCCTCTTTATACGCATCGTCGAACATTTATCCCTCGGCGGCGTCTACAGAGGCGCTCCATTATGGAACTCGTCTTAGAGAAAGTATTGCCCCCACTATACGGTGCGATTGAGGTCCGACGACCTTCTCCCAAAGTACAACCACGAAACCATAAAATCGGTCTCGCACAAGATTGATTTCGTAAAATGAAAGCTATATGAGAAACATAATCCTCTTTGTTCGATCTTTATCAGGGTGTTTACCTCGTCGTTGCGGAATCTCGTAGGATCGAGAAGAAGGCTACAAGAGTCTTCTTCATTGTTTCCTCACTCCAAACGCCTTTGGGATCCGGTGGTGATGTCCCGTGTGAGAAGTCTTGCTTCAGGGTAAGAGAGAGAGTGTCTTGCGCAATATGCACACACACACACACACACACACACAGAGAGTCTTGCACAGTCTTTTCTCACTGCGCATGGGAGAGTGGTTCACGGAACCCAGCCCCACACAAATCTCTTGCATGAAAAGCCCTAGAGTGCATGGGACTCTAGGTGGTAACCGCACTTGCGGTTGCCATTCTCCAAGGGTTGCCTGGTTGTCCCACGTGGGCAACAACCGATGGCATGCCCATCGGTTAACACTCTTAAATTGAAACCAAATGAAGTATGGGCAGAAAAGCATGCACCGAACATCAGAGAACGATCGTACACACGAACGGTAGAGCGTTCGACGACGATCTCGTTGGTGAATAGCCTGACAGAGGGGGGGGGGACGAGAGAGACCAGCAGTGCAGCAAGCGGTTCCTCCCAAGAGTCAGAAGGCACTTCAGTTCTAGTAACTGTGATTAGGGAGACCTAAGCACTATATGAAGCGCCTCACGCCTGCAAAAGCCAAGACAATGGGCCAGTTCAAGGAACCGGCCCAAACAGACCCAATCTCTCTAAGAAAAGGGGAAAAATGCAAAAAGAAGAATAAAAAGGTGCCCAGTGCAAGACGGCTAACCGCAACATCACACTCGCACACTCGACCAATCCGGCTCGACTCGGTGGCACGTGTGTGTGATATGGTATAGCATAACCCCACCAATATCTACAAGACATATATAGTCTCATGGACCCTTGGAGTTATAGAGTCCTTCTCCCTTAGAGATTTCTCATGTGAAACTAAAGACCACACAAAGGACAAAATTTGCATGCCTTTTTATACCCTTTTCACTTTATTAATCCATGAGTTCCTTTCTTAATATTGTCCCCCAAGCCACCTTTTTACCCAACAGATACAAGGAGGATCCAACCAAGGAGGCATCTCTGCTCTTGTATCGCGGCGGCCAAAGTCGACGCGTTACTGTCTTCGTGTCGCGGCGGCTCAGGCCGACACATCACTGTTTTCCTTGTCGCGACGGCTAAGTTCGGCACATCTCTGTACATTTTACTTTTTTTCTGTACATCTTCCCTGCTTCCTGCTTTCCGTTTTGTTCTCGGGTGTCTGTTTGGAATCGCGTCCCACACAGAGGACGCAATTCAGTGTTTGGTAACGCGTCTGCCTTACCAGACGCGTTTCACTTCTTTGTCGCGGCGGCTAAGGCCGATGCGTTTCTATCTGAAAGTCCATCCACAGGGACTAGGCGCGGCTCTGGCAGCCTTCTGGGGCTTTCAGATCCGCGTCCAGGTGACTGGACGCGATTCAGTTTGAGTCGCGGCGTCTGTACCCGACGCGATTCAAACTGCTGACAGAAACGTGCCCCCCTTTGCCATTTTTGTTATAAACTGTTGCATACAGGGCATATTGCATCGGTCGGGGAACCTCCTTCCCTCATATCCTAGGCTCCACACACCTTTCTTGGTAAGGGCGACCTCTCCTTTGGACATTCCATCTCATTGGACTATGGGACCTTTACCGAGAACCCCGTAAGACTCTGTACCCCGTGGATTCCCTCACGGTGGACCGAGTTGGCGGTACGCCTCCGTTGACCCGAGTTTAGATATCCATTGCGTGGTGAGAGGTGATTCTAGTTGCGCCCCGAAGTATCCATCTTCTACCCAATTAAGATCTCACCTGGAGTGACACAACATTTTCAATCCATCTAATAATTGTGAAACTCTTAAAACAAGAGTAAACATCACAACTTGTTTGAACCATCATTGATTGATTATATCTTTGTTCAACTTGTGTGTTTTGCTTGCCTTGTTAAAATGGACTCCCACCATCATGCTTATTTTAATATGAACTATGAGGATAATGTTAGATCACCATCTTTTCAATCCCATGTCCGTCCATCTCACCACCGTGAGGGACAACCTTCCACTTCCTATGGTTACGTGCGCACACCGCGCACTAGCCAATCTGATGTCCCTTCACACCTCACTCCAATCAAAACCCAGCAAGAGCCTTCCTCCCGCCATGATCCCACTGTGCAGACTGTCCTGCATGCCCTGGATCAGCTCACCCCTCAACAGCTTAATCTGATCCAATCTTTAGTTAAGGGTGCGACTCCTCCTCCTTCTCCTTCTCCCAGGCACCCGCCTTTGTATATTCCGGCGACTTCGCCACATACCCATGTACGTTCTTCATCACCTCGGCCCCCTGGCCAATTGCACTCCCGTGCTTCGGTCTGTACAGACCACTCCTTGGGAGGGCCCATTAATTCAAGGCCACCCCCATGTACTCCCTCATTTGCCTAGCGGTAACCCACTCCACTCCAGAATGCTCTTCTCCAGAAATTGAACAATCTGGAGGTTCAAATAAATAAGCTGTCCAATCCCACGGGTGACCCCGTCGCCGCTATGCCGGCTCTCCCACAAATTTATATTCATCCTTCAGAGATGCCAACGTACCGATTGTACAATGGCACGGGTAATCCCTACCTTCATGTCAAGGAGTTTCTCTATAAGTCCTCTAGTTGGCAACGAGACCCAATCACCTTGGCATATTTATTTAGAAAATCTCTTGACGACCCTGCACTCGAATGGTTCTACTCCCTAGAGCCAAGTGAGGTAGGAGACTTCCGCCCCCTTCATAAAAAATTCCTTCAGAGGTACAAAGACCGCGTTAGTCCTTACCTCTCTATCGTGGATCTAGCATCCGAGAAGATGAGGGCCAACGAGGAATTTGTACAATTTGCTGACCGTTGGAGGTCAATGGCCACAAGAATACAGCATGTGCTCTCGGAGTCGAAGCAAATCAAAATCATTATTTCCAACTCCACTCCGAGGTTCAAGCACATCCTGTCCATGAACCAAATTGAGACGATGGAAGAGCTCTATGAGTGGGGACATTACATCCAGACACATCTGATGGACTCCCTGATCGTGGATCTTTTTCATCAAATTAATCCGAGAAAGAACGGATCAGTGGACGCCATCCACCATCCACCTCACCACCCTACAGGAATCACCTCATATACACCTCCACAAACTCCCATCTACCACAACATGCCTCCACCCAGGCGTCCACTGATTCGTCCTCTTCGGACTCAGCAACCTCCAACTGGGCCATACGACGCCCCTGCAATTCAAGAAGAAGCTCTTGTGCCCTACGTTGCACCTACTCTCGTACCCATACCAGGTCCGGCTACCATACCTCCACCACAGCCTGTTGCTCGGGCCGAGGTTGCCAGCACCCAACCCATCTACGAAACCACTTGGTACTACGACGATGAACCTTCTGAGGTCATGTTCGTACGCCATTTACCTACTCCTCCCACATTACAACCTATTTTCACAAAACCTCCCATAATTAAGCCTCCACCAACCATTACACCTCCCACTATGCCGACACCATTGGCAATTGAACCCGAGCAAATCTTCCCCTTCATACCTATCGCGCCTCCACTGGCCATACAGCCATCCACTCCATCCACATCCACCCCCATCCGCCGGAGCGGGTGCACCCCTTTTAGGAGCAACAAGCAAGTATAGTAGAAGAAGGAATCCCCGGGACCGGGCATGCTATTTAAAATCCAAGATTACATTCCTCGCATGACAGCATTGTTTCCATACCGGGCACATTCACCAAGTGGGAGTCCTCTCCTCCAATCATGGTCATCAAGAGGCCTTCTAAAAATATGCCAATCATTCTGGTTGCCAACCAACTTCATTTCAAAGTACTCATAGGGAATCTCTCCCTCCAAGCTCTCATGACCCCTCACACCATTGTCGTGAACCTTCCCACTCTAGTGAAGGGGTCAACCATTCAAATTGTGCTTACGCATTCCAAAGTCAAATCATTAGCACAATCAATTACTCAAGGGGACGTGCCCCCTTCCATATCACATGATTTACAATCTTTAGGCACGGACCCCATATTGTTGCTTCCAACTCTGCCAGTGGAACTCACCACCCTTCCATCAAATTACATTTCAAGGGAGTTGCCACTGTTTCTTGAAACTCTGACGGAAGTCAACAATCCCCAATCATTAAGAGCCGTTCAATCCCTACGAGAAGAGCAAGGCCATCTGCCCGCTTGGAAAAATATGTGAGGAAGTATCTGAGGGTCAAAAGGCCAATTCCCAAGCAGAAGCCTAAATGTCGGGCAAAGCAAAAGACCAGGGGATCTCCGCCACCTTCTCCATTTTCTTTTCAATCATCTTTCGTGCTGCTTAGCACCTTCCCGTGGATTCTCCACATTCCCTCCCCACGGAAGGTATTTTATTTTCATCTTTTTTACAATTCATTTTCTTACACTGGGCATCGCGCCCCTTTTTATAATCCTTACTCTCGCCTCCGTGCCCCACGTGGCACAACTCCTTCCCGTGCCCCACATGGCACAACTCCTTACTGTGCCCCACACGGCACATCCCCACTTCGTGCCCCACGTGGCACATCTCCTTCTTGTGCCCTACGCGGCACCTTTCCATTTTGTGCCCCACGCGGCGCACCTCCTTCCTGGGTCCCTCGCGGCCCGCTTTTTCCCTCCTCTCCTCCGGCCCCCCCGGATTCTTTTCCTCTTTCAGGGCACTGCGCCCTCCTTCTTCTTCAAATCCCTTCGGCCCCGCCGGAGTCTCCAAAGTCTTTCCTCCACTCTCTCCTCTCCATTTTCAATCAGGTCATCCGACCTTTCTCTCATTATTTTTGGGGTTTTAGCCCCCACTTGTCTTTTTAATTTCCAAATAAAATTGTACATTCTTCGTAGACCCCGGAGTCTCGCCCCGACGCAGGGCATTCGTCCTCTCTTTACCCTCTTTCAGGGCTTTAGCCCCCACTTGTCTTTTTAATTTCCAAATAAAATTGTACATTCTTTGTAGACCCCTGAGTCTCGCCTCGACGCAGGGCATTGGTCCTCTCTTTGCCCTCACTTCGGGGCTTTAGTCCCCATGTATCTTTCTAATTTTTGAATAAAATTGTACATTCTTTAAAACCCATAAGTCTCGCCGTAGCGCAGGGCATTCATCCTTCCTTTATCCTCCGAACTCTTACTATATTTCATCAATGTCAAACAAAAATCCATAAAAAGATGAATATTGAATATTGTCATGCTATCGCGGCATTTCCGTTATGAGAACTCAGCGGCAGGAGTCCAAAATTCCCTCCCGTGTCATTAAATTTTACCCTTAGCATGGGCACTTCACACACACTTCACGGCATCCAAAGCCGATTGCTCCCAGTAGACACCATCACTGTCACAGCCATGCCTGAAAGGCACAAATGTCTGTTTCTCTTCTCGCTCGGCCGAAATATGGGTAGTAGAGGTAGGCTGGGCAAGGCAACCAACCCAAAGTACTCCCTGATGAGAGGATGTCTCAAAAATGGGCAAATCAAATGACTAATAAAAATCAAAGTCAAATGCATGTCAAGAGTGGCAAAGTCCCCGTAGAGATCCAAATGGACCTGGACGTATGCATGCAAAATCAAAATCAATCAATCATAATAGGGCATGGCAAAAAGCGGCAAAGTCTTTGCGGAGATCCAAATGGACCCGGTTGTACGCATGTCCCTAACAAACAAATGGTCATAAATTAATTCCAAAGCCCCCGTGCTTAAATGAGACTGAATCTTCTAACGGTTGTGCCAAGGAAGGAAGTCGAACCCAAACTCTTCAATACCCATACCAAGCTTATCCCCAAGTTTTCTTCCCTCCCCCCCTACTAAGACTTAGTCGCCTTTTCAGGCATGGCTTTGGTAGTGGCACCATCAACCATGAGCAATCAGCCGTGGGCGCCACGTTAAAATGCACGCCCTACTCCGGGCATTCCTTAATGAAACGGGAGGCGACAAAGACCCCTCACCGGTCAGTTTTCACAACCTCAATGCCGCCATGGCATGGCAATATTTCCAAAATCTAAAAAAAATCAAATATTCCCAAAAATCAACAAAAATTCAAATATTCTCAAAATCAACAAAAAATTAATATTTTCAAAACCCCAAAAAAATTCAAAAAATTTCCAAAACCACAAAAATATAAATATTTTCAAAATCTACAAAAATTCAAATACTTTCAAAACTCCAAAAAAAATCACGATGGTATTGCACAAGGCAAGCACATCCTCTCTGCGTCAGATCGATGCAATTCTTCCCCTTCATGGGTTCCTCCCATCCTGAACTCCGATCCATTTGCCCAAAGATCACTCATCCTCATGGTTTAATAAACAAATTGTTTGAGCTGTGTCTACTGTTGACTACTTTATCCATGCTCCATGCTATAAATGATGTTTTTCCATGATATCTGTTATCTCTTGGCTAATGAGTTTTGAGCGCAAGATTCGAGTTACCTCATCTGGCGCTACATCGAGCTGCTGCTGTTGCCTTCACCGTCAAGTTATCTATAAGTTATACCCTTAGAGCATACCAAGGACCTTGTGGCTTTGAGGAATCTGGGATTTGAGTTCCCCATTAACAAAAACAATGATTATCCTAGAGGATCCTTAGCTGCACGGATAGGCCGTTACGCTTGGCACATGAGGACGGCGGACCCATGCATAAAAATCCGATCCTGACTCAACGCCGTCGTAACAATATTATCCTTGGTTATTTTCTACTCATTTTATCCTCTGTTTTTCCTTTAGGCCAGCATACATGCACATTGAAATCACAGTGGAAAACCACTCTTCCAATGCAATTTGAGAGCCATTCGTGCTCCAAAGCTAAGTCATATTGAAATATTTCATTCCGGGTCAAATACCCAACTCCCTTTGTTGTTGCCTCCGGGCCGATTTCTTCAAAGAACCTTTGTTTGGATTTATCCCTCTACATTTCGTCTTTATTCACATAGATCCACCTACGGCAGTGGCAGACGCCCCCAATGGTGCAACCTAACGGATCGTGTCCTTAGGTACTTCCCCTTCATTGGAAGTTGATCTCTCCCGTAGATCCACCTGCGACAGTGGCAGACGCCCCCAATGGTGCAACCTAACGGAACGTGTCCTTAGGTACTTCCCCTTCGCTGGAAGTTGATCTCTCCTTTCGTACCCCACGTGGCACTTTCCGTCGTGTACCACGTACACACCTCTTGTCGGGCCCCTCGTGCGCACACTTTGTTTTCTTTCGATCCAAACACTTGTTTCTTTAGGTCTTCTTCCTGGTGGTTGGTGGTGACTTCCTTGGGTGTTGGTAAAAGACTCTCATCAGGTGGCAGTCACCAACGATTATGCGTGTCTATTTTTCACCTTGGCGTCTACTTTTCAGTCCGCTCCCGCTGCAATCCACTTTGCTACGCTTCATTTCTTTCATCCCATTACACTCCATTTCACTCCATTACACTCCACTTCGTGTCCCTTCGCTTCGCTCCCCTGCAAAGCAGACGCCAAGGCGTGGCAGCTGTAGACACGCGAATTTGACTCCACTGCGGGCAAATTTCATGTTGCGCCATAATGCCAATAATGGCCCTCATATTGCCTTGCAAGAGTAGTTTCCCAATATTTTTGGACCTCACCCATCCTTCCCTAGTGCTTCACCCCCTATCCTCGGGGTCTATTTAATAAAATAGGTATTCATTTCAGGTCACGACGGGTCTGTGGGGCGCGCTCTTCAAGTCACAACGGGCTTGGTGGTCACATTAGAAATGCGTCTGGCATGTTCGACGCGACCTTATCGCAGCGGCCTTCTGCGACGCGACACGGAGTTTGCTTATTTTATTTACAAAGACTGCCCATTGCCATTTCATGAACGCGTCCTCTATAGGCAACGCGATTCCAATGTCGATTTTGGCAGGATTTTCATAAATAAAATATGGAAATACTTTATCACTTTGTTCCGTGCCGACGCATTTCAAATTCGAGACGCGTCGGACCGTGCCGACGCGATTAGGCCCTAGTCCCCAAAAGTCGTCACAGTTGAGTGCCCGTACCTTGGAATCACGCGAAATCTCTGAATCGCGTCTGAGTAGGCCGACGCGATTAGGTTCTACACCGTACCCCTAGACCCCGGGAAGTCGTCGCATTTATGGCCCACGTGCCCAAAATGAAGTCACGGCGAGGTAGGTCGACACGTTTCAATAACGCGGCGGTCGTCCCCGACGCGATTCTGAACGTGGCCGCCATACCGCAATCACCGCGCCCATTGTCAAATCAAGGGATTCTTAATCGCGGCGTCCGGATCGGATGCGATTCAACCTAATTGTCGCGTCCGTTGTGGCCGACGCGATTCAAGGATCTGTTGCCTATAAATAGACCTCCGAGGGTTATTTGTAGAGGGGGGGTCCATTCGAAGCGGCGAAGCTCTGCCGGATTCTCGCCTCGACCTCTGAGCCGAGAAGGACCGTCTACCATTCCATGTCGACCTACGCCCTCCTTTCTCAGTGTTCGGAGCCGGCGTCCCCTCCATCGTCCACGTACATCGAGGTGGGAGCATCTTCCTCCTCTCCGTCCATCCAACCGGCAACGCCGTCGCGCCTACCAACATTCAGGGAAGCATCCCCTCCCCTTTCTTCTTTTCATTTACCTCCCTCGGGCCCCACGTGGCTCCTATACTCTTTTTTTATACACACACACATGCATGCATACACACACACACACACACCTATCTTTAGGGGTTTAAAAGCCACCACCCAAGGTGTGTTCTTCCCCATATCATTTATTTAGGATTTGATACTGCACATTCGGCTAATCCCTCTCTTCTCCTTATTCTTTATTTTTTGTAGGGCAATCAACACGAAAAATGTCATCTACCACGGCCGGCCGTGCTCGTAGAGGAAGAGGAACCCACATCCCCTGCACAATCTCCCCACGCTCCAACAGGTATTATTCGTGATCATTCCACCACCCACACCCCTTTCGCGCGTGCATCCACCATTCGGTACCCTCACGTACCTGGTGATCACGTTTTTCATCTCACCCCATATCCCTCTTTGCGGGCCGTTCTTCTTTAGTACCCCTACTAAAAAGGGGAACGGAAAATGATACCTACAACTGGGTCACCATTCCCTGCCGGTCCACGTCCAATAATGCAGCTAAGTCGGGCTCGACCACGAGGTCTGCTCGGCAACACCACATTAGTCCAACGTCTTGTAAGAAGGTCAAGTTCCCGTCGCCGACAAGCCGACACTCTCATGTGGGCCTGTTCCACCAGAAATGTGCGTCTGGGCATGGGTGGACCAGTACCCATGCGCTCAGCCAAGCCAACATGTCCACAAAGCGCCACGCCTGCACCCTCGCGAACCGCCACACCTGTATGCGTGGGATCACCTCTGTGCATATCTGTGTGGCCTGCATGGCTGCAAGGACCACCGTGCCCAGCAGCGCGGCCTGCAGGGCCACGAGAACCCCTGCGCCCTCGTGCGCGGCCTGCATGGCCGCGAGGACCACTGCGCCTGTTCGCCTAGCCATCGGCCCACCCACGCTGGCGTGCCTGGCTGCGGTCTGTGCGGCCTCTCGCAAGGCCGCGGGTGGCACCCCCGCCCGCGTGGATGTGGGCCACGCGGCCTACATGGTCGCATGCGTCCGCGTCCTGCCAGCCCGCGTGGCCGCGGATTGTGCGTCCGCGCCACCGGCGCCAGCCCGCGTAGTCGCGGGCCGCACAGCCTGCCACGTGGCCGTGGTCGACGGGTGCTCGCAGGCGACGCACCCGCCTGGGCTGCGAACGCCGCCGCTGACATCACCGCACCCAACAGCGCGCTCTGCAGGGTCGCGGGCTGCATAGTCGCGGGCCGCACGCCGCACACCCTCATGCATGGCCGCGGTGCGCGCCTACTCGCCAGCCCGCCTGGTCTCCTGAACCACGGCCTGTCACCAGGCCGCCGACGCCTGGGTCACGGTCCTCGCCGCGAACGTCACTGCGCACGCTAGGGAGGCCAGGGATCGCGCGGCCTGCAAGGCGGTCATCCGCATCGCTTGCAGACGCGCCAGCGCGGCCTGCATGGTCGTCGTCCACATGGCCTGTAGTCGCGAGAACCGCGCTTCCGCGTCGTTCGCGTGAAGCGCCTCTGCCATGCCCGTGAACCTCCTATTGTGCAGTCCCGCGTGCAGCGTCGTCTATACGGATGCGGACTGCCTCATGCCAGAGCGTAGTGAAGGAACGTCATGGAGAGAGAAACGTGATTGCTCTGATACCAATGTTCGATCTTTATCGGGGTGTTTACCTCGTCGTTGCAGAATCTCTTAGGATCGAGAAGAAGGCTACAAGAGTCTTCTTCGTTGTTTCCTCGCTCCAAACGCCTTTGGGATCCGGTGGTGATGTTCCGTGTGAGAAGTCTTGCTTCAGGGTGAGGGAGAGAGTGTCTTGCGCAATATGCACAGAGAGAGAGAGAGAGAGAGAGAGAGAGTCTTGCACAGTCTTTCTCACTGCGCATGGGAGAGTGGTTCACGGAACCCAGCCCCACACAAATCTCTTGCATGAAAAGCCCTAGAGCGCATGGGACTCTAGGTGATAACCTCACTTGCGGTTGTCATTCTCCAAGGGTGCCTAAGCAACCCTTGGTTGCCCCACGTGGGCAACAACCGATGGCATGCCCATCGGTTAACACTCTTAAATTGAAAGCAAATGAAAGTATGGGCGGAAAATCATGCACTGAACATCAGAGAACGATCGTGCACACGAACGGTAGAGCGTTCAACGACGATCTCGTTGGTGAATAGCCTGACAGAGGGGGGGATGAGAGAGACCAGCAGCGCAGCGAGCGGTTCCTCCCAAGAGTCAGAAGGCACTTCAGTTCTAGTAACTGCGATTAGGGAGACCTAAGCACTATATGAAGCCCCTCACGCCCGCAAAAGCCAAGACAATGGGCCAGTTCAAGAAACCGGCTCAAACAGACCCAATCTCTCCAACAAAAGGGGAAAAACGTAAAAAGAAGAAATAAAAAGGTGCCTAGTGCAAGACGGCTAACCGCAACATCACACTCGCGCACTCGACCAACCCCACCCGACTCGGCGGCACGTGTGTATGATATGGTCTAACATAACCCCACCAATATCTAAAAGACATATATAGTCTCATGGACCCTTGGAGTTATAGAGTCCTTCTCCCTTAGAGATTTCTTATGTGGAACTAAAGACCACACAAAGGACAAAATTTGCACGCCTTTTTATACCCCTTTTCATATTATCAATCCATGAGTTCCTTTAATTCTTAATATTGTCCCCCAAGCCACTTTTTTACCCAACAGATATAAGGAGGATCCAACCAAGGAGCCATAGCTGGACCTCCGGGCGACCGATGAGCACCCACCGACCAATGGGGAACGAAACCTCCGACGAAAAGGGGAGCCCTAAATGACGAAAACAAAACCTCCTTCTAAAAAGGAGAAACCAAAACGTTTCCATATGGGAGGGAACACCACTCACAAACAACGCACGAGGAAGATGGAGGGAGGAGGGGGCTCCAATAGGGCCAGAAAATCCCCTCCCCTCTAAACGGAGATGTGTTCAGCGGCGAGCTCACAGGATGGGGAACAGGGTAAAAAACCTAGAGCTTCTAAACCTAGAGCAGCCATCCCGGATGAGTGGAGTAACCTGAAATTTATCAAATATATTCATCTCATATATGTTCTCATATGTATGAATCACATAAATATTTATTTGGCTTGGCCGTATGGTATTGCGGAGACTTATTTGAGATAGAGTTAAATTATAGGAACCTATTATAAAAAAGATTTCATGATTTTATTAGACTATTTTAGTAAAATCATGATTTTATTCGACTGCTTTAGTCATTGCATTAAGCACATGTCTAATGGTAACTTTCTGCCTTGTAGTAACAAGTATCCAATTGTGTTTATCAATTTTGGTATTTGTAGAGGACTGCGCTCTCACCGACTGAATCTCCGCCATTACTTAGATTTATTGATAAGAAGATGTCATGACTCTACCTATAGCTAATGAAAATGATTAGAGGCCTCAAGAGTGATTGAGAGGAAGAACTCTCTGACACTCAAATCGGAGAACTAGCGAGAACAACAGTAGTCAAATAAAAAGAGAGAGAATCCGGAAGCTTATGTGTGCAAGTGTGAAAGTCCATAACTTGCTTTCATCTCTTTTGTCTATTGTCCATCATCTTTTAAGCGTATGTCAAAGGTCTCTCGTGCTTGTTACCCTCCCTAGATAATCTTGTCTGTAGTTGGAGGCACATGTCAAATTAACATGCATGACTTCAGACAAGAGATAAAGTGATGTCTGACCTCCCTCTGAAGCATTGGTGGAACCATGCTACTACCACTGGTCTCCAAGGGAGAGAGAGTGTGTTAGACAGGTGAAGAGGCCATGGCAAAAGTATATCTAACATCCAACCAGGTCTTATTTTGATGCTGCAAAGATGTGTCTGACTGCTAACATGGTCATGTCATTGATGCCGAAGGGGCAAATCTTACTGCGGCTCAAGAGGCAGAAGAGTCAGCCTTGACGAGTGGAGAGTCATCCAGAGATGAAAAATCTAAGGGCTACTTCTGCATGTTCTGGGCTAGTTGCCAATAGCTCAAGGGGTCGAGGAGACCGAGGTCTTAGAAACAATAGTTAGGCAGTCTCTTTGTTCTCCCGTCTTGATGGGTTGGATGAACGGACCTTAACAAACCATGCAAGCTCTACCCTTCCAAAGTATTCATGTATTGAAATAACATATTATTGTAGTTAGTAGTTACCGTCTAAATTTTTATTCAACATGCTAGGAGGTTAGCGGTAATTTGATGGTCTTAGAAACAAAGGAATGCTAAAGAGTTATTTAGTGTACCACTAACATATCATACAACAACATAAAAGAAACTTCTAATAAATTTCTGCAATCCTATAATATTTGTGTAATTGAATCAACTGGCTCTTTATAAACATCAAAACTGAAATAATACTACACTTGAACTAATATTCCGTTTCTAATGGGGCATCAACCTATCATCTTTTCTAATACTCCCCATAATGCCATGCCATAATTGCAATAAAGGAATAACCTTACATAATTGCACCTTTTATCACCTTTTTTTTGCAACGTTTTTTTTCCTGTCAAAATCTAATGATATATATGAGAAGGGTAGATCCCAATTCAAATAAAGCTATTTACTTTAGTATATAAAAATTAAAAAAAAAAAAGGCCGTAGGAGATGAAGGGCTGGCGGATCGTCGCCTCTCACTCCTGCAAAACTTGGACTTCACGTTAGGAAGAGCTGCATCGTTAGGTATCAATCTCCATCGTAAAAGAGACAGCTGCTGGGGTCGATCTCCAGATATCTCAAGTATAGGGTGTTTGGGAGTAATTTAAAAAACAATTATTTCTCCCTAAAAAATAATGTTGAGTTCATTTTTAACTTCAAATTTAAAATCATAAAAACTTGATGTTATCTATTTGGTAAAAATAATATAATTTTTAAAATTTATGTTGGTATGTTTGGGGCGAGAGAGGGAGCCGCCCGGGCGCATGAGGGCGTGTGTGGGGGGGGGGGGGGGGGGGGGGGGCACCGGCGATGGCGGACGAGTGCCGGGGGGGCGCAGGGGTGGGGTGCGGACGGGTGCTCAGGTGGGGGTGGGGGGGGTGGGGGGGGGGGGGGGGGGGGGGGGGGGGGGGGGGCGCAGGGGGTGGCGAGGGGAAGGAGGAGGGGGGCGCGGGTGGGGGTGCCCGCAGGGGGGCCGGGGTGGGGGTTTCCGGGGGGGCGTAATGGGGGCCGGGGGGGCGTAGTGGTGGCGAGGGGAAGGAGGAGGGGGGTGCGGGTGGGGATGCCCAGGGGGGCGCAAGGGGGTCGGGGCAGGGGGAGTAGCACTGGGGCGGGCAGGGGGGCCGGGGATGGGGGGGGCGCCAGGGCGGGGGAGCAGCACCGGGGCGGTCAGGGGGGCCGGGGGTGGGGGCACCGGGGCGGTCAGGGGGCCGGGGGTGGGGGCACCGAGGCGGGGTGAGGGGGAGCAGCGTTGGGGAGGGGGGCGCCGGGGCGGGCAGGGGCAGGGGAGGTGTTCGCCGGGGACGGGGGCGGGGCTGGCTGGGGGGGGGGGGGGGGGGTGGGGGTTCCTGCGGGGCATGGGGAGCCGCCGGGCACGGGGTGGGGGTTCCAGGGGGGGAGGCACGGGGGGAGGGGCGGGGGAGGCTGGGAGAGAAAGGAGAGAGATGTGTGTAATTTTTTTAAAAAAATGGTTATGACTTGTTTTATTTGAGAGAGATTTACATAGGATAGAATTTTCACTTTAAAAAAAAAGTGGTAACCAAACAGGTTAAGGTGTCTGATCTCCTTCTTTTTTAAATTTAAGAGAAAAAATTGTTAAAAAAGTACATCCAAACATCCTATTAGAGTTTATACCGTATCGAATACGTTAGAAGTAATACTTATCTTATTGCACATTAATACGTAATAGTTGAATTTGTATATAATTATTTTACATAAGGGTAATAAGATTTGAAGTAAAATATCTTTACGTGCGGCGCTATGTAATTGCCATGTATTTATTTTATTTTGAACGTCGTAATCTCGTATAAATCAATCATATATATAGAAATATATTTATCTCATCATCTTTTAGTGTACATATACGTATAACTATATAGCAATGAAAGCTGCGCTTAGCGCAGTGGCTTCTTCCCCTGCCGAAAGGAGGGAAGGAAGCGGGAGGGCGTGAATTCGAACCCGCACCCTTCCCTCACAATTCTCATCCCCTTACCAACTTACCTACCAAAAAAAAAATCCCTCTTGCTGTAATTATCACAAAAGAGACTGGAGTTCGATGGTTTAGTCAAGTAAGAGAGGGCTACGTACGGTCTGATGGTATAATTAAGTAAGGCTAATGTGTTTAGAATTGGAGCTGAACTTGTCACACCCTTGCATCTGAGAGGCCTATTAAATGTCATTTAATTATCAATTTTTGTTAGAATAAAGTTCTGATATATAGCTTGACATTAGTCGTAAAATATTAATATTATAACGAACATAGGACCGACCTAGCAGTCAGCAAACGAATGGGTAGGAGAAAGGTCAAGAAGGTAAGGACTGAGGAGAAAAGGAGATCTCAGACCTTCATGCAACGTTTATTGGTTTTCTTTTGCATGTATACCTCTAAAAATTAAAGCAATAGTATATTGTCAATTTTGAAGGTTGGGCATTTTATCCGACTCGGTTATATATGTCGAATTTATATTGGTATAGTACGGTATAAATTAAAATATATTGTATTGTATTTATTGGTGCATTCAAAAATCTTCAATCAAAATTTTGAAAAAAATTAAAAAATATTACTATTATATGTACCACGTCGGAGATCGATAAGTCCCTAATATATATAATACGATCCGGCCGTCAATGCGGGGACGAAATTTCATACTGATGCTGATGATCACCGCCGACGATGAAACTGGGTGGGGCCCATAAATAGCACCGACGATCAAGTCGTCAGCGCAGGCGATAAGGCTCTTGGCTAAGAAGATCTTTTTCGTCCCCATGTATGGAAACCCTAGCTGTCCCTACTTTCTCCAAAACCGCATGCCAAGCAAGGAAGGGCTCTAAGATCTCGGATCGCGACAGCTCCCCCATCCCCAGCTGGCAATCGCCAGTCCCAATCCTAGGGATAACGCCCAATAATCACGCCCCTTGCCTTGGGGCGCCGGATCTACAAGGAAATGTGCACGGCTAATTGAAGCACGGGGGAAAGCTTGCATGGCCAGGCCTCCCCTTATAAAAACAAGTTAGACGCTTCAGACCAAGGTATGCTACTCATGGCATTAGAACTCTGTACCCCTTCTTCTCCTTTGTCCTGACTTAAGCATCGGAGTCCCTACCCACCGAGGCAACCCGGTGGTTCTTTTTTGCAGGTTGACGATTTATCTGAGCACCGCCGACGACGACACTCTGACGTCGCTTTTGGAGCCCACTTGGGACGACTCCGGCCGATCCCCTCTTTTGCTTATTCAGCAACATTTGGCGCCGTCTGTGGGAATTTGCTACGAGCAAAAAGCCAATCCTCATGGCACCAAAGGCGAAGGCAGTCGTTCGCTCGTCCGGCGATGAAATACTTCCCGCCACTGTAGTAGATGAGGTGGCTGGGGACAACTCGGGAGCAGGAGAGCAAGATTCAACTGCATCCTCGCGCTTGGAACGCGTAGAGCAGATCTTGGCAAGTGTCCAGCAAGTACTACTAAGGCTGGAGCAAGAGCGGCCGGCACCACCGGAGCATCGGGAGCCAGCCATTCAGGCGGCGGATACTCGCCCCAATCAAGTCCCTCCCGCGGCGTCGGTCAGCCGCGCCGACGATCAGCGCCCCCTTTCTGTTCCTTTAATGCAGGGACCCATCCAGGTCGATGCCCCGCCACCTACCATCTCGGCGGTGCAAGTAGAGCTCTCCGCAAGAACCGATGTCGTCACCGATCACTTCTCGGCAGAATCCAACCCTGCGGTCGACCCTCGATGGAAAGATGACCTCCAGGAAATGAACAGGAAAATCGAGGCGTTGCAACGAGGAACACGCGCTCCTTCGGTGGCCACGCTCTTAGCTACCTCCCCATTTGTCGAGGAAATCACGTCGGTGACTGTACCCGACAAATTGCAACTACTAAAATTCAGGCGATATAACGGGACGACGAACCCCGTCCATCACCTAGACCACTTCCAAGGGCAGATGGAGATGGTAAATATCAACGATGCCCTAAAATGTCGTGCCTTTATGTCTACTCTGAATGATGCAGCTCTGCAGTGGTTCAAGTCGCTCCCCCCCGATCGGTAGCTGACTTCGCCGACCTGGCGCAACGGTTCCTGGATCACTTTTACAACACAGTGCAGCACTCCCTTTGTACCGACGACCTCTGGCTCGTCGCGCAAAAAGAAGGGGAGATGTTCCGGGACTTTGCGAAAAGATTTCAACTTGAAATTATGAAGGTGGTAGACTTGGACCTGAGGACCGCGGTTAATATTCTGACGAGGGTGTGTTCAAATGCCCCGTTCGTAGCTTCCATCGCCAAAAAGCCCCCGGTGAGCCTATCCGACCTGCTCTCCAGAATGCAGAAATACGTGCGGCTGGAATCAACACTTGGAGCGGCAGGACGGCTCGGTCGGCCATCCAAGCATGGAACTACGAGTTCAGAATATATTTCGAAGAAGGCGAAAAGAGAGGAAACCCGCGGCGAGAAGCGCCGAGATGCAGACCGACGAGAAGGGGACCGACGCGCAGAGGCAGATCGTCGCCCCGACGAATATCGACGCGTCAGGGATCTTCCGCGCTTCGGAAGATCGCCCTCCGAGATCCTCCAAGTCATCAAAAGGCTTCCAGAATTTAGACGGCCAGAGCCACTGACGAGACCGCCAACGGGCCGAGGGATCGACCTGTATTGTGAGTACCACAAGGGCTTTGGACACCTCACTGACCAATGCAGGAGCTTAAAAATGGAGATCGCTGAGATGCTCAAAAGGGGGCTCATCGGCAAAGACGTCGTCGACGGACGTACGAAGGAGCGCACTCCTGAGGATGATCGAGAGGCGCACAAAGGCAAAGGGGCCGTCTTGGTCCTATCCGGAGGCCCGGCGGGCGGTGGCGATAGCGAAAGAAAGAGGAAGGCGTATGCTGCAGCCGCCAGTGGTACATCGAGCCAACCCAGCATGAAAGAAGGAGGCGTCATCACATTCTCCGACGCGGATATCATCGGGGTCACCTTTCCCCACGACGACGCGTTGGTAATACAGGCCGACGTCGACGGGTATAATGTACACTGTATTCTTGTTGATAATGGAGCAGCCCGGACATCCTGTTTTATGACTGCTTTGTTAAAATGACTAATTTGAGCGCCGACCTCAAGCCGGTCGCAACCCCCCTGTTCGGTTTTAACGGGACACCCGTCAACGCCGAAGGGTCGATAAAACTGAAAGTCACCCTAGGCACCCGACCTCGTCATGTAACAGTTGAGGCTGACTTCCTTGTGGTAAAGGTAAAGTCAGCGTACAACGCTATCTTTGGCCGGGGCCTTTTAGGAAAGTTGGGCGGCGTCCCATCGACTTATCATCAGAAAATGAAATTCCCAACCCCGGGGGGGGTAGGCGAGGTCCTGGGAAACCAGTCTAAGGCTAGGCGTTGTTATGTCAATTCAATAAAAGCAAAAGCAATAGCTGATTCTAAGTACTTACCTTCTTCTGATGAAAATGTTGCGAGGCACGAACCGGCCGAACAAACCAAACTCATAACCGTCACCAACAGGAACCTGGCGGTCGGCTGCGAACTCGGGGACCTAAGTGAGGAAATTGTCGACTTCCTCGGAAAGAACACCGACGTCTTCGCTTGGTCAGACGACGACCTCACCGGCATCGATCCTAACATCATCCAGCACCACTTGAACGTTAGCGCCGAGGCGAGGCCAATCCGTCAGAAGAAGAGGCCGCTCTCAGGAGACCGACAAAAGGCTGCTGACGATAACCTCGCAAAATATCTACGCGCAGGGACCGTAAGGAGCACGTTCTACCCCGAATGGGTCGCTAACGTCGTCCTCGTACGAAAATCCAACGGGAAGTGGAGGATGTGCGTGGATTTCACCGACCTGAACAAGGCATGCCCGAAGGACAGCTACCCCCTGCCTAGAATCGATCAACTCGTCGACTCCACAGCGGGACACGAACTCCTCAGCTTCCTCGACGCTTACTCAGGATATCACCAAATCAGGATGGCACCCGACGATGAAGAGAAGACCTCATTCATCACGGAAAAAGGTTTATACTGCTTCACTCGCATGCCGTTTGGATTAAAAAATGCAGGGGCAACATACCAGCGACTCGTCAACACAATGTTCGAGGAACAGATCGGGAAGACGATGGAAATCTATATAGACGATATGCTGGTAAAAAGTCGATGAGCCGAGGACCACGTCAAAGACCTAGCCGAGACATTCAAGGTGCTTAGGCAATTCGGGATGAAGCTCAACCCCGAGAAGTGCGTCTTCGGCGTACGCGCAGGAAAATTCCTAAGCTACCTCGTCTCCAACAGAGGAATTGACGTCAACCCCGACAAGATACAAGCTATCTTGAACATGACGCCGCCGAGGACAATTAAGGAGGTACAACGTCTCAATGGTTGTATCACTGCTTTGAGTAGATTCATATCCAGGTCAGCAGAGCGGAGCAGGCCCTTCTTCGAGGTACTACATAAAGGACGATTCGAATGGACCAAGGAGTGCCAGCAGGCTTTCAACGACCTGAAAACACACCTAGCACACGTGCCGACACTGAGTAAGCCCATTGCCGAAGAAGAACTGTTATTATACCTGTTAGCAACAACCCACTCTATCAGCTCGGTGCTCGTACGAGAGGAAAATCGCAACCACCTTCCAGTGTACTACACCAACAAAGCACTGCGCGGAGCCGAGCAGCGTTATACCAACCTCGAAAGGATCGCGTACGCGCTCGTGATGGTGGCAAGAAGGCTACGCCCATATTTTCAAGCACATAAAATCATCGTCCTTACCGACGTCCCAATCAAGCAGGTCCTCACCCGACCCGAGGTCTCGGGAAGGTTGGCGAAGTGGGCTATAGAGCTCGGTGAGTTCGACATCGACTATAAACCTCGGGTCGCGATAAAGGCACAGGCTCTGGCGGACTTCATCTCTGAGGGAACGGTGAGGGGGCCCGAGGAAGAAGAAGAAAAAGACAACAGTCGCTGGAAAATTTTCGTTGACGGAGCATCAAATGCCAAAGGAAGCGGCGCAGGAGTAGTTCTCCACTCCCCAGACGGGCTAACCCTAAGGTACGCTGTTCGTTTCGGGTTCGAAGCTTCTAATAACGTGGCCGAATACGAAGCTGTAATCTCAGGACTAAAGCGGGCGAAGTCCCTCGGAGCGGAAAGAGTCTCCGTTTTCAGCGATTCTCAACTGGTGGTAAGCCAAGTGGCAAATGAGTTCGAGGCAAAAGAGGCAAAGCTAGCCTCATACCGGACCGAGGTCAACCGATTGCTCGCTGAATTCGAGTCAGCCGAGCTTATAAAAATCCCGCGAGCAGAAAACTCGCAAGCTGACGCGTTGTCCAAACTCGCCTCGTCATCAGAAGGACGATCTTCCATGCTTATCGAAGAGCTCGTCGAGTCGTCCACGTCGGCTAAAGAGGTTATGTTCGCCGCCACCCCGACGACATGGATGACCCCCCGGATAGAATTCATCAGAAACGGCCTTCTCCCCGACGACAAATTGGAAGCCGATAAGACGAGGAGACGAGCCGCTAGATTCTTCCTCGTCGGTGAAGATTTATACAGAAGAGGTTTTAGCTACCCGCATCTCCGATGCATCTCCACCAGTCTGGCCGAGGAGATCATACGAGAAGTACACGAAGGAACTTGCGGAAGCCACGTGGGGGCACGCTCCCTCGTTAGAAGAATCACGCGGCAAGGTTTTTGGTGGCCCACCATGTTGAAAGACGCCGAGGGATATGTCCAAAAATGTCACCAATGCCAACTCTTCGGTAAGTTTCACCGACAACCCCCAGCAGAACTTACCCAGCTCGTCTTGCCTTGGCCTTTCGCTCAATGGGGTATAGACATCCTCGGCCCATTTCCGCCAGCCACCGGCCAAAGGAAATTCGTTATAGTGGCCGTCGACTATTTCACTAAGTGGGTAGAAGCCGAATCACTGGCGAAAATCACTGACGCCCACGCCTGGGGTTTCGTTTGGAAGAATGTCATATGCAGGTTCGGCCTCCCCAAGACGATCGTCACCGACAACGGCAGGCAGTTCGACAACGCTCGCTTCCGTAGGAACTGCTCGGCCCTGGGGATAGACCACTGGTTCTCCTCGGTGGCACACCCACAATCCAACGGGCTCGCCGAGGTGACGAACCGAACAATTCTGGACGGAATAAAGCGAAGATTAGAAGACCACAAGGGTCGATGGGCTAAAGAGCTCCTCCACGTCTTATGGGCATACCGCACAACACCACGGGAAGCAACCCAAGAATCTCCCTACGCCCTCGCTTTCGAAGTAGAAGCCGTGACGCCGGTGGAGATGCTCGCCCCTTCGGGGAGAGTCGTCGGCTTCCACCACGACTTGAATGAAGCTTCACTCCGAGCTCGACCTGGTCGAATAAAAGCGAGGACGGGCGTCGGCGAGAATGGAAGCGTATCGAAGAAGAGTGAAAAGAAGCTTCGACCGGAGCGTCAAAGAAAGAAGCTTCAACGTCGGCAGCTTGGTCCTAAGGAAACTATCGGTATCGAACCCCGGGTCAGCCGTCGGCAAACTATCGGCCGCCTGGGAAGGACCCTATCGCGTTACATAAAACCTCGGTCAAGGCGCCTATCGGCTCGAAGACCTCGGAGGATCTGCCCTTCCAAGGACATGGAATGCAGAGCACTTACGAAAATATTTCGCATAAAACTCATAGAACGAGGTCGCTTCGGCACTCTAACTCATAGAACGAGGTCGCTTCGGCACTCTAACTCATAGAACGAGGTCGCTTCGACACTCTAACTCATAAAACGAGGTCGCTTCGGCACTCTAACTCACAGAACGAGGTCGCTTCGTCACTCAAACTCGTAGAACGAGGTCGCTTCGGCACTCTAACTCATAGAACGAGGTCGCTTCGTTACTCTAACTCACAGAACAAGGTCGCTTCGGCACTCTAACTCAGAACGAGGTCGCTTCGGCACTCTAAATCGCAGATCGAAGTCATTCCGACACTCATGAACAATTGCGCACAGACAATCAAGAACCTACGGATCGGTCATTTCGCTTATGTTCAAGACCATGAAAAATACCTCGAGCATGGGTCAACAAAATGGTCGATATATCAAGTATATTACAAACCTTCGGCCACTACTTTCTCGGCCGCCTCAACATATATTTCCTCGGCCGCCTTAGCCATGACCTCGTCCGCCACAGCGGCTGTCTCGTCTTTATCCTCCTTGGCCTCACGAGCAGCCGAGAGGTCAAGATGGGGAAAAAGCTCAGCAACGCGAACCAGGAAGTCATTATAGCCCTCTTGGTATAGGCCGCTTATCTCCTCGGCAAGCTCCTCAGAAGAACGGTACTCCTGTATCGCTGCGTCCCGCTCATCCGACACGAGCTGTGTGGTCCTCCCGCGGTAAATCTCGAACGACTTAATCTCCGCAGCGAGGTTCAACTTCACCGTCTGAAGCTCCTCTTTCTCGGCGCTGAGGGCCCTGGTCGCCGAATCAAGCTGTGCCCTGATCTCGTCCTCGGTCTTCTTTGCTTCCTCAGCATCCTTCTGGCGAAGGGACTTCTCAGAAGCGACCGCCGCCTCAACCTCGGCGACACGCTTGCTCAAAGATTTGGTCTTCACCTCGGCTCGATAAACAAAAGCATCGTAATTCGCCATTTGAGCCATGAACGTAGCATAAAACTCACCGACCAGCCTCTGAGGCGACTTCGCTAAGGTCTCCGCTTTTAGCTAAGCGGGGACCGACGTTTGCCCCCAAGTGACAGGGTCAAAGACTATCTTGGGCCCGGTAGACTCCTGCGGAGGGACCGAAGAGGATGGCGCCAAAGCATGGAGACGCTTCGTCGGCCTCTCTTCAACAGCTTGTGCCCAAGCCATCGCCTCCGAGCTCCCCTCCATTTCCTTTCCAGCGACGACGACAGGAACATCAGAATCTTCCAAGGGACGCTTCTCGACTCGTCGCTGACCCTTCCAAGCAGGCACCACGTCGGCCAAAGAAGGGCCGGCCCTCGCCTTGCGCGTCGGGGATGTCATCTCAGCCATTACTATTAAAATAACAAAACTGTCAGAAAACATCAAAGAATTCACGAGAGAAAGCAAAAACAGTGCGCAACGACCTTGTGAGCTGTCAGCAATTAGCTTCAGCAACTCGTCGGATGGTTCGGTCAGATCGGGTTTCTCCGTCTCCCGTAGGTATGAGAAGTCCACGAGCTCGGCTTTGCTAAGCTTGGGGGACCCAAACACCTTAAGACGAACGTTGACCTGGGACCATTCGGTCGGAAAAGGTCAACCGGAAGGAGAATATATGAAAACGAATTCCCTCTTCCACCCATGCACGGAAGACGGGAGATTCTTGAGGAGCTGACGCCCCAACCGAGACGTAAAATACAGCCAATCGCCAAACGGTTTCACGGAGAAACAATAGAAGAAAAGGCGGAGCGTCGGAGGCACGGCAGCAGACACATAGAGGGCCAGGAACCCGATGACCGACCGCCACGCGTTGGGCGTCAACTGTGAAGGGGCGGCCCCAAGCTCGAATAGCATAGCTATGACAAAAGGATGAAAGGGAAAACGCAAACCGCCGCGAACCGCCTCGTTGTAAACACATACCCCTCTCTCCTGAACGTAGTGTGCTCGAAACTGCTTATTAGCGAAAAACACTACGTCGGCAGAAAGCGTGGGGCTTAGGCGCTTCCTAATCCACTTAAAAGTCTCAGAGCTTGTCTCGCACCAAGCATCGTTGACATTATCAGCCAGACGACGGTCCCCAGAGGTATGTGTCGAAGAATTACGAGGGACATACCCCCCAGGCCGGACACTCAGGACAAAACCCTCCTCTACCGGACCATATATGAAGGTGCCGGTCCTAGGGTCATAGTTGGAGGGAGCATCGCTATCTGTCCTAGAGGAGGACTCCCCGTCAGAAGGCTGAGATGGCGTCAGGCTCATTGCTTACCTCGTAGGAGAGCAAGCGAAGGTTGGGCCGACAACGCGCTTCTGCACGGGAAATGAAAGAAAGCGACGTTGGAAGAACACTCCACGATCACCAGGAAGAAGATGGTGAAACCCTCTCTCGCGACAAGAATAGCTACTTATAGAAACGGCAGCAGCCGCGGAATCAGACGGTCATAAACGGGCTTGAGGTATCGAATGGAGGAGAAGCCGCCCCGTGTCAGAAGCCCGACGGCCAAGCACTATTCACCCGGATCGATAACGCTTGCCGCCCTTCGGGTCACCATCATTAGTGGGAAGGTCGAGGCAATCGCGCGCCGATCGGCCTTTCAAATCATCCATTAATGCGCACGACTCTCGAGGTCTCCTGTCCTAAAACCGTCGCCCGCAAGTAACAGGACCATTCTCGGCATATGCGTGCAGAGAGTTCTCGGTTAGCGAAGGTTTATTTCCGTCAGACTTCTCCTCAGATCCCGTAGATCCAAAAAGAAGCCAGGGGGGCCAATGATACTGATGATCACCGCCGACGATGAAACCGAGTGGGGCCCATAAATAGCACCGACGATCAAGTCGTCGGCGCAGGCGATAAGGCTCTTGGCTAAGAAGATCTTTTTCGTCCCCATGTATGGAAACCCTAGCTGTCCCTACTTTCTCCAAAACCGCATGCCAAGCAAGGAAGGGCTCTAAGATCTCGGATCGCGACAGCTCCCCCATCCCCAGCTGGCAATCGCCAGTCCCAATGCTAGGGATAACGCCCGATAATCACGCCCCTTGCCTTGGGGCGCCGGATCTACAAGGAAATGTGCACGGCTAATTGAAGCACGGGGGAAAGCTTGCATGGCCAGGCCTCCCCCTATAAAAACAAGTTAGACGCTTCAGACCAAGGTATGCTACTCGTGGCATTAGAACTCTGTACCCCTTCTTCTCCTTTGTCCTGACTTAAGCATCGGAGTCCCTACCCACCGAGGCAACCCGGTGGTTCTTTTTTGCAGGTTGACGATTTATCTGAGCACCGCCGACGACGACACTCTGACGTCGCTTTTGGAGCCCACTTGGGACGACTCCGGCCGATCCCCCTCTTTTGCTTATTTAGCAACACATACCATCCATACATACCCTTATCATCGCTTTCCCTTCGTTATCCTTGAAAACTCTGAAGGAAAGTTGAAGAAGAAGATTAAATGCGCTATGGATTGACAAACTGATCATAGAAGTTTTCCTTCACCGACATGTTGATATATATATATTGAATTCACACGTGAAAAGTATACATGCAAATGTAATTGAGAGATAGATTCTCATATACTTTAACCTTTAGATTTTCATCTCAATCTTTTGTTATCAGAAGTAAGATTGGCCGTGTCAGATGACTCGGCCGTGTCGAGATTATCTTGATACGGTACGGATTGAATAGTATCGTGCGGCACTATTCGATCTGCTGGATCTATTATAAAAAATAATAAAAATTAAATGAAGAAGATAAGAAAAATATTAAATAATATATTTAATTACACTGTACCGATCGTGCCAAAATTCACCAGAACCCTGACATTGTATGATATGACAGTACTACCGCGAATACCTTGATCTGAAGATATTGGATTTACAAGATCGACATTTTTCTTTCTTTCTTTCTTAATTTGCAAGATCAAGAATAAATTAAGACATTTTTCATTTAAGTCATGTTTGACATCGAGATAGATTGAGAATAAATTAAAAATATCTTTAAGATCTTAAGAATATTTTCACTTTATTCTTAATTTATTCTGATACCAAACATGACTTACATGATCTAAATTTTGAACCTAAATCCACATCAGACCATAGATTCCTAGGGTAGATGGCCCTCTAACATCACTACAAAGTAGGGTTGCCAATGAATATCCTCTTTCCAATTTTTGATCGATTTATGACTTTTTGTAGTGGATGGTTTTCGCATCTATTTTTTCATTTCGTTTTTGATAATATAATTTTATTTTATTTATAAAATATATATTCTTAAAATCTTTTTTTATATTAAAAAATTATAGGATAAGTTTTTTACTTCTTCTTAATTTGTGAATAAAATTTAATTAACTTATCTCTCTCCTAATATTAGTATTTAGTATCTCTATTATTATCAAAAATATCTGTTTTATTACTACTCTTAATGTTCCATGCATCTATTAAATAATTTTTTTTTCGTTTCCGATTTATTTTTTATTTTTTTATTAAAAATAGATATAAAAAATGTCATTTCCACTGCAGCCCTTTAACAGCCCTACTACAAGGGGATTGCAGGCGCAGGTGGCGATTGAAATGGAGAGCTTTGCCACTGCCGTGACGAGGGAGACAGATCTGTGGCACCGAAACCGTACAAACATAACTAACGTGGTTCCCAAGTTGGATGCCAGCGTTGGCTTCATCGGTGTCGCAGCACGATGGAGCAAGTCCTCTCTTTAATTTGCTTATCCAAAACAGTATACGTGCTGTTACTGCCAGTTTTGCGCTGGATCATGTGAAGACGAGGGTTAGCACATGGCAACCTTTGTCCGCGATTCCACGTGGCGCAGCTCATGATTAAGAAATATTTATTAAGAAATGGAGAAATATTTATTATTCGATCGAAATATTTCATCGAGTACAAACGAGGGTGTGCTCTCCCTTTCGATTTGTGAGAGGGGACAGTTCGGTTGAGTAAGTCGTTGTAAGTATTTCTTTTAAGTAATAGAAATGATTACTTCTCTTAAGAAAATAGAAATGATTACTGTAGAAAGATCTTGTAATAAATGTAAAATAGATTATAAAAATAACTTTATTAGTTTAAAGGTTTTGACAATAACTATATTTGTTACTTGTCAATCAATAAAATTATGTTCTTGTAATCCACCCCATCCTTAAAAAAACAATAAGAAAGTACAAAGGGGACTACATGTGTTGCACAAGCAACATGGGTAGATATTTCTGAATTCTTGATGTGCAAATACAGTATTTAGTTTATTTTTTTTATAGAGAAAAAAAATATAGAGCTCCATATTCAATAGATAAAATCAAACACAGAACATAACATGAGAGAGGACTCCCAAGCCATATAGAAAAATAGAAGAAATATGATGGATCATACTGACTCCACTTGGGGCATGATAGGTACAAAATCTTTACCAAACTATTCCAAATCAAATTATAACAAGATCAATCGTCTTCGAACGGAGTCCCAACCATGTAGAAGAAACATCGAGATGATGATTATCTTTGGATGAGATGGATTATTGTTTTACCTTTACATAATAAACTAAAGTAAATAATTCGAAAGACGCATATTCTGAAGCAGTGGCGGAGCTAGGGGGGTCAAGGGGGGCACTTGCCCCCCCCCCCCCTATTTTTTTTGTATAATTTTTTTCTTTCTTAATTTTTTTTGCATAAAATTTCTCCTTATGATGGGCATATGAAGATGGACATGTGAAAATTTTTTAAACTTTATTTATTGTCCCCTCTTACGTTGAGTACACATGAACAATTATCTTATTAATTATCCTCCTTCTAAATTGCTCCTCTTTTTAAATATTTCTGACTCCGTCACTGTTCTGAAGAAGTGTATTACGAAATAATCCCATACCACTAACTAAGTCTAGAACTAATACAACATTCAGTTGACTCTGGATATTGCACACCGTAACATGGGTTATTGGTATTTCCAGTCAACTAGTATTTTACATGGGATTTTTAATGTACAGGTGGATATATAATTTGAGGCTATAGGGCACTCTTTTCATATCGTTCTAAGAACATCGACGAGTGTCAAAGTCTGCTGGCCAGGCGAGTTTGAAAACAGAATTGGTTATCTGAGACAAGTAATTCATGGATTGCTTAAGCGCTATTTAAAGTTGGCTGAGCGGCCGGATAAGGATGTTATCCGAGATAATTAAGCTCTGTATAATGATTAATCCACCTTCTAATTAAATCCCTTGTTAACATTATCCTGCTTTCGGACCAAGTTTTAGCCAATGTGTGCGTCAGAAGTGGTCCAGTTAATAAGACGTTCCATGGATACATAAGAGGAGAGGGGTTTGATTATTTATAAATTTATCAAATTTATAAGAAAATATTTATAAAGAATTATAAATAGGTAAAATATAGGCGTGCGTCTTAAAATCTCTAATTTGAGATGGTCTTTATTTTGATTCAGTCTAAACCAAAATCGACCTAGTTAAAAAAAAGTTTAGCCAATGTGAGATTGGTGCTATCTACGGCGAGAGCATGGTGGCAGTACAATAATGACACTAAAATCATATTTAGTATCGAGACAGATCGGAGATAAATTGACTTCAAAATATTAAAGATATCTTCAATTTAATATCAAATAACCCCTAAGAGTTAGGGGTGTCAATTGGACCGGGCCGGCCCGGAGGCTCGCAAGTCCGGCCCGATTTTAACCGGGTTTGGGCCGGAAAAATAAGCCCGTTAAAGTTTTTTGGCCCGGCCCGGCCCGGCCCGGAAAAAAATAGGGCCGGGTTTGGGCTTTGTGAGGCCCGGCCCGGTCGGCCCGCCGACCCGAAAAATATAAATATAATTTATATTAAGTATGAATTTTATATTTAGAAAGAGAATTATATGTATTTTTTCTACAATAAATCTACTCAAAAACATAATCTTTTACAAGTTAAATGTTAATATCGATATAAGTAAAATATATATTATTTTTTATAGATATATTATAGTAGATATATTAAAATTATATATTATATAAATAAAAATAATATTTTTTCCGGGTTTTCGAGCCGGGCCGGACTTTTCCGGATTTTTCCTGAGCCGGGCCGGGCCACCCATATCGGGCCTGGGCCGGGCCCGGACCGGCTTTTAAAAAACCGGACCTGGGCCGGACGTAACAAGGCCCGGTCCAAACCCGGCCCATTGACACCCCTACTAAGAGTGCAGTGACCGTGGTGGCCCTGGCGACATGCAATGGCAAGGGCATGGTAGCCACACGTGCGAGCAGAATGGTGGTGTGCGCTGTTCAAAAACGTCCCTCCTCCTATGTTTCATTCGAAGTTCCAATCGAAACTTCTAAAGTTTTGGTCGACGAGGAACCATTTTTGCTAGCAGAGATGCACATTCTAATGAATCGGCTTGTGAGGATATATACATAGTAGGAGGCTGTAGAGTACTGGTTCTTATGGATGGTCAGATTGATATGAAATTTGTGACGAGACCTCTTAGATTGAAGTAGTTATCTTCAGGCATTTTTATTAAAATAATTTTATTTTAAAAAATATTTATCCAATTATGCCTCACTCAAGAATATTTACCTAAATATATCCCAATTAAAAATATTTACAAAGCAATGTCTATATTTCTTACACAATCTGGCTTCAACCTACATTATTAGCCTCAATTATAGTATTTTCTCAAGTTACATTATTTGTCTCCAGATTACATTATTTGATCTGAAGTTACATTATTTAATCTGTATAAATAGTGTAAGCTAAGGACAAATAGTGTAACATGAGAGCAAATAGTGTAATCTAGGGGTAAATAGTGTAACCTGAGAAACATAATGTAACTGATGCTAATAATGTAAATTGAAGTTAAATTGTGTGAGTAATTGAGGCATAATTTGTAAATATTTTTGGCTTGGATATATTTAGATGAATATTTTTTATTGAGATATACTTAAGTAAATATTTTTAAAATAAGATTATTTTAGTAAAAATCCCTCATCTTTATGAGCGAAATAATAAATTATATAAAACAGACTTCTAAAAAAATCAAATAAAAAATACTAATTAAAATGTTTGATTTCATATGTACCCAGACAAAAAGAAATTTCCGTTAATGTTTACAACTTAAAATAGGGAGGCATGGTTGGATGGGCTATTTAAATCCGTACCAGTGCACTGGAAAGGAAATTGCTATAATCTTCGCAGATTTTTTAATTAGTCTCTAAAAAGAATTTACCGTTAGTTTTAGTCTTAACAACTTTTCTATTTAACCTTGAACCTAAAAGACTTAGTTTTTCTTAGAAACATATCTCTGTTAAGATATTTTCTGGTAACATTTACAATGAATTTAGTCCTTAAAATGGCCTACTTCCATGAAAACCTATTTGTTTTTTTGGTTGTTGAAAGACTACCAAAGGTAGGCTAAAGACAATAATTAACAAGACCCTGGGAGACAACCACTATTTGATACCAAGATACCAACCTGTTATGGATCCTTTTTATGGTGGTTATTTCCAATTTCTTGAAGATCCATCTTCTGCCTGGCTCCTTGTAAGACATCTACTAATGGGTTTCTGAGTGGAAGATATAGATTTCTTTCCTCTCTTAATTCTGCAATCAAGTTAAATGAAATACAATAAAAAAACTAGTAATAATGTATAAGAAATACTTATTACAAGATATCGAATGTCAATAAAAAGGATGTGAATTGTTTAAAAAATAATTATATTAGTTGAGAGCCTCAGAAGATTTCTCTCTCTCTCACCCACACACAACTAATAGAATTATTTGCTAATATAGTCAATTTCGACCTAACTTACGAGGTTCAGAGAATGAGAGACCATGTCGGCTGAGATCTAATGTGACAAAAAAATTTTGGCACAGATCAATGCGACGGTCATGATCTCTTGGGAGAAGAAGAATGAGTTTTACAGGTTCTCTTCTTCCCCGCTGGCGCCTGCGACAGTCATGATCTCTTCTCCTCGGAGGAACCCCCCATGATGGCGCAGTGCGCCCATGCAAAACAGTTTTGGTGAAATGGATTGAGATGCCATCATGACACGTGGCACTTTCACTCTTGGTCCACGTATGCACCGAGGCCTTCTTGGGTGCGTCCTTCATGTCTAAATCATTCTGGATTGGAAAATGATTTAGTAACACCATTTGATAACACTTTAAAATAACACACCAATCAAAATGCGTCTAAGGAGAGATGGGAGTGCCCGAGGGGAAATCAGAATATGTGGGTGTTGCTGAGTGAGCAAAAGGGGGATCGGCCGGAGTCGACCTAGGTGGGCTCCAAAGGTGGCGGCAGCGTGTTGTCGTTGGCGATGTTCCAATAGGACGTCTACCTGCAAGAAAGAACCACCGAGTTGCCTCGATGGGTAGGGCCTCCGATGCTCAAGTCAGAATAGGGGAGAAGAAGGGGAGTAAAGAGTTTTAATGCCACGAGTAGCATACCTCTGTCCGGCTGTGTTCCTCCCTTTTTATAATGGAGTCCTGTTAGTCCATTGTTGCCTTGTTTGAGAGTTCCCTTATTATGATGGAGGGAGGTTTTTCTGGGCAGAGGGCGTGATCATAGGGGATCGTAGCTGGTGATTGCCAGCTATAAATGGAGATTGTCACGCAATGCTCCCGGAATTCTGGGATCGTGCGGAGATCATGGGCGCTGAGCGGGTCAGGCCTGCCCTGCTTATCGTCTGAGTTTCCTTTGGTTCCGAGGCTAACGGTAGGCCGAGAGCTTTGACGTCGGGGTCGCCAGATCACCGAGCCTTGACGAGAAAGTTGTCGTCATTTATCGAGGTTGTCGATCGGCATCATTGGCCCCCCGGGTTCTTGTCGGGGAGACTGCTATACCCGATGAGAAGCCAAGCGAGATCTAACAACACCTGAAGTGCACACGAATCGAGGTCTATTTTGCCGATGCTGACCTTTGGAATGCACCTGTCGTAACGCATGGGGGATCGCGCGCCTTAAGGTGGATTTGAGAGGTCGATCGCGGCGCGATTGCCTCGATTTCCACATTAATGATGGCGTTACTTGTACAGCAGCGACTGTTATTGATCCGAGTGAATGATTCGTATCTGTTAACCTTCTGACGTGTGGTGGAATCCTGTCCGTTCATTCCTTTCGGTGCGCCTGGGATCGTTTGATCACTTTAGGCAGCCGGGCCTATAAAAAAGGGGGGATCGTTTGCAGGGAAAAGGTTACGAGCTTCTCTTCTTGGGGGCGACTTTCGACGAGTGAGGCGTGTTCTTCCGTCGTCGTGCGTTTTCCCGACGTCGTCTTTTTCGCTCAGCCCTGCTCCTTTTGCTTTGAGGTAAGCGATGAGTCCCTCGCCGTCTCAGTCACCTCGCGAGGAGTCTTCCTCTAGGACAGATAGTGATGCTCCTTCTGCCTATGATCGGAATTCCGGTACCTTTGTTTACGGCCCGGTAGAGGAGGGTTTTCTTCTAAGAGTCCAACCAGGGGGCTATGTCCCCCATGCTCCTTTCGCTCATACTGTGGGGGATCGCCGCTCGGCCGATAATGCGGCTGATGCGTGGTGCCAGACGGATTCCGCGACTTTCAAGTGGGTCCGGAAACGTTTGAGTCCTTCCCTTCCGGCCGACGTCGTATTTTTTGCCAATAAGCACTTCCGGGCACACTATGTCCTAGAGAAAGGGGTTTGTCTATATGCAGAGGCGGTTCGCGCCGGCCTGCGCTTTCCTTTCCATCATTTTACAATAACCTTGCTTTTAGAGCTTGGCACTGCCCCTTCCCAGTTGACACCAAACTCGTGGCGGACGGTAATTGGTTTCCTAGCCGTATGTGTGTCGGTCGGCGTGACTCCTACTCTCCGTCTTTTCTTCTATTGCTTTGCTGTCAAACCTTTTGGTGACTGGCTATATTTCTCGGCCCGAACTGGTCGTCAGATCCTTAATCGTCTTCCGTCGTCCGTCCATGGATGGAAGAGAAATTTCATCTTCCTATACTGTCCTTCCAGTTGGCCCTTTCCGACCGAGTGGTCTGAGGTAGATGTCCGAAACAAGGCGTTCGGGCCACCTCGGCTTAGCAAGTCCGAGCTTTTGGACTTTTCCTACTTAAAGGGAGCAAAGAGACCCGACCTGATCGAACCATCCGACGAGTTGCTCGAGCTGATTGCTGAAGGCTTAGAAGGTCGTCGTTGCCCCGTCTTTCGTGTTTTACTATAAATCCGTTTGATTTTTTGCTGATGGATCGGTTGATTTTTCCACAGCGATGGCTGACGAGGCCTCCCCTGCGGTCGGAGCGAATGTGGGCCCTTCTCTGGCCAAAATTGCGAGAGCTCGTCGGGGCAAGAAGCGTCCCGAGAAGCCTGCTACGGAAAAGCCTGAATCCTCGGTGGGACCAGGCGAAAGCTCTGGAGCCGCTGTTTCACAACTGGCAGTTGAAGAGAGGCCGGCGAAGCGTTTTCAGTCATCGACGCCGTCCTCGTCAGCAGCGCCTTCCGAGCTGCCTCGCATCCAGATTCCGCTAGACCCAGTCAGCTGGGGTCAGAGTGCGGTGCCTGTAGAGCTGAAGGCGGATGCTCTTGGGAAGTCCCCGAGGAGGCTGGTTAGCGAGTATTATGCCTCGGTGCTGTCACAGATGTCGGTTTTTGACGCTTTCGTGCATCGGGCAGAGGTAAAGAGGGAAGCCGCTAAAAAACGGATTGCCGAGGCCGAGGCAAAGGCCGCGTCGGAGATGTCCCTTCATCGGAAGGAAGCGGAGGAGGCGGTGAAATTGGAAGGCGAGCTGCGAGCGTCTTTGGAAGCCGGGGAGAAGGCGTTGGAAATGGCGAATAAGGCTTTGGCTGCCGAGGCTGCGTCGCACAAAAAGACACAGGAGCGGGTGGCTCAGCTTGTGGCCGACGAGCGTGCGGCTGCCATACGGGAGTATCGATCCTCTGACGAGTTAGCAGAGGAAATTTGTGGGGTGTTCCAGAAGGGCTATAATGATTGCTTGGCCCGTGTTGCTGAGCTCTTTCCCCATCTTGACCTCTCGGCTGTTCGTGAGGCCAAGGAGGACAAAAGACGAGGTAACCGCCGTTGTGGACGAGGCCATGACCAAAGCGGCCGACGAAATATATGTTGAGGCGGCCGAGAAAGTTGTGGCCGAAGATTTGTAATATATTCAATATATCAACCACTTTGCTGACCCATGCTCGAGGTGTTTTTCATGGTCTTGAACGTAAGTGAAACGACCGATTCACGGGTTCTTGATTGTATACGCATAATCACACGCGAGTGCCGGAGCGACCCCACCTTTTCAGAGTGAGGGGGCGACCATACTCTGTGAGTTAGAGTGCTGAAGCAACCTCGTTCTACGAGTTAGAGTGCCGAAGCGACCTCGTTCTACGAGTTAGAGTGCCGAAGCGACCTCGATCTACGAGTTAGAGTGTCGAAGTGACCTCGTTCTACGAGTTAAAGTGCCGAAGCGACCTCGTTCTGAGTCAGAGTGCCGAAGCGACCTCGTTCTGAGTCAGAGTGCCGAAGCGACCTCATTTACTTAAAAGAGTGCCGAAGCGACCTCGTTTATTTAGAAGAGGGCTGGAGCGACCTCGTTAAACGGAATGACACGATTGCCCGCCACCTTGGTTAGGCATAATATTTCCGCAGGTGCTCTGCGTTCCACGTCCTTGGAATGGCAGATCCTTCAAGGTTTTCGAGCCTATAGGCGCCTTGGCCGAGGTTTTCCGTTACGCGGTAGGGTCCTTCCCAGGCGGCCGATAGTTTCCCGACGGCTGACTCGAGGTCTGACACCGATAGTTTTCTTAGGACCAAACTGCCGACGTTGAAGCTTCTTTCCTTGACGTTCCTGTCGAAGCTTCTTTTCACTCTTCTACGATATGCTTCCATTCTCGCCGACGTTTTTCCTCGCTTTTCTTCGATCAGGTCAAGCTCGGAGCGGAGTGAAGCTTCGTTTAAGTCGTGATGAAAGCCGACAACTCTTCCCGAAGGGGCGAGCATCTCCACCGGTGTCACGGTTTCTACTCCGAAAGCGAGGGCGTTAGGAGATTCTTGGGTTGCTTCCCGTGGCGTTGTACGGTATGCCCACAAGACGTGGAGGAGCTTTTCAGCCCACCGACCCTTGTGGTCTTCTAATCTTCGCTTCAGTCCATCCAGAATTGTTCGGTTCGTCACCTCGGCGAGCCCGTTGGATTGTGGGTGCGCTACCGAGGAGAATCGGTGATCTATCCCCAAGGCTGAGCAGTTCCTGCGGAAGCGGGCGTTGTCGAACTGCCTGCCATTGTCGGTGACGATCGTCCTAGGGACGCCGAACCTGCATATGACATTCTTCCAAACAAAACCCCAAGTGTTGGCGTCGGTGATTTTCGCCAGCGATTCGGCTTCTACCCATTTGGTGAAATAATCTAAAGCCATTATAACGAATTTCCTTTGGCCGGTGGCTGGCGGGAATGGGCCGAGGATGTCCATACCCCATTGAACGAAAGGCCAAGGTGAGACGAGCTGGGTGAGTTCTGCTGGAGGTCGTCGGTGACACTTACCGAAGAGTTGGCATTGGTGACACTTTTGAACATACCTCTCGGCGTCTTTCAACATGGTGGGCCACCAAAAGCCTTGTCGCGTGATCCTTCTGACGAGGGAACGCGCCCCCGCATGGCTTCCGCAAGTTCCTTCGTGCACTTCTCGTATGATCTCCTCGGCCAGACTTGCGGAGATGCATCGGAGATGCGGGTAGCTAAACCCTCTCCTGTATAGATCTTCCCCGACAAGGAAGAATATAGCTGCCCGCCTCCTCGTCTTGTCGGCTTCCAACTTGTCATCGGAGAGGAGGCCGCTTTTGATGAATTCTATCAAAGGAGTCATCCATGTCGTCGGGGTGCTGGCGAACATAACCTCTTTAGCTAACGTGGACGGCTCGACGTGCTCTTCGATTAGCACAGAAGATCGTCCTTCTGATGACGAAGCGAACTTGGACAGCGCGTCAGCCTGCGAGTTTTCTGCTCGCGGGATTTTTATTAGCTCGGCTGACTCGAATTCAGCGAGCAATCAGTTGACCTCGGTCTGGTATGAGGCTAGCTTTGCCTCTTTTGCCTCGAACTCGTTCGCCACTTAGCTTACAACCAGCTGAGAATCGCTGAAAACGGAGACTCTTTCCGCTCCGAGGGACTTCGCCCTTTTTAGTCCTAAGATCACAACTTCGTATTCGGCCACGTTATTAGAGGCTTCGAAACCGAAACGAACAACGTACCTTAGGGTTAGCCCGTCTGGGGAGTGGAGAACCACTCATGTGCCGCTCCCTTGGGCATTTGATGCTCCGTCGACGAACACTTTCCAGCGATTGTTATCTTTTCCTTCTTCTTCTTCCTCGGGCCCCCTCGCCGTTCCTTCAGAGATGAAGTCCGCTAGAGCCTGTGCCTTTATCGCGACCCGAGGTTTGTAGTCGATGTCGAACTCACCGAGCTCTATAGCCCACTTTTCCAACCTTCCCGAGACCTCGGGTCGGGTGAGGACCAGCTTGATTGGGGCGTCGGTAAGGACAACAACTTTGTGTGCTTGAAAATATGGACGTAGCCTTCTTGCTGCCATCACGAGCACGTACGCGACCCTTTCAAGGTCGGTATAACACTACTTGGCTCCGCGCAGTGCTTTTCTGGTGTAGTACACTGGAAGGTGGTTGCAATTTTCCTCTCGTACGAGCACCGAGCTGATAGAGTGGGTTGTTGCCGACAGGTATAATAACAGTTCTTCTCCAGAAATGGGCTTGCTCAGTGTCGGCACATGTGCTAGGTGTGTCTTCAAGTCGTTGAAAGCCTGCTGGCATTCCTCGGTCCATTCGAATCGTCCTTTACGCAGTAGCTCGAAGAAGGGCCTGCACCACTCCGCTGACCTGGACATGAATCTACTCAAAGCAGTGATACGACCATTGAGACGTTGTACCTCTCTAATCGTCCTCGGCGGCGTCATGTTCAAGATGGCTTGTATCTTGTCGGGGTTGACGTCGATTCCTCTGTTGGAGACGAGGTAGCCTAGGAATTTTCCCTCGCGTACGCCGAAGACGCACTTCTCGGGGTTGAGCTTCATCCCGAATTGCCTAAGCACCTTGAATGTCTCGGCTAGGTCTTTGACGTGGTCCTCGGCGCATCGACTTTTTACCAGCATATCGTCGATATAGATTTCCATTGTCTTCCCGATCTGTTCCTCGAACATTGTGTTGACGAGTCGCTGGTATGTTGCCCCTGCATTTTTTAACCCAAACGGCATGCGAGTAAAGCAGTATAAACCTTTTTCCGTGATGAATGAGGTCTTCTCTTCGTCGTCGGGCACCATCCTGATTTGATGATACCCTGAGTATGCGTCGAGGAAGCTAAGGAGCTCGTGTCTCGCTGTGGAGTCGACGAGTTGATCGATTCGAGGCAGGGGGTAGCTGTCCTTGGGGCAAGCTTTGTTCAGGTTGGTGAAGTCCACGCACATCCTCTACTTCCCGTTGGCCTTGCGTACAAGGATGACGTTGGCGACCCACTCGGGGTAGAATGTGTTTCTTACGGTCCCTGTGCGCAGATATTTCGCGAGGTTGTCATCAACAGCCTTTTGTCGGTCTCCCGACAGTGGCCTCTTCTTCTGACGGATTGGCCTCGCCTCGGCGCTAACGTTCAAGTGGTGCTGGATGATATTAGGGTCGATGCCGGTGAGGTCGTCGTCTGACCAAGCGAAGACGTCGGTGTTCTTCCTGAGGAAGTCGATGATTTCCTCATTTAGTTCCCCAAGTTCGCAGCCGACCACCAGGTTCCCGCTGGCGACGGTTATGAGTTTGGTTTGTTCAGCTGGTTCGTGCCTTGCAACATTTTCATCAGAAGAAGGTAAGTACTCAGAATCAGCTACTGCTTTTGCTTTTATTGAATTGACATAACACCGTCTGGCCTCGGTCTGGTTTCCCAAGACCTCGCCTATCCCTCCCGGGGTCGGGAATTTCAATTTTTGGTGATAAGTCGATGGGACGCCTCCTAACTTTCCCAAAAAGCCTCGGCCAAAGATAGCGTTGTACGCCGACTTTACCTTTACCACAAGGAAGTCAGCCTCAACGGCTACATGTTGAGGTCGGGTACCCAGGGTGACTTTTAGTTTTATTGACCCTTCGGCGTTGACGGGTGTCCCGTTAAAACCGAAAAGGGGGGTTGCGACCGGTTTGAGGTCGGTGCTCAGATTAGTCATTTTGACAAAGCAGTCATAAAATAAGACGTCCGGGGCTGCTCCATTATCAATAAGGATACGGTGTACATCATATCCATCGACGTCGGCATGTATTACCAACGCGTCGTCATGGGGAAAGCTGATCCCGACCATGTCCGCGTCGGAGAAAGTGATAACGCCTCCTTCTTTGAGGTAGGGCTTGCTTGTTGTACCACCAGCGGCTGCAGCGTAGGCCTTCCTCTTTCTTCCGCTATCACCACCACCCGCCGGGCCTCCGGATAGGACCAAGACGGCCCCTTTGCCTTTGTGCGCCTCTCGATCGTCTTCGGGAGTACGCTCCTTAGTACGTCCGTCGACGATGTCTTTGCCGATAAGCCCCCTCTTGAGCATCTCGGCGATCTCCATCTTTAAGCTCCTGCATTGGTCAGTGAGGTGTCCAAACCCCTTATGGTACTCACAATACAGGTCGACTCCTCAGCCTGTTGGCGGCCTCATCAGTGGCTCTGGTCGTCTGAATTCTGGAAGCCTCTTGATGATTTGGAGGATCTCGGAGGGCAATCTCCCGAAGCGTGGAAGGTCCCTGACGCGTCGGTATTCGTCGGGGCGACGGTCTGCCTCTGCGCGTCGGTCCCCTTCTCGTCGGTCTGCTTCTCGGCGCTTCTCGCCGCGGGCTTCCTCTCTTTTTGCTTTCTTTGAACTATGTTCTGAGCTCGCAGCTCCATGCTCGGATGGCCGACTGAGCCGTCCTGCTGCTCCAAGCGTTGATTCCAGCCGCACGTACTTCTGCATTCTAGATAGCAGGTCGGATAGGCTCACCGGGGGATTTTTGGCAATGGAGGCTACGAACGGGGCGTTTGAACACACCCTCGTCAAAATATTGACCGCGGTCCTCAGGTCCAAGTCCACCACCTTCATGATTTCCAGCTGAAATCTTTTCACAAAATCCCGAAACATCTCCCCCTCTTTTTGTGCAACGAGCCAGAGATCGTCGGTGCAAAGGGAGTGCTGCACTGTGTTGTAGAAGTGATCCAGGAATCGTTGCACCAGGTCGGCAAAGTCAGCTACGGATCGGGGGGGGAGCGACTTGAACCACTGCAGAGCTGCATCATCCAGAGTGGACATAAAGGCGCGACATTTTAGGGCATCATTGATATTTACCATTTCTATCTGCCCTTGGAAATGGTCCAGGTGATGGATGGGGTTCGTCGTCTCGTTATATCGCCTGAATTTTGGTAGTTGCAATTTGTCTGGTACAGTTGCCGACGTGATTTCCTCAACAAAGGGGGAGGTGGCTAAGAGTGTGGCCACCGAAGGGGCGCGTGTTCCTCGCTGCAACGCCTCGATTTTCCTGTTCATTTCCTGCAGGTCATCTTTCCATCGAGGGTCGACTGCAGGGTTGGATTCTGCCGAGAAGTGATCGGTGACGACATCGGTTCTTGCAGAGAGCTCTACTTGCACTGCCGGGATGGTCGGCGGCTGGGCGTCGACCTGGACGGGTCCCTGCGCTAAAAGAACAGAAGGGGGGCGTTGATCGTCGGCGCGGCTGACCGACGCAGCGGGAGGGGCTTGATTGGGGTGAATATCTGCCGCCTGGGTGGCTGGCTCCCGATGCTCCGGTGGTGCCCGCCGCTCTTGCTCCAGCCTTAACAGCACTTGCTGAACATTTGCCAGGATTTGCTCGATGCGCTCCAGGCATGATGATGTAGTTGAATCTTGTTCTCATGCTCCCGAGTTGTCACCAGCCATCTCATCTATCACAGTGGTGGGAAGTATTTCATCGCCGGACGAGCGAACGACTGCCTTCGCCTTCGGTGCCATGAGGAGTGGCTTTTTGCTCGAAGCAAATTTCCCACAGACGGCGTCAAATGCTGCTGAGTGAGCAAAAGGGGGATCGGCCGGAGTCGACCCAGGTGGGCTCCAAAGGTGGCGGCAGCGTGTTGTCGTCGGCGATGCTCCAATAGGACGTCTACCTGCAAGAAAGAACCACCGAGTTGCCTCGATGGGTAGGGCCTCCGATGCTTAAGTCAGAATAGGGGAGAAGAAGGGGAGTAAAGAGTTTTAATGCCACGAGTAACATACCTCTGTCCGGCTGTGTTCCTCCCTTTTTATAACGGAGTCCTGTTAGTCCATTGTTGCCTTGTTTGAGAGTTCCCTTATTATGATGGAGGGAGGTTTTTCTGGGCAGAGGGCGTGATCACAGGGGATCGTAGCTGGTGATTGCCAGCTATAAATGGAGATTGTCACGCCATGCTCCCAGAATTCTGGGATCGTGCGGAGATCATGGGCGCTGAGCGGGTCAGGCCTGTCCTGCTTATCGTCTGAGTTTCCTTTGGTTCCGAGGCTAACGGTCGGCCGAGAGCTTTGACGTCGGGGTCGCCAGATCGCCGAGCCTTGACGAGAAAGTTGTCGTCATTTATCGAGGTTGTCGATCGGCATCAGTGGGTATGAGAAAAATTTTGAAGTTGGGTGATCTAAAACTTGGTAGGTAGTGAATAAAAATTTTCGACATGTGCTGTCAAGGCCTATGCACTTCATACCTAGGTGCTAGGTATATGTTTTAGTCAAGAATTCTTTTGGATGATTCGTACGATCTTATAACATGTATGGTTTAATTTTTTTACAATTTTATGACTGATTAAGATATGAAAAATATTAACCGAGGGTTTGTAAGATCATTTATAGTCCTTATGTATGAGTAAATTTTGGCTTTCTTTATTTAAGAACCATGTGAATAAAGCACTTTGATATAATAATAGAGCACTTTCATGTAGACCTTTAGAGGGGCCATTTGGTATTAAAATAGATCGAAGATAAATTGAATATATGTTTAAAATTTTAAAAATATTTTCAAAATTTTGAAGATATTTTTATTTTATTTCGATCTATCTCAATACCAAACATGACCTTAGAGATCTTTGAGTCAAATCTCATTTTTTACATAACCATGACGCAGAATTAGATCTTATGACTTAATAAAAATGGAAAATATGAAATGCCAATTACTAAGCCACAAAAAATGAGCTACCTAAATGGCTAAACATCACCCGGCAACTCTTATATGTATCTCTCATTTTTCTTTTCTTGTTGTTGTTTCTTTATTTTCCTTGCATAAGGTATATGTGCCTCTTAATTGTTAATGGCATTCATCTGCGCCAAGGAGACAGTCAGAACAATTATTTATTTTTCTAATTAAAAAAACTCATATTTCATTGCTAGAATAAAAATAATTACAGATTTATCAATCATGCGTTTATATTTGTACACATATCATTGAAAATGACAATTCTGCAAAGAAATATTTATGTGTGTGGAAAAATGTCATCTTGTGATCTTTTACACGTTTTTGACGTTAATGTGTTAAATATATGACAAATTAATTAAGAGTTCATATCATATATTTGACTTATTTTTTAATTCTTGATAAAATTAAAACTCATTATAATAAATATTATCCCGTGTTATAACATATGTTAAATTCTGTTACAATAAAGATCTCTCTATTACAATTTGGAACTACTAATTAATTTGTCCTTAAATATATTGTTAATATGGTAATAATCTATGTACAATAGTTCCTTTACTTTTGTATGAACTCATATTTATGAGAGACCCCAAAAAAAATGTTTGATGCTCTGTGCTCTGTAAATTTCCTCTATTTTATTGGCCAAAAAAAAAAAAAACAGCAACAACTCTGAGACTCGCCTCTCTTGTGAATTGGAGGTAAATTTTAAGAAGAAAGCAACAATCGTCGTTCATGGTTGTCCCTTCAGATCTGAACAGGGGAGAACACCGCCTCCGTGATGAGATGCGTCCTCTTCCCCAGTCCCCCTCCGATCAAATGGTTCAGGTACACCTTCCCGTCCTTCACCGTCGCCGACGACGCGATCCGGTGCATGGGCCCCTTGTACCTGGCGGTGACGGCGGCGGTCCTCCACCCGTCCTGGCTCTCCACCACCCTTCCCGACGGCGTGCCGGCCACGACCAGCTTGGTCGGGGAGAGGAGCTCCAGGCCGTCCCCCAGCAGCAGGGTCCCCCCGGACACCTGCACTACCGTCACCTCCCCCGTCGCCGCGTCGACCTTGAAGAGTTGGCCGCCGAAGGTGTGGACGACCAGCAAGTAGCCGTCGGGGTGGTGGACGATCCCATTGAGCCCCACCAGGTTGCGGTACCACTCCTTGCTCTGGGTAAACGCAGGGCTCCTGATCACCGACAGCAGCTCTCCGCCGGGGCCGACCTTCCACAGCTTGTTCGACTTGGCGTCGGTGACGTACGCGTTGCCCTCTCCGTCCACGGCTACGTCGTCGGCGTCGGAGGGCTCATCGTCTGCGTGAAAGAATTCGATTCTTCTAAGATTCGACGTCGGAAAGAGCTGTGCGGCTCTTGGGGTGTGACTGCTGGGGCTTACCAGGGCCGCTGAGATGGGTGAGGAAGAGGCGGCGCCAGGTGACCAGGTCGTAGGCGCCGAGGCCGCCGTAGCGGTTGCCGAAGATGTCCGAGTAGACCACCAGCAGGCGCTCCCTCGGCCGGTCCACCAGGATCCCCGCGCTCGCGTTCCCTGCAAGTTCCGCGTCCTGCACCGCCGGCCGTTCCTCCAGTGGCGGCGCCGCCCCGTCCACTGACCCGTCAGGGACGGAGATCTGCGCGACGCCGCCGTCGAAGAAGGTGGAGACCAGAAAGCGTCGGGCTTGGTCGTCCCACTTGGCACACTCCCGGACCCAGCTGCCGCGGCTGGGGTACTCGAAGGTGTGCGTGGAGAGCTTGGTGCGCTCGAGGGCGACGAGCACGGCCAGGGGGGCGGCAGAGGCGAGGACGAGGACGGCCAGGAGCGTGCGAAAGCAGCGGCAGCGGCGGGAGAGCAACCCCATGGTGAGAGAGGTGTAGAGAGAGAGAGCGCACCCCTGGAAGTGCTCGAGGCGTGTGCCGCCGGCAGTTTAGTGTCGCTGTGCGCAAGTGGTGTGGGTCTTTGATCCGCTCCCACGACGCCGGTCTTCCTCCGTCTCTGCAAACGCCGTCGATGCAAGACTTCGGAAATTTTCGGTCGTGCGGGAGTCGCAGCCGGCCAATACCGGCGGGCGCGACCATGGGGGCGGCGTAACGTCGAGGCCGCCGAACATGACGAGACGAGGACGGTGGATGGTCCCCCCACAAGACTAATGAACCCACGAGGATCTTAAAATTTTAAAATTGGTTTAGGTTAATAAGTTATTCATGGATTAGCTAACCATCAGATAGGATATCACTCTTTATAAGATTTTCTATTTGACAAATAAAATTACCAGACATGAGAGAGCGAGATAGAGTAATCAAAACTTATCAATATTTATTAGTGATAAAGTCATGATACGTTAGATGTACTTTTTAAATTAACAAACCTGATAAATGAAAGTAATTAGATGGTATCAGATTAGCAAAATGGGTCTTAGTAGTGGTTACCTTCCATATATCTCAGATAATGTTGCAAGTTCAAATCTTAGTGGTTTATAAATAAAAAATTTAAGAACATAGTTTTCCAACCAAAACAAAATAGAAGAAGTATTTATTGTAAGTTTAATCTTATAATAATAATAATGACATGCACTGTAAGAAAGTAATCTTATGACTAAAAGTAGGTATTTCTCCCTCTTCTCCAATTAGGCCTGTTTGACAAGTAATTAACCTAGGCATTTATTAGTCTTGATAAAGTTAAAACTAATTTGACAATCCAAATAGTTTATATGCCTCTTAACTGGGCCCTGGGGCTGTTAAACCCTAACTTACCAGGAGAGCCCTATGATCTTATTTTTGCGCCAGACTACAACGGTTGTTAGATCTAAAATTATTTTTACTTGTTGATTTTCAAACAAACGGTAATAGAGTTACTTTCTTATAATCTATTTATCATCATTGCAGGATTTCAAAAAATATTTCTAGATTGGAGAGTGGGTACTCAGTCATCATCACCGTTCACATTTATTTCAAGAGGATTTAGTCAAGAGGGATGACGGGCATATTATTGAAGATTGTTATGAAAAGTTCCAGACTGAAGGTGACAGCTTCCGTCTTTCCAAGCGGAAATGGAGCTCAGCTCCGTCTTTCCAAACAATTTCAATAAGAGAGACATACAAACAAAGATCTCTTTTCTAGTTTACATGAAACTAAATGTAAAACGTTATATAAATCATTTGATTTCTATATATTACAAGAATCCCCAACCATTAGAAGCTTCGGGATTCTCATATGTAGCTTCAGGCTCAGCATCTTGTCCATAGTTGGGGTTTGTTTCAGTTCCATGGTATTCAACTTGAGCATCCTCTGTGCGAGTTTCAAAATTCATCTCCTCCGACCTGTAACTGCTGTCTTCATTAGACGTCCCTGTGCTTTCCCCTGTTTGTACAAATTGAACCAAGTAACTCACACCATTGACCACATCATAGACCATCAGACCGATTCTTCCGCCAATCCAACTCCCCAAATGGCTGCCCATAAGATAACCCACCCTCCCAAGCCTCTCTTCACCAAGAAATCCTCCCACATAAGTTCCAACCAAGGTGCCTGCGCCTCTGAGGAACCCCTCAGTCATGGTTCCCCCAAAGTACACAGCTTCAAAGAAATCCCATCCTGAAGAGATGATTGGACCAAGAATGCGCTTCGCTTGCCGGGAAGCTAGTTTTGCAGCTTTGGCGCCAGCTTTCTCTGCCTGCTTAGCGGCAGCACTGGGGTTCAGCCCCCCAGACATTGCTTCAGTAAGGGCAACCTCAATGGCCTGTCGTCGCACTTTCTCAACGTGAGAGCTTCTAATAGTGTAGACGTATAGTTTCACACCTTCTTTGGCAGAACATGCAAGACTTCCGGAGCCCATGTCAAAGCAGTTCAAAAATGTAAACTTCCCACTTTTAGATGCAGCCTCCTCTCCAACCAGTTCTCTGAATTTTTCAGCTGCAACAAGAAAGTATGAACATCATTCAGGAAACAAGGAACCGTATTGGAGAAAGTTTATTCTATACTCGTCCCAAATCTACTATCAAGTGACAGCAACATGCCTTTGGTGTTGTATGCAGCACTGGTAGCCAAAGACAGAAACCATGGTGTGACCAGAAAATCAGTAAAAAGGGTCAAAGGCAACTTCGGGGAACATTACAAAAAATGGATCAGCCAGATGACACATTACTCAATACAATCTGGCACATCACAAGTCCAATCCATCCTTCAGTCCATTTTATTCCTCACAGAACCATGAATAAAGATGCATAAAAAAGAAAGCTTGTAAGTTTGTCACACATTATTGACTGTCGAAATGGGACAGAAGTGGGAGGTGATAAATGAAATTGATGGATTTTGCCAGAAAAGAACATGAGGAGAAAAGAAAAAGGGGGGAAATGGTGATACTAATAATTTTTTAACTCAGAGAGAGAGAGAGATATTATTGAGGAAAAAATGCATGTTTGTCTTCAGCCACTGGCTTTCACCAGCCTGGAGCAGTAAAGCATATCTGCGGGGAGATGTTTAATACAAAATGTCAAGCATTTTATTGGATAAGAATCAACATAATCAGTACTAAACCCATTATATCAGATAAAAGAGGGCATTTAAGCATCACCAATTCATTGTTACCTCCCCTCTGGATGAAAATTGTTAAGCTAGCTGACTTTCTTGGTTACCGGTATTTCTGCTTTGATAATAGACAATGTTTATTAGATGGGAAAAGTGGTCCTGGGTCTCCATCTAGCAGAAGCATATAGTGGAGCATTTTAACCATTGGCAAAGGGACTACACAGCAATGCAGGGACCATAGAGATGGAGGATGGCAGGTCAAGCTAAAAACAAGCCCCACAAAGACTTATTTGATGAACATTTGAACTTCATGAATATTCTCTAAGTGGTAAACATATTGTACGAGACAAGGGATATAACAAGATTGCAGGCAGAATCAAAAGTTTACCATCAGCTCAGTTTTGATACCATGGAGACTGTTGTCGAGTAGGTCTTACACACAACAAAACATAAAGGAATATGAAGAAATGGAAATGGACATTAAGAAGCCATTTTACTCTGATTTCATTTTTATAATATTTGATTCAAGTAGGGATTGCATTGGATTAGGTTTCTGAAGCATAAAGTCTTCCCAACAAATATTAAAATTTTCCATCAAAACTTTTTATCAAAGGCTAACAACAATGAAGAGAACTAGGCTAATTAAGCATGATGCCAAGACTAACAGCAAATTATTTTAACACCTAGGCTGGACATAGTGATAGCTTGTTTTGAAATTCGTGGGTTAATTGAGTCTGTGTAAAGAAGAGAACCACCAATACTGGCTACAAGACACATACATAGGAAGGACACAACTATATTAATGATGGATGTCAGCCTGCCCCACAAATCAAAGGACTGGTGATTATTGTATTAGGTGATGTCTGTGGGTTTTATGATGGGAACAAAACAAAAAGAAGATCACAGAAGAATTCAGGGGGGTTAATACTAACCTATTTTGGAAGATTATGCAATACATTATGGACTAGTCCATAGCAGACAACTTAAGTGATCCACGGGATTCTCTTCAGTGCAAAACTTGATCTATCGCAACACTTTAAGAATTGATCTCATTTGACTTCTATCCTTAGGCTTGTATTTCACCTTTAACATCTTGTCAAGTGAAGCAACTTATGTCTATAAGTACATGTCTATCAATCTAAATACATGCATGTCCGTCCAACATCTGTTGGGGTGGGGTGGGGTGGGGCACTCCCAGGATTGGATCCCTAGGTGCACTGGGTTATGCGTACAACAGCCTGTGGTCTCGGACCACTAGGCTGTGCTACCAAAAACATTTGTTGTTTTTTGTCTCAATTTGCATAAGAAAGCTCAAAATGTGTTCTTCTCATGCAACTCCAAATGAGTGCTTTGAGAAGAGAGTTCCCTTTTGGTCGGTAAGGAGCCCACTGATATGGAACCACCTTCTCCAAATAGAAGATTGTTGATGAAGTCCTTCAAGTGCCAAGAACAATGAAATCAAATTATCAGCAGAACCTCCAGGGGAACAATATTATCACCTCCCAAACAACATCCTCCCCATGCTTCAGCTCAAACCAGTTCAACTGCATCGAGCCACTGCCACTGTGTGGTTTAGTCCATCCATATCCATGTCTGCAATTCTCAGGTACAAAAAAAGGCCTGCACTGCACCCATTTTCCTTGATCCACATACTCTTAAGCTCAAATATGCCAGGGTTCAGTCCATGCTCTTACATCCATGCTCGGTTCAAGTGACCAACTACTTGGTTCATCACAGGCAGAGACCCTTTGGTTGTGCTTCAGAATTCAGAGGTCTACTCCATTGATATGCTAATGATTAAGACACACAAAACTGTCTTCAGTAGTGAGTTGAGATAAACTTTTGAAAGATCACCAAAACTCATGGGTTTGAATATGATGTGTCCAACTTCATCAATTGTAATTGGGAATACTAGAATCAATCAGGTAGGTGAGGATTGGTCAATCCAACCAGTTTGACCTGATCAATGCAATCCACTGCTCCCTGATCCTGACAATGGGTCATATGGTCCACATATTGTCTAAGGTTTCAACTGAACATATTTTACTAGGATACCCTTGTCACATAGCTTTTCTCCAACCCCCCACGCCCCAAAGCAAACTTTCTGTGAATGGTCTATCATGTAAAAATTTCCTAAGAATTCACCACAAGCAGAAGCTTCTTTGGATAGATCCACTATGCTATCCTCAAGCTGCATATGTAGAATTTCTTGACCCACAATGTAATCTCATTTTCCCCCTAAAATAGAACTCCCTAACCATACAGTCCCAACGTTTTTTTCCTAAAGCTAAAGCCATTGAGCTCTACACTTGTACATTCCTCCTTTCTATCAATATATTCTGTGGTACTATCCACATTTCAAAACAAAAAAAAAACTAAAGTCATTGAGATTTTTGAAAAACTTTTATAGTTTCAACCTTCGATTGAACTTATTGAACTTCTTTTTATATCAGATTTGCCTCTCTTTTCCAAAGTGAGATCAACCTTCTAGCTACACCCTCAACTAGGGTTAGAAGTATTTCTTTATTCAGAGTCAAATGAATCTTTTCTTCTATCAGGAGCCCAACCGCACACAAAAAATTTCCTCCATAAAGGACCATATGTGTCAGAGTGTCAGACATATATTGCCCTAGTATAGAGGTGTCAATAGGTCAGATCTCAGGTCTGGGCTAGGCCAGAGAAAACCAAGAGAGGCCTATCAACAATGTCTAACCTGATTTGACCAAGGCCCATTAGAATAATGTATACACAACATAAATAGAAGACAATATAAAAGTATGACAATTTGCTTAAAACGCCCATGTAAGAATGTATAATGTATGGATAAAATAATGTATATTACAATATATTAGGTATGATATTGGTGTGTTTTTTGGGCTTTATCAAGCCAAAACTGGCTCAAAAAGCTTTTGATCCAAGATTCTAGAGATCCTCATGTTGGTTGGTGACCAATGTATCATATGCATTCAGTACCTCTGCCTATCAGAGTATGTTATAAGATCATCATGTATGGAACTGAGTACATATATTTCCTTTAAATGGTCTAGATTTCTAAAATTAGGTGTCTTCTATATTACTAGACCAAAAAATTGACTGAAAAGTCAAAATAATGAATGGAGAAGCCTGGAACTAATACAGGAAAAGGGTGGCACATAAACGTCCAGTATTGAACAAATGGCCTATGTTGCCAAAAGTGATCGCTTTGCTTGCCAAGTGATGGGGAAAGGTTGGGTGAGCGCACAATACTTCTCTTTGCCTCATCTTTGGCTCTTTCACATTGCCTATATATTAATATAAAGTGCTCGCATTTCCTTACCCAGTATTGTTTTTTTCTTATTAATTATTCTGAGATGGCTAATGTCTCTCTTAACAAAGTCCATAGCCCTTTCTCCCATACACACTACCAATTTTGCATATTATCAACAATTGCTATGACCAATTGCCCCTTACATAACCTGGTGTATACATATCATCTTTGATGCTTTCCTCACTTTCCTCCTACTGCCATTTTTCTCTGTAATAATCCACAGACGAAATCAATGCCTCAAAAGCCTAGACTCTCACCGAGGATTTGGAACTAAGAGGTGCCCCAAGTTGCCTTGCTTTCCTCTCACTTTCTGACCTTCAGTTACATAGTCCTAACCCACTAACGGAGTCATACTAGGAATTGTGCTTTGGAAAGCATATGGTCAAATGGAGAGAAATGAAATCAGCTAATTGAACTGTCAAAATGATATAGGCATGGAATGGCTTGTAAATGCTAAGGGTGACATCAAAATGGCTTTTAGAAACAGTATCAAGTACAACATAGAATGCAGATCTAGAACCCTGGTACAGATACTTCTCTCTCTCCAAAGGTCCTAGTAATCATAGACTAGACATGTTGTATTTTCCAAATTTGCTACTCAAAAAACTTTTGCTTTTCAGACATTGTATCTGGTTGAAACTATACTTTGAGCTCTGTATTCCATGCTGTAAGATAGATTTTGTGCATTAAGGACATGTTCAGTATCTTGTCGATCTCCACCTACTAGTATAGACTATAGAGAAATATAATCCCATCTAGTTCAACAGATCTTATAACTTGGTAAAATGAAGCCTCCTTGTTTTTTCCATGTCAAAATTTCTGATTGTCCAATACAGTCCCGAAAAGAGGTTTTGAGATAAACAAGTTATATATCAACCATCCACGTACTTGCCACATGTATGACTAGTAAATTGCTTCAAATTGGAGCACCACTTTGGATGTGCCAGTTAAAACAGCATGCAGAAATCTTTTTATACCATCATATTAAATATTCATCCATACTCAAAATAGACAGCCAAATCAAGTAAACTGAGTCAAAAATGTCTCTAGGTCTTGAAATCCTTGATATGGAAAAAGGAACAAACAAGATTCTCTGCAAAATCCCCTCATACTAAAGCAAATGTTTGACACAATTCACATGCACAGCAAAACCTGCCAAGTAAGATCAAGTAAACGCTAATGCCCGTGCTTGTTATATGTGCACCTTGTATGGATGCTTTAGGCTTGCTAATGTGTTTGATTCTGTATGTGCTCTATATATGCAGATTACGGGAATGAATCAGGAACCACCTGGAAGTACTTTGGAAATAGAGTTCAGACAGTGGAATATGTAATGAATCAAATGGTATTTCCAAATGGAACAGTTTGGCATGAACTTTCCAACCATCCGAACGTTGGATCACCTTGAAAAGGACAGAGATAGAGACAAGAATGAAGATGAAGAGATTTTCTTCAAAAGCAAGGGAGATGTAGCTCTTGAAAAAAGCATCCAAATTCCACTAATTGAAAAGATAGCTTTAACGACAGACGAAGGAAAAAGACGATAGCCTTTTAGAAGAAGGCAATTCATACAAGCAGAAAAGAATTCCCAACCTCTTAATCCATCCCAATGGGATTCTCAACACTGATTTTTCATTCCCCAAACATGTACGTTTTTGCATTTGTTAGAAAGTATTAGCAAAAATCAGTGAACAACTGATATATGAATTCATAGCCAATTGGTTGAATCGGAAGTTCTAAGGTGGTAACAAAATTTGCTCTACCGACATGATGTTTCTCGATTTATTGCTCTCCTACTGTAGGCCCTTTCATATATTACATTCATATGATTGTCCCTCATGATTGAATGAGGGAAGATGTTAATGTGATAAATCCGAACTAAAGCCCTTAACCAAATTAAGTTCTCCCTTCTTTTTCAAATGCCAAATCCCTCATAACACTGGCGAAAACTGAAAGGAAAACAGTTGTTTGATCCACGTCAATTATTTACGAGTGGATTGTAGAATTGATATGAATTTGGTTGCAGCCAATTTTCACGGTAGATGTTCTACCAAGGCTCTCCTCCCCTCTTCCTCTTACTCAATAAGCTTCGATCAGAACCTACCTGGGGACGGAAACAGTTTCCCCACCCTATACCTAAGGCGCAAAACAACACGCGGATCGACCATCCACGAAGTATGACACTGCAAAACAACGTTATGTGCTCCTGCCAACTCGTACTCCAAAAGAAATTCACTCAACGATATCACATAATCAGCGGCAAAGGAACGAAATCTAGAAGGACAGTAAACAGCAAGGAAGCTCGACGAAACTGCGCACCTGTCATGCTTAGAACGACGAGGCCCGCCACGAAGAGCACGAGCTGGACCCTCCGCTTCTGCAAATCCATCATCTTCTCCGCCGCCGGCAGCAGAGTCAGCTTCCGGCAGCGGGGGCCGAGGGAGGAGATCTAGGGCCGCCGAGGGGTAAGGCAAGAGCGTGTGCTCGAAGCTCCCAAGATTCGGAAGCCAGTCGGCGACCAGCGAATGCCCTTTTTCAGTTAATGTTGCGGAGGAAAAGAGCGTGGAATCGGTGATGGTCGCGGGTTGGTCTAGAAGGGGGCCCCACTTCCTTCTAGATTACGTGGAAGCGGATGCACGTTCCACGTTGCGTCAAATGCGCCGGCGGCTGGCCGTGCCCCGTGGGCGCAACCCCGGCGATTTTATTTTCTCGGATGACGCGGGGGAACAGTGCGTGTCACAGGGATCGGGATCCTCTGCTCCAACCTTCTTACACCAACTTCTACGCCACTTGTTTTTATCGGTCCACTTATGTTTTTTGAACATTTTATTTAAATAATTTTAATTTAATAAATATTTACCTCCAGTGGAAAAAAATAGTCTCTTTCTTATCGTGCATACAAACTTATCGTATTCTCTTTATTTTCTTTTTTATGCCACATCAATATCCTCTTTTTTATAGTTCGAAAGAAAGAGAGAAAACTAATCAAGCGATCTGCCCTCACCTTGGCAGCCAAGACAATGGCACCATCGCAAGAGACGCAAGAGAGAGAGGATGTGCGAGGGGGAGAGAGCAATGACAGAGAAAATGTGAGTGAAAGAGAAAGTGAGTGAGAGAGAGAGAGAACAAGTGGGGGGGACGATGTCACGATGGATTAACACACTTAATCAATTAAGTTCTGTTGTTAATCGATTATTAAGTTCTGTGGACTTCAATTTGTTTTAAAATTTAATCGATGTGTAAGTTAGATCAAATTTGTTAACACCAAAATTATGTAACATAGATTAAAATTACGTAGTCTAAACCAAATTTGTATAATCAAGACCAAAATTCTATAACTCAAACCAAATTTGCGTAATTGAACCAAAATTGTATAACATAAGCTAAATTTGTGTAATCTAGAGCAATTTTGTGGAATCTTAACCAAATTTGTGTAATATAAATTAAAATTGTATAGTTTGGAGTAAATTTATGTAAATTGAGTTGTATTTGTGTGATCTAGATCTAATTTGTGTAACATAGGACATATTTATGTAACATAGATCAAATTTGTCTAAATTGTACCAAGTTGGTGTAATCCGAATTATATTTGTGTAATGTGACATGGACTATAGTTGTGTAACTAACCATATTTGTATAGTATCTGCCTTCTCTCTCTCTCTCACACACTCACTCACTCACTTATGCACAAGACTTGCTCATGAAAGATCTTGTGATAGTAGCTCTTCAATGTTCCCTTCGATGCTGTCATCACGAGGGGAGGAAGGGGCATAGTGTAGAGAGAGAGAGAGAGAGAGAGAGAGAGAGAGAGAGAGAGAAGAGTTTGTTATCAAAGGACCAGGAGAGAGTGGGGTTTGGAGAGGGAAAGACGAAAGGTAGAAAAATCTTTTTAAGTTGCACATCCATTGGGCATACGCGCTGAAATGGACTTTGGTGCACACCACCCATTTGTACTGAAGATTTCTCTACTCACATTAAAGAAAAGTCAAAATGGTCAGTAGAGAAAATTGAGAGCAATGTCTCTGTACATCGGCTATCGTAAGTACGTGGGTATACAGTATACTCTTTATAAGGTGTTTGGTTATAACTTTTTATTTTTTTCTAAAATTTAAAAAAAAAAAGACAAATACACAAACACATTGATAAGTAGTTTTTTTTAAAGAAGAATTTTTATCTTATATAATCTCTCTCAAAAAAATAAGTACCAACTTATTTTATTTTAGAAACACACACTTCTCTCTCCAACACCCCCTCCCCAGCTGGCGCCCCCTACACCGTCGGCCCCACCCCCACCCTGCGGCACCCCGCCCCCAGCCGGCGCCCGCACCGCTGCCCCCCCCCCACCTGCGGCACCCCCTCCCCCCTCCCCGCCGGCACCCCCACCCCAGCCGGCACCCCCCCTGCACCGCCGGCCCCCCCCCACCCCGCGGCACCCCTCCCAGCGGCACCCCCCCCCTACACCACCCCCCCCCCCCCCCCCCCCCCCCCCCCACCCCCCCTCCCCCCTCCCCGCCGGCACCCCTGTGCCCCCCCCCCACGGCACCTCTTCCCACCCCCAAACACCTCAATATAAATTTTAAATTTTTATTATTTTTACCAAACACATAATAACATATTTTATAATTTTAAATTTAAAATTAAAAGAAAACTCAACATCAGTTTTTAGGTAGAAATATTTTTTTAATTACTCCCAAACACCCTATTAAATTTTGCAAAAAAAAAAAATTTGCTTCTTCCGTGCTCTTTCCCAACGCGTGCCTGCCCAAATGTTAATTTGCTACACCATAAACTATTTCATTCACCTTGGCAGCTACTTTACCGTTGGCCCTTCTCTCCATGTCTGAATGGGCTTATTAGCCTTGGATCCGCGCACAAGTTTGCGAAGATGGAATGGGTAATGCTCCAATCAGTCTTACAACTAAGCGCATGTATTTAGGACAGCTATCTCAAAACCTGCGTATCTAATAAATTTTACAAGTTTAAGAAATATTTAGTGCTCTCTAACTAAGGTTATAAGAGTGATGTAAATTATTTTCTAAGTAATTATATTAATTGAAAAAAAAAGAGAGAGAGAAATATTATCTAATTTTTCAACTAACAAAATTATTTAGGACATGATGTATATTATCTTTATTATCCTTCTTCAAAGACACTGAACAATTCTCTTACAATTTATTGTCCTATTTTTACCAATTATCGCGAGCAGGGGGTAGAGAGAAGGCGAGAGTACGTGACGACTTCCTTGTGTCATTAAAGGGAGTCTGACCTGAGGGTCTTACCGAGAAGCTTATTTGACACCAGACACCAGCACCACCAAGTCACTTTTACGTGGGACATCATAAATTCGAATGATCCATTTTCTCTTTCTTGTGGGAAGGAAAAATTGGATAATTAATTAAAAATTCTTATCAAAATTTTTACTTATTTGTTAATTTCTAACAGAATTGTAATTCATTACAATAAATATTATCACATATTACAGTATACGTTAAGTCCTATTACAATAAGACTTCTTATTACAGTCAGGGACTTCTAATTAATTTATCCGACAAAATTTTAACACATGAGTTAACGAAGAGATGCGCATGTACTTCCAACAAAAGGGGACAATCGTCGAGAAAGTTTTATGAGAAATGTTAGTTATCTGATCGTCCGGACAATCCACATGAAGTGGAAGCACTGGGTGGCTGACTTGATTGGTCGGCCGCGTAGGTACGTGGGTCCCACGCCACGGCCAACCAATCAAGTCGATCGTGCGATATTTCCACGTCGACTGACTACTCGAACGATCGAGTAATTAACATTTCTCAAGTTTTATTGTTCATGTTAAAGTCTTTCACCTAAAAAACTAAGGAGAAATATTTGTTATTCGGATAAAATATATAATTAATAAATATCATCATTCACGTGAAGAGGTGGACCCCACTATTAATATAATAGTGAGAACAATGCGTATGTGAATGTTGATGATTGTTCGAGTACAAAAAATATTGGATAACAAGTGTTCTCGAAATTAAGATAAATTTAGGAGGGGAATGCATATATCCCCTTGAAATTGTATGGTACTTAAAATCTTGACCTTGTTATGTATGCCTATTATATTTGATAAAAAAAATTCATCTATTACATAATTAATTTCCATCTCTATGAAAGCCAAGGTTACTTGTAAAGTGAAGTTAGGTCAAGCCACTTCTTGCCAAGCCAAAATTACTTAATCAAATCAGCTTCAAATATAGGTGATTACGCTCTCAACTCTCTATTTTTCTCTTAGAATATTTGTAAAATTTGAATAATCTTGACTATTCACTCTGAGTAGGATAATTACCTCTACAATCTTGGCCTCATCATTTCTAAACCCATATTTAAGTGTATTTATCATATACGCCCCTGTGTTTCGTTTCTTAATTTTCATACCCAACCACGGAATTAATCAAACAAAATGATTAATATGCCCCTCACTGTCAAATCACATAAAAATATTTTACATATTGATTTCTCTCTCTCTTCAGTATAAGATAAGGGTATTTTCATCCTTTCAACACCATTTGAAAGTTCCATCAGCATGTGTATACTAAAATAATATTTTAGTATATAATTGGAAAATGTTGTGTAAAGGTGGGGAACGAAAAGCCACTTGTCATTTGTCACCGTTAGTGTTTGGTAAAGGTCAAAAACATAACTTTTTTAAATAACAAGAAATATACTAAAATAATATTTAAATTTACGTGAGATCTTATGGCTAAAATATAAATAAACAATACGCATAATATTGTAGACCTTAATGCAATAAACATGATGGTGTAGCTATTTTTAAAAATTATTTAATAGAGACTGTTTTAAAGATTTTTCTTTATAAGAAAAGCAAGAATTAACAATATTTGATAAATATCAATATTTTAGACATATTAAGATGTTAGAAGTGAATGATGTTTTGAGAAAAATAAAATTGGACAAGACCTTAGAATCAGATGGTATATCTATTGAAGTGTGAAAAGATTTTAGAGATATTAGTATTGAGTGGTTAATTAAACTTTTCAATAAGATTTTGAAAGAACTAATGATGTTAAAAAAATAGAGAAAAAGTGTTGTTGTTTCTTTCTAAAAAAATAAAGGGGATATTCAAAGTTACAATAATGATCATGGAATTAAACTTATGAGTCACACTATGAAATTTTTGAAAAGAGTAATCGATAAACAAATGTGATGTATGACTATTATATCAGAAAATTAAGTTGATTTTATGCCGAATAAATATACTACAGAAGTTATTTTTTTAGTATGATAGTTAATAGAGAAGCATAAAGAGATGAGAAGATATTTATTTTTTTTCTTAATTTTGATTTGGTGGACATTAACAAAAAAAGAAGTCTCTCAAAGATATATTAACTTGATTCAAGATATGTAGGAAGATGATACTACTAGTGTGATAACTATTGATATAGAGATTTGTGAATTTTTGGTCACTATATATTTGCATTAAAGTTCTGCTCTAAGTATGTATCATTTTTACTCTGCTTATAGAAGAAGTAACAAAATAATTATATGATGATATCTCTTGGTATATGTTATTTAAGGATGATATTATCTTAATTGACGAGAGTATTGATAGTTTAAATATTAAATTAGGAAGTTGGGGCATACCATGGAGTCAAAAAATTTTAAAATCAGTAAAAGTAAGTCAAAATTTATACATTGTAATTATCGTAATCAGATAATGTTATAGAAAAATATAATTCAAATTGACGGACAAAACATTCTTTAACAGTAGTAGTTTTCGATACTTAGGATCTATGAATCAAGAGAATTGAGAGATGTATGACGATGTGATATACATGATTAAAGCAAACTAGCTAGTTAAAATATAGAAGTGCATCTAGAGTTAACTGCGTTCATTGTATCTCAGTGAAACTTGAAGGAAAGTTTTATAGAATGGTTGTGAGACCTATTTTATTATATGACACTAAGTGTTAGACAGTGCGAAAGGAACATATTAACAAAATATATATAGTAAACATGAAAATGTCGAGATGAATGCGTGTAAGACTAAGAAAGATAAGAGCATTCGTGAGAACTTGGAGATAACTCTAATTGTTATAAAAGTGAGAAAAATGTATTCGTATGATTTAAACACTTGTACCATCACTCTATTGGACGCCGGTTAAAAGTTGTGAATAAATTTTAATAGACGTCAATAAAAGAATTAGGGGGAAAATCTAAAATAGGATGATGTAATGTTATTAAAAAGTATTTAAATTTTTTGAGTTTAAACACAAATATAATATTTAATATAAATTTTTAACGAGAAAATATTCATATAACCGACTCCAAATAATGCGATAAGACTGACCAAACATGACTCTTGTGAAAGCTCAAGACTTGCTATTACAAGTTCGCCTAAATTTTGAAACCTATTTTTTACAATAGGCTTAGTTGAGTCGTGAAATCAAAAATCGCGTGAAGAAGAAACTGATAAGATTTGTCGAATACAAATACATAGTTTTCATAGCATTAAGCAAAAAAAATCTCATAATCGAAGGAAATGCTCAAGAAAATATTTGAAATTTGTGCATACCTTGACTGAAAGGAAAGTCCTCATAAAAAACAGTGATAAGGACTCATGGTATTAAAAGATAACCTTGATTATTCGATAAGACCACATCCACATGTCATTCGTATGATACTTTTACTTCCAACTAAAAACCTAAATTGCAGCCTTTTGGATTGAAAAAGTAATCTTAACCTCAATTATTGAAAAATATTAGTTATTCGTTTGCCCGAGTAACTAACATGAGGTGGAACAGCCGCGCGGCCGACTTGATTGGTCTGTCCCGTGAGTTTCACGTCGTGGTCTCGTGGGGCCCACGTCGCAGCCGGTCAATCAAGTCAGCCACGCGGCCGCTCCACGTCGACTAGTTATCCGGGCGCCAAAATAAATCGTATTTCTCTTAATTATTTTATTGGAATGTTGAAAATGTCTTAGAACTCAAACACAAAATCATAGTGAATCATTGACCTCCCTGGAGAACAACCCTCCACGCTACGCTGAGCACAAGCCCTATTTGATAACAATTATTCAAAGTCTAAAATTTGAAATATTTATTTTTTAAGATTTCAAATTATTTGATAAAATATCTAAAATTATATCTTAATTAATCACTTAAGTCTAAAAAATCACTTAATTTTTAAATTAAGATGAATCATTTTTTTTTAGATCGACGACTGGCGACGAACATCGTTGGATTCCAATGTTGGCGACCGCCGACAATCATTGGCGACCAATTCTTACAACTCAATTTAAAAATAAAAATAGTTTTGTCTATTTTGAATTTTGAACTCAAGACCTAGTTATTAAAAATGTAACATCTTAACCAACTACATTACAATTCAGATATTATTTGAGTTGGTTATCAAACACTCTTAAATTATATCTGATATATGTTAAACTTTTGAAAATTTTAAAATAAATATAAATATTTTAAATAATAGTTATCAAATACCACCACCGATCTCTCTCTCACTAGTGCAAGTGCGCAACAAAATGGAAGGGCCAAGCCCACATCCGAAGTCTACTTTTTTAAGCCCATTTATATGATAACGACACTGACCATTTCCCCGCAGATTTTTTCTTCTTTTTTTTTACACTTGATGAGCAAAACAAAGGAACCAATTTTTATACGTGGAGATGCGGGGTATCGATCCCCGTACCTCTCGCATGCTAAGCGAGCGCTCTACCATCTGAGCTACATCCCCTGTTGGGACATGAGAGTTTTTATATATTTATATATACCTTATATACGTACCCTTGCGAAAATAACACCGTCTTGCTATAAGACTTCGGGGATATATAATATGACATAAAAGAGTAAAGAATATATGTTATTATTTTAATAATATGAGAAGGTTAAACAAGAGAAGATTGGTTTTCTCTAATATTATTCTGTCGAACATGAAGCTAAACAAACATTACTAATGGAAAATATACATATATGAAGAAATACCATCACATTATGGAGAGAGTATTGTGCAAAGTAGAATATACAAGATTCAAAGGGAATACATGTAAGTATCTCTTCTCTTAAAATTGAATTTTAAGCATATACAAATGTGGGGTGGGGCAAACTCAGCCTACTTTGTTTGAAAGATAAACTACCCAAGGGTAGTCTAACCAAGGTATCATAACTTCAAAAAGTACATATTTTAGTTTGGTTACTATCTTTGGGTTAACTTATTTTTTTGAGTGAACTATCATCTTTGACTCCATTTATTTTCATGTAAAAAAATAAAAAATATGAGATATATAATAAAATAATATTTAAAATTTTATGATAATTTTTTTCAAAAATTTTAAGGAAAAAAAAAAAAGTTACCCCCCTCAAGAGGTGGGGTAGACTTATCATAGGATAACCTGAGTAACCCAGGGTACCCCAAGGTAACCCTTTCCCCCTCCCAAAGCTAGGGGAGGGGGTTAACCAAGGGTACCCTCAGGCCAATCCATCTAGCTTATCAAAGTGAAGAGGAGAGAGTTGGACCCAACCATTATCTCGTTGTTCTACGATGACCTATGCAGAAAGGACGAATGTGGATCTAAACCACCAGAGTTTTGTCTCTTCAACTTTTGGACTCGCCATCTCAATATGATCTAATACTTACCAAGGGTGAGTCTTCAACCCCTAGAGATATGACAAGGGCAAGGCCCCCCTCTCCCAGAGTGTAGGGTGATGATCAGTCCATCCCCATATAATTTTATTTAATTATATATAATTTTGGTGATTAACAAAACTCTAACAATTATTTTCTAACAAGTTTTTTATGAAGCTCAATTATAGGAAATAAAACAAGTCAAATCTGTAAGTAATTCTTACACTGTTTCATTTAAAGTTCATAGCATGAATTTCCTCTAAGTCCACAACGATTTCAGTTAACATCGGTTTCTTAAGTGAAAGAACGATTCTGTCGCTACAACGATTTGATCGCATAACGATTTGATAAGTTTGTAGAAGAACGACTCTATCGCTACAACGATTTGATAAGTTTGTGAAACAACGATTTCGGTCTCACAACGATTCGTTAAGTGAAACAACGATTTCAGTCTCACAACGATTCGCTAAGTGAAACAACATTTCGGTCTCACAACAATTCGCTAAGTGAAACAACGATTTCGATCTCACAACAACTCGTAAAGTGTAACAACGATTTCCATCTTATAACGATCGATAAGTTACACAACGATTTAGTCGCCGTAACGATTTGCTTATGTTTGAACAACGATTTGTTCGAACAACGATTTGCTTATGTTTGAACAACGATTTATTCAAACAACGACTTGCTTATGTTTAACAACGATTTGTTTATGTTTGAACAACGATTTGCTCAAACATCGACTTGTTTATGTTTGTACAACGATTTACTTAAACAACGATTTACTTACTCTTGTACAACGATTTGCTTGTACAACGACTTGCTTACTCTCAAACAACGATTTGATTATGTTTGAACAACGATTTGCATAAACAACGATTTCATAAGTTGTACAACTATTTCTTTGTCATAACGATTTCATGGATTACATCGATTTCACACATGGTATTCAAATATATTTTTCAAATATTGTGTAAGTCAAAGTCTTCCCGCGCACATCTCTAGTATCCTTGCATTTATTACGACTGTACACATCATCTGCACGTTGCCTTCTACTCCTATGATTATAAGGCAAACACTTTTCAGGGTAGCAGAATGATATTTCTATTTCGATGTACATTCTCTCTAACGTTGACTGACAAGTATGGAGACTGTCTAGCTGTCTATGTTTTAGCATTTATTGCGTGCATATTTCTGCCAATACCATGCCATACAACATTGGACAAATAGAAGCAAAGGATATCAAGATGAATCTTCTCTTTACGTGCATGGCTCCAGAACCTTAAATGGTTGCAAGCTTACCTGTCGCGCACAATGGACCATGTTGTCTAACGTGCTTCAAGTTTAGAGACAACGGTTACTTCAACGGCCATATTTTTCAAGAAAAGATATATAGAAGACTGAAGTCTCCATGAAGAAGAACTTTTCGCAACTTAGAGCCTTCAAAGAAAAATTTTCAGCAACAAAAGAAGAGCCTCTTGCTTCACTCCAACCACGTCTTAGCTCTTAGCTCTCAAGCCTTCATTGTTTGGATTTTCTGAGAGCATGTTGGTCTGAGAGATTGTTGTAGTGATTATCTTTCTCTCTCAGACATTGCCTCAGATCAAGCATTTGTTGTATGCTTGGTCTAGGAGCCTTTCGCTTCTTTCACATTTGTTGTGAAGTTCCTCTTCGGGTTGTGAAGAGAAGACCTGTTGAAAACAGGTGGTGAGTATTTCCTTCGGTAAGAAAGGAAGACCTATGTATCAAGGTGGTTGTATACCTCTTCGGGGTTAGAAGAGAAGTCCAGCTGCGGCCGGATGTGTAAGGGTCCTTAAGGGGGACAATACCCTTGTTAGTGAAATCTTGAGTTGTTACTTAGGGACTAGACGTAGGACTCCTTGGGATAGGAGGTCCAAACCAGGATAAAATTTCATGTGTTGTGTGTTTGTGTGTTCGTTGTCTTAATTAACACTAACACTAACCAACGTTTCTAGTGATCTTCTTTCTAACATTTTTGTTGACAGGTTTAAATCGAAAAGATTTTAGAATCCCATTCACCCCCCCCCTGCTAGCTGGGCAACATAGGGCATCCATTTTTAGGCTTGTCCCGGCCATGCCAAGGTATAAAAATAGAGAATGACTTATTTTTTCTACCTAAATTACACATTCTCTATCTCAGAAAGGTCAATGACATTTGTAGAGCCTTGTCCATGCCGCATGAGCGGCACATGCAACCCACTTCGATGATCACTCCCATATGACACACAACTAACTATTCTCCGTGGCACATCTACACAGTTGGGAAGAGGGCAATGCTCCTAGAGGACTCCTATCACACACTAAAAAAGAGGCCAGCCAGCACCGAAGGATGAGAACGTTGAGCAAGACAAGTAAGACAACCTGCTTTGAAGGAAATGACCTCAGTTTTCTCTCTCTCTCTCTCTCTCTCTCTCTCTCTCTCTCTCTCTCTCCTCTCGTCACTCTCTCTCTCCTCCTCTGTGTGTGTGTGTGTCTGTGTGAGAGAGTCGATCTCGAACTTGGTTGCAAATTGTCAGATGATCTTGGGATCTAGAAAATAGCGAGCACTCTTCGCTCACCAAAAATGGATATGTAGAGGAAGAATGAAAGATCCGGAGTTCTAGAAGGTGAGTCCCATAGAAAATCATCCAATACCTAAGTCACTAGGTGACAAGATCAAAACAAAGAGAGCGAGATGATTCAAGATTGCTCTTCATTGTTTTAGTGATAAGAGTGTGTTATATTTTTTGGAGCTACCAGGAGATTATAAAATGACGTTAGCTTCTCCAACTAGTTCCACAAGATTGGCGGCTGATAGGGTCAAGACGGGAAAAAATTATTAACTAAGAGGGCATCTAGAACTATGCGATATGTTATGAGATTTAGGGGCCCTCGTCATGGATAATTAGGAGTGAATCCTTACTTCCATCTTTATAGCTCCACATCCATTGGCTCAATGAGGTCTTCTAACTTTAAAATCAAGGAGGAGTCTTAGTTGATTTGGTCTCATTTGGGTTGAGCTAAGAGCTTGCAAGGTGAACCTCTTCTTCCGAGTTAGAAAGGTAGGTTACATATTCGGGTTAATGGGGTGGTTGGGAGCAATTTTTTTTAAAAAATTATTTCTATCTAAAAATTATAATAATGTTTTCTCTTTAATTCAAATTTTAAAATTAAGAAAAACATTCTTTGCTATTTGGCCGGAATTGTTTTAAAAATTATGGAAGAGGGAGGGGGAGGGCGCCAGGAAGGGGGCGAGGGAGGGGGGAGGGGTGCACAGGGGCGAGGGGGGGAGGGCGCCGGGGCGAGGGGGGCGAGGGAGGGGCGGGGGCCGCGGCCGGGGGGAAGGGGGGGAGGGGTGCGCATGGGCGAGGGGGGAGGGCGCAGGGGCGAGGGAGGGGGAGGCGTCGGGGCGAGGGGGCAAGGGAGGGGGGTGCGGGGGTGCGCAGGGAGGCCGGGAGGGCGGGGGGGGAGGGAGGGGTGCGCAGGGAAGCACAAGAGTTTTGAAAAAAAAAACAGGTGAATAGTTGTTTTTTAGAGAGAGTTTTACACAGATAAAGTTTCTTTCCTAAAAAAAATTATCTTACCAAAATATATTAGTGAGCATCTTCTCCTTTTAAAAAAAATAAAATAAAATAAAAAATTACAACCAAACACCCTATAAAATCTCACCAATGTAATAGAGTAATCATGAGTTGAGATACATGGGCGATAATATGGGGGTCTTATTAAGTTTTTTAGGTCTTACTATCTAAACTTTATATACGTGGACCCAAATTTAATAATTGGGTTTTCACAGCCAAATTCAGTAGCTGAGCAATATGCATGCTTTGCTGCACCACCTGCGGTGCCCCTTAAGGTGCATGGCTCATGAACATTCTCGTGCAACTAATGAGCCAGCCGAGAGAGCTGCATGCAGTAGCACCGAGCATGTTGTAATACAATTACTATAAGCCCCACATTTCACGAGAATATTTATAAAATAGTTTAAAACAAACTGATCATATCACTTTTTTTTTCTACAAGTATCTTTGTAATTAACTCAAACGATACATTAAAAGTAAAATTTCGCCAAAACCATCTACATATACCTCTTTTCCCATCTTTCATGCAGCACCTAATGTGCACATCTGTTCATGTTAATAAGAAGAAGAGGACCGTTAGATTCGCACCTTCCCCATGTAGGGTTATCAATCTAGCTATCGTCTGTTGGCATACTCAATTTTTTTTAATACAATCCATCCGTACTTTGGCAGTCATAAGAGAGTCCCTGGTTAAAAGTTATCTTACTTTGATAGGTTAATTATAGATAACTAAAGTTATCCGTATAGAAAAAATGATAACTTTATCCCCCCCTATGAAGAGATAAATAGATAACCCCACTTTAGAAGATATAGGGGAAAAAGATGTCAAATAAGATTACTTAAACTCGTGATTAATTTATATAGAGATAAAATATACACATATATAAATATTATAAAACAAAGAAACCCTCTAAATTAATATCAGGTAACATCATGTGCAAGTTCAATTTCAAAAATGGAAATTCGGCCCCCGAACAACACTTGCTACCCGTTCTTCTAAAAAATGTAGTATCGGGCCAGAAGTCCTTCCAAACGGATCCCATTCGGAGAAACCACACCCCAACCCCAAGGTGTTGGGTGAGCCATAATAGTATTATCATATGGAGATGGAACTATTTTATGAAAAGAAATCTGTAAGTGGAAAAGGGTGAGGAGACATCGTGTTTCTCTCTTCCTATTAATCGCCAACTGCGCATTTCTCGAATTTGTTCAGATTAATCACCGAAGTTATAAACATGTAACAAGATCTACATAACAAGATGGTCGAGCCATTCCAACTCTTTCAAGATCCAAGATGGTGGTGATGCATGTATGTTTCAAGATCTTTTCTCACATATATAAAACTCAAGTAACGTTTGATAATATTTAAATCTTAAGTTTGAAATTTTATTTTATTTTTATCTATTTTAATTTTTAAAATTTTAAAAAATATTTAATATATATAAGATATTTATTAAGAGTTATTTGATAACCAACTTAAGTAACATCTGAATTAATATCTAATTTGATAAAAATATAATATTTAATTATTTTTAAAACATCTTAATATATAAAAAGATAGTTGCCGATTCGAGTCTGATTATCGACCGTCAAAATTCGATGACTGTAGAATTTGCGGCTCCAATCATTGGATTATGATCACCGATAAAATCATTAGATTTCGACGTCCGATAAATAAAAATTGGTAATTAGTCATCGAAATTTTACGACTCGTTGATTTTCAACTGTTGAAATTTAAATGTTAACGATCGAAATGAATTGAATAGATAATAAAAATAATTAATTGTGTATTCTTTTAGAATAAAATTTGTGGTACAATTAGTTAGTATGTCACATTTCTATTGATAAATCTTAGATTCAAAACTTGGAACCACATTAAAAATAAACTTTTTGAACCAAGTCGTCGAAATTCGATGATGATCGCCAACAGCCATCAGATACCTGGTCGTCGAATTCTGACGATAATCACCAAATTCTGACCGACCACCGTTGGAGTCGATGTCATATTTCTATTGATAGATCTTAGATTCAAAACTTAGAACTGATAGGGGGTCCCCACGGGTCGGCCAGCACCTCAACTAGACCGACCTCCCAGAGTATCAGAGCCGACGTCCTGATGTGGCTAGAACCAGATCCATTTGTCATCTAGTTCGACGACGCAAGTAAGCTAGGACGACCTCCTTATTTCCCTTGAGCCGACAAGATAAGCTCGGCCAAGGACGAGGATTACTTGGCTCGGCCGTAACTAACCTGGAGCTCGACATGTCTGCGGGATTCTCAGAGCATGGCTCGCGCAACGACCGGAGCAGTAGATGACAAGGCAATGGCCGAGGATAGCATGTCCGATAATTACGGCCATTAAGACCACGATCTAGATGATCTGACATGTCAGTTACGACCACGATCTGATGACAATCATGAAGATCTCCTGCGAGATTCGTGGGGTCGTCTAATTGTTTCACGGGTATCCTAACCCTATAAAAGAGGCAGACACTCCACAAACACAGATACGCTATTCTACTCCATAGATTAGGCCATTTTGCTCGGTTAGCGATTGACTAGAGCATCGGAGTGTCTCCCCGTCGAGGCCTCCTGGCGGGTTTTGCAGGTCAAGTCGGGAGTTCGGAACACACGTCTCACATCGGCTAAGCGGACCTCAGAGTGATTTCTTCGGTTTGGTCGTCTCGACTCATTCCTCGATCAAGATCACATCAACTTGAGCTGACCTATGTTACACTTACGGTAACAAGAACCACATTAAAAATGAAAGTTTTGAACCAACTCGTCAAAATTCAATGATGACTGTTGACGATCGCCAACGGATTCCCAGTCGTCAGATTCCGACTGACAGTTGGCTGCCATCACCGGATTTCAGCGACAATCGTCGGAATCTGACAATGACTACCGACGGTCAACGATCGCCAGATTCTAGTGACAGTCGTCGAATTCCGATCGACCATCGAAGAAGTTGTCGAAATCCAACAGTAACAGTCGAAATCTGGCAATGATCGTCGATGGCCAGCTGAAATCCAACGGTTAGTCATTAGGAAATGTTGTCGGAGTCGCCAATCACCGACCGAGTTGAGAAAGTTGATAGTCTGAAAAACAATGATTTCTTTCGACTTATAAATTAAGTGATTTTTATATTTAAGTGATAAAATTAAAGACAAATTAATTAAAAGTCTTTATCAAATATTTGACTTATTTTTTAATCTCTCATAAAATTATAACTCATTACAGTAAGTATTATCTATTACAGTATAAGTTAAATCCTATTATAACAATGATGTCCATGTTACAGTCAAAGACTCTTAATTAATTTATCTTTAAATCAAATATCATTTCAAATATGTTATCAAATAATTTAAAATCTTAAAAATTAATCACTTCAGACATTAGGTGTTAACAAACAGACCCTCAATCCTCCTCCTCTTGTTCAAAAAATACTCAGCCCTCCAACCATCAACACCACCATTGGAGTGCTATCAAGATGATCATGAGATAAATTTTACTAGAATAAACATAAACAGATGGTTCAAACATGAGGAGAACCCCCACAAGAGAGCATCTTAAGTGGGAGGAAACAGCCATATCTCCCGCTCTGCAAAGTGAGGAATCCAGTCGGAAGAAGATGAGATCTCAGCCCACCAGGATTCTTTCACATATCTAACTGACATGACGCAAAGAACAGAGGAGGAGGAGGGAGGGAGGGAGACAACACAACGGGATGACCACCACACCCATCTCTAATTCTCCAACAGACTGAGGCAGAGAGGGCTCCCATGGATAGCGAGTGGCGGGTCCCTTTGAACTAGCACTGGAGCATGTCAGCAGAAGCCATGATCGGCTGAGACGGGCAGGGCAGCTGCCACGGCCGCAGGAGCGGGTCGGGGATCTCGGGGATGTCCAGAGCCATCCCGCTGAACTCCTCCACGAATCGAAGCACGGAGTTGAGCGACCGCAGCCGCGCGGTCAGCTCCACCACCTGCGCCGTGAGGACGGCGTTCTCCGTGTCCAGCCCGGCGAACTGCTGCGCGCACGTCTCGATCTGCGCCGCCACCCGGGCATTCTCCTCCTTGAGACGCGCCATCTCGTGGACCAGCTCGTCCAGGCGTTGCTGCTTCCTCATCCGGGACCTCTTCGCGGACTCCCGGTTGGACTCCATCCTCCTGCGCTTTCTCTGGTCCACGGGGACCTGCTGGCTGCCGGATTCGGAGCTGGAGGACGTCGGTCTCGCCACCGGGGAAGACATTGCCTTCTTACTAGGGCTCTCGCACGTTATTCGAATCGGAACAGATGAATCAAAACTGGTGGTGGATTAGGGCAGAGGAAAGACGGGGACCGGAGCAGATTTGGGGGGTTGGCGAGGGTTCTTCGGCAAGGATCAGCTCATGAAACAGCGTAGAACCAGTGGAGGAAGACGACCGAGAAAGAGTGGAGGAGGCGGACCCGGTGCAGGACGGCAGCGCAGTTCATATAGGCTAGAGAAGGGTTCTTCTCCTCAGGAGGGCTTGCTCCGGCACTGCCCACAGCATAGCCAACCCCCTTCTTCAATGTCGACAAGATCGGATCTTTTTAAGGTGGGCTTTGATCAGAAATCGAAGAAAATGGAACTTCCCCCACAAGGATCGCAGAGCAGAAAGATGACCGGAATCACAGAGGAACTGCGGAAAGGCGCAGACTTTCGGGGGGGATAGGCTTCAGCCAGCACCCGATCCACCGGAAAACCCGGCAGAACCTACCCCAAAAACTAAAGGGGAAAAAAAACAAAAAAAGAAGAAAAAAAGAGAAAAAGAAAGAAGGAAATAAAACACTTATCTCGGAAGAAGAGAACCTCCCAAAGAACGGACGCAGGCGAAGGCGAGAGGGAGAAGAAGGTCTCTAATGGCGCCGGGGATGGCTATTTATAGATGCGGATGGGGGCATTTTGGGACGAAGTTTGAACATGTTCCCATCGGACTCCTCTTTTTCTGTTCCTGCCGTCTACGCCATGGCGTAATGAGCGGAGCCGATAAGTTTTGCGAGACCAATTAGGATGAAGATTTAAGACAGGCGATGTAAATCTTCTGTACACTATTTTGTGAATCCGTAGCTTTTAATATTTATTTAGTGGCATCTTAACTCTTAAGTGAAGTGAAGAGGGGATATTTCTAAGTTAAGAATATATTATCCTGTCTAATAAGGTTGAGAGATTTGTTTCTATATTTATTCTTAAAACTAGAGATTGAATTGTCTTAACTTATCCTAAAATTCAAGGCCCAAAGAGAGGTGATGGCTTAAGTTGGAATGATATGGTAGTTTCTCTTTAAGAAAACAAACCAATTAATAAGTGGAGATTAAGAGATAAGTCTAAATTTAGCCTCTCCTCATCCCAACACCAGGCTGGTCTTAAATCCTGATTTGACCAAAGTGAGCCAGCATTTTGTGCCATTAAAGATTGCTAGTATTCATTGAATCTTGATGTAGAAGGTCTTTCGATTGGAAAATTCATTTTTTTTCTCCACTTTAATAGTTTCAGAAATAAAAGCACAATATAACCTAATCCACGTTAATAATAAGATTAGACTATCAAAAGAATTTATGTATTTATTCGTATATTGGGAGACTTTCAGAACTCACGAAAGATTTGATTAATGAGAAATGTTTTTAAACGGAGTATGTTTGTTCAGACGTCCGATTAAATTAGTCAGACGTTGGATTTTATAAGATGTGAGGTTCAATATCCGACCAATTAAATTAGATGTTTGAGTAAGTCATGTAAATTTTTTACTCTGTCGCTCTGAGAAAAAAAATATTTCTCTTGAACCATAAATATGTTCCGATCGCGGTGCATTGCGCCGTGATGCAGGAAATATGCCAAGTCCAATAAGTGATATTTTTCAAAAAGACAAGAGGAATCTTCTGGTTGGTGGAACAGAGAAAAGCACGTTTACAAGCCGAGGAAGGAGGCAGCATGTGAGTCGTGGCCGACTTCTCCTCCCTGCCCACAGCTGTCTCGCTTTTGTCCTCGCGAATTTATCTCCGTGGAGTTATATATGCGTCCGTAGGTGTATGGGGCCTGTACGACCACCTCATCCACCCAATAACAAAGAGCCACGATGCAATAGGAACTACTTTTCATCCCACATGGGAGTCGATGATGTCCGCTCCTTTTCGTGTCCGATAAATCGTGTTGTGTAGGAGAGCGAAACCAGATCTCACCGGCTCAGGTAAAGTTTCCAAGGTGGGGCCCAGTACTGGGCCCACTGAAAGATTCTCCCAGGATATTCTAGTGCGAATGCGCCCGGGTATTTAGGATTGACACGACCATGGACAATTGGCACAAGAGCTGCACTTGAGAAATGCAATTTTTTTAATGTACTTTTTGTATTTTATTGGATGGGAATAATTTACTTTTGGTGTATTGGTCAATAGAAAAATTAAAATATATGAGAAAATATATTTTTTAAGTATAGAAAATTTTTCTCTCAACTAAAAAATGGACCACTTTTTGGTATAATGGACATTGGTTTCATTTTTTCGATTTTTGCATAATGTTATAAATTTTCGATATTATTTCCAACATCATTATTATAAATTTTCTGTAGCTTATCTTAATTCTTTTTGTTTTCTAAGAAACTCATTAAATCTTTTGAACTTCCCAAATTATTCGATCCCTCTAGTTAAAAGAAATTTGAAAATGGCATCTTTTCAGGACCTTCTGACCTTCTTCGTGAGAGAATGACTTGATTGCCCTTCATAGTTTATTGAATCCTGCCATCCTCTCTTCTCTCTCTGTCTGTCTGCTCTTTCTTTCCCACCCACCAACCTTTTCCCGTCCACAGCCCCCGGCGGAGTTCACTCCGCCTTATTGAAGCCACCGAACGGATGTAATATATACCTAATAAGGTTTTGGAATTCTATTAAATTTTTAAAATTTTATTAATGAGTGTAAAAAATATTAAATTAATTTAATTAAATTTTTTTAAAAAAATAATAATCCAATTGAATTAAATTAATAGAGTGACCTCACGTGATAAAATTCTTACTTCCAACAGTGACGACATCAACAGCAGCAGTGATGGCCTTGGCAGCAAAGCTCACGACCCGCCACCCATCGCCGCCGAGTAGGCACTAGATCCGCACTGGAGTCGCCGTCTTCGACCTCTACCACCTCAAGGGTTGCCGCTGCTGCGCCTTCCTCACCTTTATCGTTGCCGCCGTCGCGGGGGCGGCTCTTGGATCACGGGGTTGCCGCAAGCGGTGGGAGGTAGCAAGTCCGCGGGGACCTTAGCCGGGGGCGTCTCTCCGGCAAGGAGGCGGCCTCGGCGAGCACAAGGGTGGGCAGTGGGTAGCAAATCTCCAGTACGGAGGAAACCGGTGTGGGGCCAGCGCACAGCGGAGCTGCAGTGCGGCTCTCCAGTGGCGGCAGCGGCCGCGAGGCCTGGGGTGGGGACCTGGGGAGCGGCTCGCCCAAGTCTGTCTCTCTACCTTGTGAAGGGTAAAAGGTAATTTACTAGGCCGCCTATTTTTATTAAAAAACTTCCATACGTTTTTATTTTCCGAGGAACCGTGAGAATGAAATTTTGGGGGTATCTAAGATAAAACCAGAAGGCATTAGGATTTATATTTCTTTACAGAAGAGAATTAGTAGAAATTCACTGAGCTAACCTAAATTATGTGCTAGGAGGTGTGGTCATATAGACGAATCAAGAATCAAACTAAGTTTTTAGATTAGATTTTTCTGGTCAGCGAAACTTAGAGATTTATGAAATAGGACATTTTTTCTTAGATAGCAGTCCAATGGCTAAAGTTATCGAGGGGAAAATCCCCCTACCTAGGGGATTGAACCGGGTTCCAAGACATTTGTTCCCATGTAAAATAAAATAAAATCATCATAATCCACATGTCATTCAAGTACAATATTTTGGGATCAAGATATTAATTTGGAAGTACATCCACCTTTTAACATATGCTTCATTAAGTACACATATTCACATCTTAAGAAGTCATCTATGAAAGTAACTAAGATTGTTCATGGTACAGTTTGATCCGGTTCAATCTAATTTTTTGGATAAACCGAACTAAACCAATTTTATTGGTGAACCAAATCGGTACAGTTCAAATTTAGAAAAAAAAAAACCTATGTTTAAAGAGACGATCTTGAGTTTCAAACCTACAACTTGCCATTGGGAGGGAAAGACCGTGTCTACTAGACCACAGTTTCTTTTGTGATATTATCTATTATTAAATATATTTAATATATATTCGATTTATTCGGTTTCACAATAAAAAATCGAATCGAACCGGTTGGTTTGGTTCAATTCTTCAGGTTGAACTATATTTTGAACACCTCTAAATGTAACAAAGTAAGAATACCCACCTCTAATATGTGAGAGAGTTCGCCGACAAGTATTTGTCCCTATAAACTTTCCAACGAGGAGAGGGAGAGAGTGGCGCAATGAGAGAAACACCATGATGAAGTGAGAGATTGTGCGATGGAGAGAGAGTGGTGCAATAAGAGAGGGTGTGCGACCAAGAGAGAGAGAGAGTGATGTAGTGAGAGAAAGAGCAATGAAGTGAGAGAGTGTGTGATGGAGAGAGAGAATGTGGCATAGTAAGAGGAGAGTGCGACGGAGTGAGAGAGTGTGCGACAGAGAGGTGGGTGGGTCTCTGGGGGAGGCTTCGGTAGCAAACGCAGGAGTTTCATTTAGTGGGATCACTCTATTAATCCAGTGGGGTCACTCTCTTTAAAAAAAATTCTAACCAAATCAATTTAATGAAAATTTTTAAACTCCTTAATAAAATTTTAAAAAACCTAAGACCACACTGGATATGCTCAAGATCCATCACTAGGGAGAGCAGACGGCCAATGGATGGCCGGTGCGTGGGCGGCGACCAGTGGGGGATAGAGGGATTCTCCATCAATTTTGTAACGGAGGGAGTTAGAGTGACAAAGGTATTTCAGTAAATTGACAAGTATAATTAATAGGAGGAAGAAATACTTCATCAAATATCCACTTTTTTTGACGTTGTTAGATCATGTGGATTTTTTTTTTTTTGCAAGAGTTAGATATTTCGAGAGACTAATATGACAATAATCGGATTAGAAGAACTAATCACAAATTAACGATATTTGTAGTGACTAATATATAAACAACTCTTAAATTTTTAATACCTCCGTGTACAATGATATTTACATAATAGCCCTACCTTCACTATGACACTCCACTGAGATTCCTTATTTAACTCTATTTAACATTTAATCAAACTTTTAAAAAGTTACATCTCCCCTCTCGGGTATGATAAAGTCATCAGACCTGATAACTTTATTTGCTAAATAAAAATTGTCATAAATTGAATTATTTTTTTATAAATCAAAGTTGGTCGTATTGTGTGGATCGACCGTGCCGTATTTTATATAGCACGGTATGGTACAGCCCATATTGTATCGATCAGTCGACCAAAAATGTCAAATCGATCAACTAATTTTTGTCTCTCTTTCAAGACTAAATAGATTATGGGATTTGTATATTGCTCTGACAGAAATCAATTGTTGTGTCTCATCCCTCTCGGCCGGTTAAGAGGTGAGACACATACACAAACGTAATATCTTACACAATACTATTATGGAACGGTTCACTGTGCTGCATGCAATATATATAGCAGACCAATCACACAACCGAAGCGTGGTATAGATCTTAAACATCTCTACTGAGAGAATCTTAATTACAAAAGTACATAGTTTGTTCTTTAACTACTGGCTTCAAAAACTACATGAAAGAGGCGACGCCATCACATCTCAATCTGGCCTTCAAGTGTTGTTAGCCAGGAGGATCAATCAGCAACAAAAGGTTTATATTGAGAGGAGAACCACTTCTGGATGTTAATCTGGAGATGTAACAAGACAAAGACATGAGTTTTAAAAAACTCAGCAGACAGACTAGACATGCAAAGCGCACAAATGGGTAAGAGCAATAAGCAACTTATGAATAGTTAGAGATGTAGAACTTATAACAAAAGAGCATATAGTTTTCCGTCTATATGGATTATGTAGCACCCTTGATTTTTAAAAATAAAGAAAAATAAAATTTTATTATTTAATAAATGTTATAAATTGATTTAATTGAATAAAGGGAGAATAAATAGAAATTAAATGGAATAAAAGGGAATTAATGCAATACCCATTAAGCTAAATTATTAATGGGTTACTCTAATAACCCAAACCAAATAGATTGGGCCCAATTAGTGATAGCCCATCTTGAGAGGAGAAGTAATTAGGTGAAATTCGTACCTAATTAATTAATAAATAGAAAAGGGTCAAATTAACTATTAAAATAAATCATATCTATCCTAAAAAGAGTCCTACACTTACCCTAAACCCTTACCCACGAAATTGAAACCCTTCCCAACTCTATTAGGTAGATAAATAAGAGAAAGTGGGAGATAAATGTCAATTTTCGGAGTTGGATGAGAAAGAAAGAGTTTTAGGTGACTTAGAACTCTATAGGTTATCAAAACACCCAAAATCTCTTCCCTACCACCCATAGAACGTGGCTGGAGTCTTGGGAGACGAAGGAGAGGTGTTGTGGACGAAGGATCTTGGAGGAGAAGGCTGGAGCAAGAAGCTTTCTTCTTCCCGTTTTCGTCATCAAACCCTAGCTTTTCTTGTCAACACCAAAAGGTAGGCAATCTCTCAAGCACAAATCGTAAAATAATTTCCCTAGGTAACCTTCATGTACCTCTTCAAAAGCTCTGTGGTTTCGTTGTATTCCGTTCATCCATTTGGGCGAATTTAATTCGTGAAATCCTACTGTCACCATGAACCCGAATCTCATGTTTTCTCTAATAACTTGAACGTACTTGTTCCCATGCTATGAGAAAATTCTCATTGATACTACCATGTAATAGCTTTCAAACGCCTCTGGTTTCGTGCTATTTCGATCTCCCATGAGGGAGAATTAATTCATTGAATCTCTGTCAGATACATGCACCCTACCCTTCATGATTGCTTGTGAACCCCGTTCATGCTTGACTTCAGATCATGATAAAATTATCATAAATACTACTTCTTGTTAGCTTTTAAACGCCCCTAGTTTCATAATTTTTCATCATATATACCTCTCTAATTAATTTATTGAACCCTGACTGCGTCGGTTTAGGTCACCGAAAAGTAATCTGATCAATGCATGTCTAAACCTTGTCTATTTTCAAATTAATCGTGCATGTTGATAGATATACATGTCTACTTTTGTTTAGAACTAATTTCATGCTTTTTGGATCTTTATACGATTTATCATTGAATTTTTAAGTGAACTGAGTCAGGCAAACCCACTCTGAAAAAAGGGCAAAACCCCCTTCCAGGGCTCGGGCCACCTCCTGAGATCGCGACGGCACGATACGTCGCAATCTCAGAGGTCGCGACACCGGGGTCCGACGCGTTATGAATGCGGCGGGTCGACGCGTCGCGACCTGGCTGTCGGTTCATCCCAGTACCTGGTTCACAAGAACGCGACCCGTACGAGCGACGCGACTTAAAGGCGACACTAGCCCATGTCGCGATCTTATTCCTGAACGCGCCGGCCCTTCTTGTCGCGACTCGCGCCAGCCCTGGGCGTCGCGACAGAAACAGAGGGGCCAGCATCCTGATTTTTCCTTTAACCCTGACACACATGTCTATTAATCATTGTTAAACCCAATTTAAATTACTGTCATGAATGACTTCGAACTTATGATTATTAATAAACATTATTACATTGATTTAAAAGCTTGGTGCACAATCCATCTTGCTCCTTGATTTCATACACTTGCACACACACTTAACCAGCATGTTGCCCTTAAACTTTAGTAAATTACTCCATAATGTATCTGGTAATTAAGTGATATTAATTACATAATTTCCCTATTATTTAAATAACACATGTCTTCATTTTATTCGCATGATTTGTACACCGTTGCCGCTTCCCTCGGCCTTCGAGCACTCGAGGCACGACGGACCCATTTTTACACACTTTCCCTTGACTTGGACCATCTCTCCACCGGGAATACTCTCGATTGGACCAGGGACTCCTTGTCAAGACCTCCGTAAGTCTTCTTGGCTTTGGCGCACGTCCTTAGTCAACGAGCTGGTTGTACCTCAAAACCCGTTACACCTTAGGGATCAGTACGATCCATACCTTAGTATATTCCTTCTCGTCTTGAGTTCACACCGGACCACCTGACCCGTGTACATAGCACGGCTAAGGGGCGGTTGTGACTTCTACCAGACTGCCGGCACCCGACTTGCTGCTGTGCAACCGTTACTATCGTGTTTATCGTCGTTTTACGATTGTACCCCTCTCATCTACAGTCTCTTTACTCTCATCTGTTCACGTTCTCTCTACACTCCCATCTATCTCGTCTAGTACTCTCTTATCTCTTCTTGGTACTCCATTGGCCATTCGTGTGATTGTCTAAGATAAAAGAAATGACTAATGCCAGCGCAATAGGGCCCGATCAGGTCCTGGGAGGAGCGCCCGAAAAGTGCCAGTACCCATGGGTGTTAAAATGATCATAGGATGTGTTACGGCATGCATCCAGCGCCAGTTTACTATCTAGATTAATCTATGACAATCAAAATGCTATCTCTACAAGTGCAAGCGTGATCGTTACTAGTGCACAGTTGTGCAATTTACATGTTATATCGTTACATGGCCATTCTATTGTCGTTCTTGTGGTACTATTTTCCCTGTGCCAGTTGCAATTGTTCTCTCGATATCGTGACATGCTCTACATGACTTTACTCTCTAGTTAACCTGTCATTAAGACATTAACTATTTAAAGCATGCTTGTGTTCATGAGATATTAAGTCCTACTGGGCGTTATTCGCTCATCCTGCGTATTTATTTAATGTGTTCAGGTGAGTCGGATGGAGATGACCACACATACGAGGACGGGACTGAGGGAGATGCTCAGGAGTGACCCTTCTGCAACCAGTACTGTCTAGCAGTCAGTTAGTATAGTTAGGAGTCAGTTAGTCATTATGTAATAGTTTGATTTGCAATAAAGTACTCTGGGCCCTAGTTTTGGCTCTGATGTGTTGATGTAATAGTTAGATGATGAAATATTAATGAAGTTGGAGTTTATTGGATGATTATTCCAATTGTGCAATGGTTTGCATTTATTTCTCGCTCTGTACTATTTAATAATTGTAATCTCGTTCCGATATTCCGTGTCGGGGCGTTACAGTTTTGTGGTATCAGAGCCTAGGTTATTCTTAAGTATAGGATGATCTAGGTTTGACCTGACTTGACTTAGAGTCTAATTCCTTACCTATGTGAGATGGGTAGAACCATGGGTAATAAGATAAAATAAATACACACACGCACAAACTTAGTGCAAACCCAACGCCTTACATTTTTAAATTCTCTTTTGAAGGAACTTAAACAATGGCAGCGGAGCGTGCAAAACTCTGTGATATGCAACACACGATTCAGCAACTCACTCAAGCTTTACTCCAAGCTGCTGTAGCCAATAATAACAACAACAACCAAGGAGCTGGTGAATTGCACCGGAACTTCCGCAACCTAAACCCGCCTCGATTCAGCGGTACCACAGACCCTGATGAGGCCGAGAACTGGCTCAAGGAGACTGAGCGTATTTTCCGCATTATGCAATGCGCGGATGGAGATAAGCTTTTACTTGCCACATTCCAGCTTGAAAGGGACGCCCGTGCGTGGTGGGAGTCCATTGAGGCCACACGGGCAGATGCTCAGTTTACATGGAATGAGTTTAAGGAGCAATTCAACTCCAAATATTTTTCAGAAAGAGTTCAAGAAAGGAAAGCCGCCGAGTTCGCCGCTCTGAAATAGAGGAACCTCACGGTTGCTGAATATGAGGCACAATTCTCTCGATTGGCTCGCTACGCCAATCATCTGGTTAGTACCCAGAGGATGAAGGCGAAGAGATTCCTCAACGGGCTTAGACCCGCATATATTACACAGCTGGCACCATTTGATATTCAGACCTACCCAGAGATGGTCAGGAGAGCACAATGCCTGGAAGATGCAACTGAACTCACTGAGCGCATCAAGGGTAGAATGTTCAGGAAGGAGCAAACTTCTGGAGTATCGAGCAAGCCTACTAATGGCAAGAAGAGGCCGTTAAGTATCACTGACGGGACAAGCCAGGAGCGGAAGCCCAAAGTCCCCACCACTACTGCTCCGAACAACAAGCCCAGATGCAAACACTGTGACAAGCTTGGTCACACAACAGAAGAATGCTGGAGGAAGGCAGGTGCATGCCTTCGTTGTGGGATCCAAGAGCATCGGATCCCTGAATGCCCGTTATTGAGGGAGAATGAGAAGCGTCCTGCGGGACCAAAGAAGCCAGGCAGACTTCAAGCCCTGCAAGAGGTGGACACCACCGAGGAAGGTGGAGTTGTAGAAGGTACACTACCAGTCTTTTCTCAATCAGCATTTGTTTTGTTCGATACTGGCACAACGCATTCGTTCATATCACAAGAATTTGCTGATACCCTAAATGAGAAACCTACATCTATGACATTTGAATTATCTGTCACAACACCATTAGGAGAAAGGGCTGTGTGGCATTTCTCGCCGCAATTGTAATGGAGAAGGAAGCAACCAAGATATCAGACATTCATATAGTGCAAGAATATCCAGACGTGTTTCCCGATGAGTTGCCAGGCATTCCACCTGAGAGAGATGTAAATTTCTCAATTGATCTCGTACCTAGAGCTGCACCGGTTTCACGCCAACCCTACCGGATGTCTCCTGCTGAATTGAAAGAGTTGAAAGAGCAACTGATGGAACTTCTAGAAAAGGGTTTCATTAGGCCAAGTACTTCTCCTTGGGGAGCACCAGTGTTGTTCGTCAAGAAGAAGGACGGATCTATGAGGTTATGCATCGATTACAGGCAGTTGAACAATCTCACTATCAAGAACAAGTACCCCCTGCCGCGTGTCGATGAATTATTTGATCAGATATCAGGAGCTAAATATTTTTCTAAGATTGACCTTAGATCGGGATATCATCAGATGAGGATTCAAGATGCAGATATTTATAAGACAACTTTCAGGAGCAGGTACGATCATTACGAATTTGTAGTCATGCCTTTTGGACTAACCAATGCTCCTGCAGCTTTTATGCAATTAATGAATAGCATCTACCGGCCCTACCTCGACAAGTTCATCGTGGTATTCATTGATGATATTCTCATATACTCCAAGACCAAAGAAGAGCACGAGGAGCATCTGAGGATCGCTCTGCAAATCTTGCGGGACAATCAACTCTACGCCAAATTGAGCAAGTGTGAATTCTGGCTCGAGGAGGTGTCGTTCCTAGGCCATGTCATTTCCAAGGATGGTATCGCTGTCGACCCTTCCAAGGTAGAAGCTGTGCTGAACTGGGAAAGGCCGACCGATGTCACCAAGATCAGAAGCTTTCTTGGACTGGCTGGATATTACAGACGGTTCATAAAAGACTTCTCCAAAATAGTTGTACCTCTTACGCGTCTTACGCGGAAGGAAAACCCATATGTCTGGAGCAAGGAATGCGAGAAGAGCTTTCAGACACTCAAGCAATTGTTGACATCTGCACCTGTCCTCGCATTACCAGTCGAAGGTGCAGGATTCTCAGTCTACACTGATGCATCTGGAATCGGTCTAGGCTGCGTATTAATGCAGAATGAGAAAGTAATAGCCTATTCATCAAGGCAATTGAAGCAACATGAGGTTAACTATCATGTCCATGACTTAGAGCTAGCTGATGTGGTATTTGCACTCAAGATCTGGAGGCATTACCTTTATGGAGAACAATTCATTGTCTACTCCGACCACAAGAGTTTGAAATACTTATTCTCTCAGAAGGAGCTCAATATGCGACAACGGAGATGGCTGGAGTACTTGAAGGATTTTGATTTCAACATTTAATACCACCCAGGCAAAGGTAACGCAGTAGCTGATGCACTCAGTAGAAAGCCAGTAGCTTCGTTATCCTGTCTAGTCATGGGCGAGATGCAATTGTTAGAACAATTTGCCAACCTGAACCTGAACATTGAAAAGAGGAGTGATAAGATGATCGTGGCTAATCTTAGAGCTCAACCCGACATTTTTGTCGAGATCAGAGAGCAACAGGCTAATGATCCGTTTCTAGTCAGAGTCAGAGAGACCATAGCTGACAAGCCAGACTTCTCCATCATTGAAGATGGAAGAATATTATTCCAAGCCAGGACATGTGTGCCTGACAATGAAGAGCTAAAAAGGAAACTGATGGATGAAGCCCACAAGACCAAGTACACAATACATCCAGGTGCAACCAAGATGTACCAAGACATGAAGAGGTCATTTTGGTGGCCAAACATGAAGCGTGAGGTAGCTGAGCATGCCGCGCACTGCCTCACTTGTCAACAGGTAAAAGCCGAGCACCGTCGTCCTGCGGGTGTACTTAGGCCCCTGGACATATCTGAATGGAAGTGGGAAAGCATTGGCATGGATTTCATCATGGGTTTACCCCGAACTCGTGGTGGACTTGATGCTATCTGGGTTATTGTGGACCGTTTAACCAAGTCCGCACACTTCCTTGCCATTAAGAGCACTTGGAGTGTTGATGTGCTTACAGCCTTGTATGTAAAAGAGATAGTCAGACTACATGGAGTACCAGTATCCATTGTCTCAGATCGTGACCCTAGGTTCACTTCTAGATTCTGGAAGGGACTCCAGGCTGCCCTAGGCACAAAACTCAACTTTAGCACAGCTTTCCACCCACAAACGGATGGACAGACAGAAAGAACACATCAGATAGTGGAAGACATGCTGCGAGCTTGTGCTATAGACTTTGAGGGATATTGGAATGAACAATTGTCACTAATTGAATTCGCTTACAACAATAGTTATCAGGCCAGCATCAAGATGGCACCATTTGAAGCACTATATGGCAGAAGTTGCAGATCGCCAGTATGCTGGAATGAAGTAGGTGAACAGCAATGGTTGGGACCAGACATGGTGCAGAGCACTAGCAGAGACATACAAATTATCAGAGATAGAATTAAGATAGCTCAGTCCAGGCAGAAGAGCTATGCTGATAAAAGAAGAAGGGACTTAGAGTTTCAAGCTGGAGATCATGTGATGCTCAAAGTATCCCCGACCCGAGGATTTTAGAGGTTTGGGATGAAAGGCAAGCTGAGACCGAGATTCATAGGTCCATTTGAAGTATTATATAGAGTTGGCGAGGTGGCGTACCGACTAGCACTACCTCCCCAATTCTCTACCGTACATAACGTGTTCCATGTGTCAATGCTGAGAAAGTACGTGTACGATCCATCGCACGTAATCAGCTATGATGACATTACTCTGAACAAGGATATGACCTATGAAGAAAGGCCAGTGAAGATCTTAGACAAGAAGATGCAACAGCTTAAGAATCGATCTATACCCGTGGTCAAGATTCTGTGGAGGAATCACAAAGTTGAAGAGGCAACATGGGAGCCCGAAGCAACCATGCGACGAAATTATCCGGATTTATTCAGTAAGACATTCTTCATATTACGATTATATGAATTTGGGGACCAAATTCTTTTTAAGAGGGGGAGGATGTAGCACCCTTGATTTTTAAAAATAAAGAAAAATAAAATTTTATTATTTAATAAATGCGATAAATTGATTTAATTGAATAAAGGGAGAATAAATAGAAATTAAATGAAATAAAAGGGAATTAATGCAATACCCATTAAGCTAAATTATTAATGGGTTACTCTAATAACCCAAACCAAATAGATTGGGCCCAATTAGTGATAGCCCATCTTGAGAGGAGAAGTAATTAGGTGAAATTCGTACATAATTAATTAATAAATAGAAAATAGTCAAATTAACTATTAAAATAAGTCATATCTATCCTAAAAAGAGTCCTACACTTACCCTAAACCCTTACCCACGAAATTGAAACCCTTCCCAACTCTATTAGGTAGATAAATAATAGAAAGTGGGAGATAAATGTCAATTTTCGGAGTTAGATGAGAAAGAAAGAGTTTTAGGTGACTTAGAACTCTATAGGTTATCAAAACACCCAAAATCTCTTCCCTACCACCCATAGAACATGGCTGGAGTCTTGGGAGACGAAGGAGAGGTGTTGTGGACGAAGGATCTTGGAGGAGAAGGCTGGAGCAAGGAGCTTTCTTCTTCCCGTTTTCGTCATCAAACCCTAGCTTTTCTTGTCAACACCAAAAGGTAGGCAATCTCTCAAGCACAAATCGTGAAATAATTTTCCTAGGTAGCCTTCATGTACCTCTTCAAAAGCCCTATTTCGTTGTATTCCGTTCATCTATTTGGGCGAATTTAATTCGTGAAATCCTACTATCACCATGAACCCGAATCTCATATTTTCTCTAATAACTTGCACATACTTGTTCCCATGCTATGAGAAAATTCTCATTGATACTACCATGTAATAGCTTTCAAACGCCTCTGGTTTCGTGCTATTTCGATCTCCCATGAGGGAGAATTAATTCATTGAATCCATGTCAGATACATGCACCCTACCCTTCATGATTGCTTGTGAACCCCGTTCATGCTTGACTTCAGATCATGATAAAATTATCATAAATACTACTTCTTGTTAGCTTTTAAACGCCCCTGGTTTCATAATTTTTTGTCATATATACCTCTCTAATTAATTTATTGAACCCTGACTGCGTCGGTTTAGGTCACCGAAAAGTAACCTGATCAATGCATGTCTAAACCTTGTCTATTTTCAAATTAATCGTGCATGTTGATAGATATACATGTCTACTTTCGTTTAGAACTGATTTCATGCTTTTTGGATCTTTATACGATTTATCATTGAATTTTTAAGTGAACTGAGTCAGGCAGACCCACTCTGGAAAAAGGGCAAAACCCCCTTCCAGGGCTCGGGCCACCTCCTGAGATCGCGACGGCACGATACGCCGTGATCTCAGAGGTCGCGACACCGGGGTCCGACGCGTTATGAACGCGGCGGGTCGACGCATCGCGACCTGGCTGCCGGTTCATCCCAGTACCTGGTTCACAAGAACGCGACCTGTACGAGCGACGCGACTTAAAGGCGACACTAGCCCATGTCGCGATCTTATTCCTGAACGCGCCGGCCCTTCTTGTCGCGACTTGATCGCGCCAGCCCTGGGCGTCGCGACAGAAACAGAGCGGCCAACATCCTGATTTTTCCTTTAACCCTGACACATGTCTATTAATCATTGTTAAACCCAATTCAAGTTACTGTCATGAATGACTTCGAACTTATGATTGTTAATAAATATTATTACGTTGATTTAAAAGCTTGGTGCACAATCCATCTTGCTCCTTGATTTCATACACTTGCACACACACTTAACCATCATGTTGCCCTTAAACTTTAGTAAATTACTCCATAATGTATCTGGTAATTAAGTGAAATTAATTACATAATTTCCCTATTATTTAAATAACACATGTCTTCATTTTATTCGCATGATTTGTACACCGTTACCGCTTCCCTCGGCCTTCGAGCACTCGAGGCACGACGGACCCATTTTTACACACTTTCCCTTGACTTGGACCACCTCTCCACCGGGAATACTCTCGATTGGATCAGGGACTCCTTGTCAAGACCTCCGTAAGTCTTCTTGACTTTGGCGCACGTCCTTAGTCAACGAGCTGGTTGTACCTCAAAACCCATTACACATTAGGGATCAGTACGATCCATACCTTAGTATATTCCTTCTCGTCTTGAGTTCACACCGGACCACCTGACCCGTGTACACAGCACGGCTAAGGGGCGGTTGTGACTTCTACCAGACTGCCGGCACCCGACTTGGTGCTGTGCAACCGTTACTATCGTGTTTATCGTCGTTTTACGATTGTACCCCTCTCATCTACAGTCTCTTTACTCTCATATGTTCACGTTCTCTCTACACTCTCATCTATCTCGTCTAGTACTCTATTATCTCTTCTTGGTACTCCATTGGCCATTCGTGTGATTGTCTAAGATAAAAGAAATGACTAATGTCAGCGCAATAAGGCCCGATCAGGTCCTGGGAGGAGCGCCCGAAAAGTGCCAGTACCCATGGGTGTTAAAATGATCATAGGATGTGTTACAGCATGCATCCAGCGCCAGTTTACTATCTAGATTAATCTATGACAATCAAAGTGCTATCTATACAAGTGCAAGCGTGATCGTTACTAGTGCACCGTTGTGCAATTTACATGTTATATCGTTACATGGCCATTCTATTGTCGTTCTTGTGGTACTATTTTCCATGTGCCAGTTGCAATTGTTCTCTCGTTATCGTGACATGCTCTACATGACTTTACTCTCTAGTTAACCTGCCATTAAGACATTAACAATTTAAAGCATGCTTGTGTTCATGAGATATTAAGTCATACTGGGCGTTATTCGCTCATCCTGCGTATTTATTTAATGTGTTCAGGTGAGTCGGATGGAGATGACCACACATACGAGGACGGGACTGAGGGAGATGCTCAGGAGTGACCCTTCTGCAACCAATACTGTCTAGCAGTCAGTTAGTATAGTTAGGAGTCAGATAGTCATTATGTAATAGTTTGATTTGGAATAAAGTACTCTGGGCCCTAGTTTTGGCTCTGATGTGTTGATGTAATAGTTAGATGATGAAATATTAATGAAGTTGGATTTTATTGGATGATTATTCCAATTATGCAATGGTTTGCATTTATTTCTCGCTCTGTACTATTTAATAACTGTAATCCCGCTTCGATATTCCGCGTCGGGGCGTTACAGATTATGAATAATAAAAGGGTATACATCAAGTTCCAAACATAATATAATGGCAAGTATGTAACGTCGCATGTTTTTCGGATCTTCGTGGATCCTCGGTTTAGCGTATGGGGTGGTCACACCTTGACCAGTGCGACTTATGTTGTGTGTTTCTTATTGGTTCCTTACCGGAGTTGGTTATGGATCTGTGTTGGTGTTCAGTGCGCAACAGTGGGTTGGCGTCCAGGTTTGTGACGTCTAATGTATGTTGGCGGCAATGGTGTTGCCGTTAACATGTTCTTGGCGTCCATCGATGTGGACGTCTATCGTTCGTTCTAGTGGGTTCTATTGCATAAACTTGGCGGCGAGCAATGTGGACGCTTAGTTGTGACAGTTTGGTTAGCGGCGCAGAGGTTGACGTTAACCTGAGGTGCCTATGTTTTTAGGGGCAACCCGAGCCTTCTTCTTTCCCCACCTTCTCCCCTCCTTTTCCCCCCACCTGTACCCTTGTGCCTCTTCACTACTTCCGGCGGTCGACGGGAGCACGTGGGAAGGCCGTGATGCGCGCAGCAGCGGCAGATCAGGCGGGGAATGACGGATTGGAGGGCGGTATTCACGGGAAGCTCCTGGGGTTTCGGCGTGATTTGAGGTTCTATAGGAGTTTATTTGCGTTTCAGAGGTAGGGACTGGATCCCTTGATTTATCCTGTTTGACTTGTCATGCTCCGTTAGCATAGATTGCTTGCTAATCGTGTTTTCGGGAAAAAGGTTTGCCATGCCGGGAGATTGGGTGGTTTGATCAATCCAAGTGTTGGATCTTACTTTTCCGATTTGATTATAGTATACAGATGTAAGGGGAAGTGTTTCCCCTCATTTTTTTGTTGTTTATAGGGCTAGATTGTCCGTGTGATCGGCCTGGGGCCGTTTTGTGCATCCTGTGTGCGTTGAGTACTGAAGATATCAACGTCAACATTGGTTGACTCTGAGTTCTTCGTTGGGAGATTAACGGCTAGGTTTCTAGCCGTTGATTTTGAGTAAACGGCAGGGTGGTGGCCGCTTACTTAGTATTGACGGCAAGAAATACTGTCGTCTATATCCTATGGACGACAATCGATGTTGCCGCCAACCTGTGCATGTATCAGCATAGTATGTTTCACGACGTTCTTGTTCACTACAGGAAAATGCGGTTGTTCCGACGGACGGAATCCGTCGAAAATCCGTCGAAAAATAATCCTTCTGACAGCTTTCTGTCCGAAAGTCGTTGGAAATAATCCATCGGAAACAATTGGTCAGAAATTACCGACAGACAAGAATTCCGTCGGAAATCCGTCGGTAACTCCGACGGACATATCCGTCAGAAATTTAGTCAGTATTTACCGACGGCATTCCCGTCGATAAATGATAGCCCACGAATGCGTCGTTAAACATGTGACTAACAATCTCAAATAATCGGCCTACACTAAATATTTTGACAATAGTTAAGTGGTGAGAGCCGAGTCGAATCCACGGGGAAAAAGATTTTAGAGTTGAAAACTTTGAGTTTTTAGTTAGAAAAATAGCGTGGTGATATTAGAACTAAGTTGCATTAAATAAATCTAAGCTAAACTAAATAAATAAAGAGAGAGATATTAAGAGAGAGAGAGAGAGGAAGACTATTACGAATGGAAGAGAGTAAGAAAATACATAGTGACCGATTAACTAAACAAGATATTCTAAATCTCTTAACACAAGCATCTTCACACTAAAATAAATCTAAAGAGACAAAAAGGTGAAGAGAGAAGATAGAAAGAGGAGAATAGAAGAGAGAGAGACGGAGGGTACAAATAGTGAACAAAATAACTAACAAACTTTATTTAAATAAAAGAAATAATGTGCATCTAACATACAACTTTAATTAAAGAGAGAATAAGGGAAAACAAGAGAAACGAGAGAGAGAAAGCAAGAAGAGAGAGAGGAGAGAGGAGAGAGAAGAGAGAGAAAAGAGAGAAGAGAGAGGAGCGGCGATAGAGAGGAGAGAGAAAAGAGAGAGAAAGTGAGAGGAGAGAGAGAGCGAGAGAAGAGAGAGAGAGAGAGAGAGAGAGAGAGAGAGAGAGAGAGAGAGAGAGAGAGAGAGAGAGAGAGAGAGAGAGAGAGAGGGCCCGCGCCTCTACGTGCATGCATGCACGTAGGGGCCGCGCGGGCTGTGGAGGCGTGGCGAGGGTCGCGCGGGCGGCAGGGCGCTGGCAGGCGGCCGGGCGACAGGCGCGCGGGGCGGGCGCTCGTGCGCGCTGGGCGCGCGTGGCGCTGGGGCGGCTGCGCTGCTGCTGCTCTGCTCTTCAAGAGAGAGAAACCGAGGGAGAGGAAGAAAGAGAAGGGGAAGAAGAGGAGAGAAGGAAGAAGAAAGAGAAGGAGGAAGGGATGTGCGCCGGAGAGAGAGGGAGAGAGAAAAAGTGAGAATGAGAATAAGTGGGGAAAGAATCGCAAGAGAGAGAGAGGGGGGCTTTTAAATAGAGAGCTCTCTCTTTAAAAGAGAGGTTTTCAAAAATAGGGAGAAAATTTTAGAAAAATAGAAAGAGGAGGGAGAAGGAAAAAGGCAGGCGGCTAGGGTTTTGCAACATTCTGAATATGCCATATTTATCCATGTTGGATTGCTTTGTCCATTGGCCCGTTAAGCATTTCATACAATGTCCCATTAACCTGCAAATACAACACAATAGATATTTAATCAATTATCGCCCATGTAATCCAATACTTATGAATTTATCAATTATTTGTTAATAAAATGGCACAATTATTCATAACAATTATGAGATTATCAGTAAATCCCGTCGGTAAATACTGACACAAACTCCGTCGGAACAAATCCGTCAGAACTATAGACGGAATTACCGACGGATTTTTTCCGTCGGTAATTAAAACTTTTCGACGTCTAATTATCCGTCGGAAAAGCCGTCGGAATGTGCAGTATATATTTTTTAAAAATTGACATATAAAAAGGATTTTTCAAACCTGCTACAATATTTATAAATTTCACAAATACTCACGATCAACATAAAATCATAAAATCATAAAATACAACAAATATAAAATCATACAGAATAATAAATACAAAAAATCAGGACAGATCTGCTCGATCGTCTGCTGTCTCTGCCTCGTCATCGTCAGGTGCCGGAGGTGGATCCTATATTAAAAAAATTTAATATGAGAAACATTAATAAAAATTAAAAGACATACATTATTTTCAAAAATTAAATTTAAAATATGTGATTATTTCTCAAGTTTAATTAGATACAAGTTTTAGATACGCCGTTTCTTAGGTGTTTTTTAGATCCGTCATTTCAACGCCGAACCCAATCCGGAGATCCAAATTGGATTCCGTCAGTTCTCACACGTCACTTTAACCCACCCGGTCGTGTCGGAGCAAACGACACGCCGATCCGATCCCTATTTGGTATCTTGGACCGCCGGGTTGTAGGTTTTAACCCTTTATATATATTTGTGTGTTTTTTAAATTCGTCAATTGAACGCCCAACCCAACCCGGGAAGTCCAAATTGGATTCCGCCAGTTCCCACATGTCACTTTAACCCACCCGATCGTGTCGGAGCAAAAGGCACGCCGATCCGATCCCTATTTGGGATTTTGGACCCCCAGGTTGTAGGTTTTGACCCTTTATATATACTTGGTGTTTTTTAGATCCGTCAATTGAACGCCCAACCCAACCCGAGAGTCCAAACTGGATTCCGTCAATTCCCACATGTCACTTTAACCCACCCGATCGTGTCGGAGCAAACGGCATGCCGATCCGATTCCTATTTGGGATTTTGGACCCCCAGGTTGTAGGTTTTGACCCTTTATATATACTTGGGTATTTTTTAGATCCGTCAATTGAACGCCCAACCCAACCCGGGAGTCCAAATTGGATTCCGTCAAGTCCCACACGTCACTTTAACCCACACGGTCGTGTCGGAGCAAACGGCATGCCGATCCGATCCCTATTTGGGATTTTGGACCCCCCAGGTTGTAGGTTTTAACCATTTATATATACTTGGGTATTTTTTAGATCAGTCAATTGAACGCCTAACCCAACCCGGGAGTCCAAATTAGATTCCGTCAGTTCCCACACGTCACTTTAACCCACCCGGTCGTGTCGGAGAAAACAACACGCCGATCGGATCCCTATTTGAGATTTTGGACCCCCGGGTTGTAGGTTTTAGCCATTTATATATACTTGGCTGTTTTTTAGATCCGTCATTTGAACGCCGAACACAATCTGGGGATCCAAATAGGATTCCGTTAGTTCCCACACGTCACTTTAACCCACCCGGTCGTGTCGGAGAAAACGGCACGCCGATCGGATCCCTATTTGGGATTTTAGACCCCCGGATTGTAGGTTTTAGCCCTTTATATATACTTGACTATTTTTTAGATCCGTCATTTCAACACCGAATACAATTTGGAGATCCAAATTGTATTCCGTCAGTTCCCACACGTCACTTTAACCCACCCGGCTGTGTCGGAGAAAACGACACGCCGATCGGATCCCTATTTGAGATTTTGGACCCCCGGGTTGTAGGTTTTAGCCCTTTATATATACTTAACTATTTTTTAGATTCGTCAATTGAACGCCCAACCCAATCCGGGAGTTCAAATTGGATTCCCTTAGTTCCCATACGTCACTTTTACCCACCCGGTCGTGTTGGAGCAAACGGCACGCCGATCCGATCCCTATTTGGGATTTTGGACCCCCAGGTTGTAGGTTTTGACCCTTTATATATACTTGGGTGTTTTTTAGATCCGTCAATTGAACGCCCAACCCAACCCGGGAGTCCAAATTGGATTCCGCCAGTTCCCACACGTCACTTTAACCCACCCGGTCGTGTCGGAGCAAACGGCACGCCGATCCGATCCCTATTTGGGATTTTGGACCCCCAGGTTGTAGGTTTTGACCCTTTATATATACTTGGGTGTTTTTTAGATCCGTCAATTGAACGCCCAACCCAACCTGGGAGTCCAAATTGGATTCCGTCAGTTCCCACACGTCACTTTAACCCACCCGGTCGTGTCGGAGCAAACGGCACGCCGATCCGATCCCTATTTGGGATTTTGGACCCCCAGGTTGTAGGTTTTGACCATTTATATATACTTGAGTGTTTTTTAGATCCGTCAATTGAACGCCCAACCCAACCCGGGAGTGCAAATTGGATTCCGTCAGTTCCCACACGTCACTTTAACCCACCTGGTCGTGTCGGAGCAAACAACATGCCGATCCGATCCCTATTTGGGATTTTGGACCCCCTAGGTTGTAGGTTTTGACCCTTTATATTTACTTGGGTGTTTTTTAGATCCGTCAATTGAACGCCCAACCCAACCCGGGAGTTCAAATTGGATTCCATCAGTTCTCACACGTCACTTTAACCCACCCGGTCGTGTCGGAGCAAACGGCACGCCGATCTGATCCCTATTTGGGATTTTAGACCCTCAGGTTGTAAGTTTTGACCCTTTATATATACTTGGGTGTTTTTTAGATCCGTCAATTGAACGCCCAACCCAACCCGGGAGTCCAAATTGGATTCTGTCAGTTCTCACACGTCACTTTAACCCACCCGGTCGTGTCGGAGCAAACGACACGCCGATCCGATCACTATTTGGGATTTTGGACCTCCAGGTTGTAGGTTTTGACCCTTTATATATACTTGGGTGTTATTTAGATACGTCAATTGAACGCCCAACCCAACCCGGGAGTGCAAATTGGATTCCGTCAGTTCCCACACGTCACTTTAACCTACCCGGTCGTGTCGTAGCAAACGGCACGCCGATCCGATCCCTATTTGGGATTTTGGACCCCCAGGTTGTAGGTTTTGCCTTGACGTTATCCTTCGTTTTGCCTTTGACGTCCATAACTGTGTTGAACACATTATCAGAAACATTCTTCTCTATATGCATGACGTCTAGGTTATGTTGTATCAAAAGTGTTGACCAATATGGCAATTCCCAAAAGATGCTTTGCTTCACCAAATTGTGATCTTTCCCAAAGCCAGGGATTTGTCGGGTACTACCAGGCAGTTGTGTTACAGTCGATAAGTTCTGGACCCGCCTCGCCATGTTTCCACCAGACACCCGTTCCATATCTACCTCCTCCATCACAATTGTATTTTTCATAAAAGAATCATTTTGCTTTCGAAAAGGATGGTCACTTAATCTGTCACGTCCTAATAAAATAATCTATTTATCGAAAATGACATAATATAACACGGAAAAGACACTATATCCAATCATAAATTAGATAGCATCATAAGTGTCTTATTACAAAAGTTTCCTCATTAAGATCTCATGAGGAATAAGTCAAAAGAAACTTATTACACCACATTTACTAATTACAACACTACAGAAAAGTAACGTAGATAGCTCCTCATAGATTCGTGGTTCACTCAGCACTCTTTCCCCCTTAATCATTCAATCCATCTGGATTACCTGAAAAGTAGAATTCTATAAGCTAACTAGCTCAGTAGGATTCAAGTTCTATGATCAAGGAGATCAAGATACAAAGTAAGTGACAAGGAATTATACATGTAATCATGCTTTTGCATGCCAAACAGAGATTGCTATACGACACTAGATAGCAAAGTTATTGAACATTGAACTCAAGATACAAGGATTCATAGTAACATTCAAGTTCAGATTTGAACACATATAAACACACAATAAGATGATATGATGACCAATCAAACACTTAATGATGCTATGCCAAACATCCACTAATCCTTTATCGTTCCATGCGGCCACTTAAACGAATATGGGTGCTCCTCCCAGGACTGGACTAGCCCTTATTTGCCAAGCATAATTCTTAGATTGAGTCCAAGACTCTCAATTTGTCATCACCACCCTCTTACCTTTGTAATGAATCAAGGAAATACAAAGGTTTTACTCAAAGTTACTCAAGGTTTGCACAAAAGAATCAAGGGACTTGATTCTGTCACTAATTTCATAAATTAACAATCTCACGAGGACAATTTTGTTCGGAACTTGTAGAAATAACTTAAGGTAACAAAGAAGTTCACATGACTGATCTAAATAGGTGTTTTGGTAGTAAAATCTATATGATAAAGGTAGACCAAGAGTTGGAACAATTGGGTAGGATTTATAGAGAAGAACGGAGTCAAACAGGAGCTAGAAACATGACTCTGACCAGACCTGTCGACAGGTATGAATCTGCTGTCGACAGGGACTGATTTCCAGAACTGGAATTTCAGTCCTGTGTGTTCCTGTCGACAGCAACCCAGAGGCCTGTCGACAGCAACACACAGTGTGGATTTCCTATCATGGACATATTTTCTAAACTTTGAAGCAACATGATCAATAACATGACTTCTCATATTTCACAATAGTCTGAGTTTTCAAATTGGAAAAATAGCATGCTTAAAGTTCTACATGTCATTAACCAGAGGATCAAGAGAAGTAGTAGGAGAACTTAGAAAGATCAAGAGAAGAATCCTACCTTACTGAAGAGTGATGGTTTCCCTTAGTAAAGAGTTCCACGAAAATAGAAGGATAAGGAGAGTCTTGCACGTAGGATAGCCTCCACTGCAAACCTTCCCACGAGATGAAACCCAGAAACTGCCGTGGAAGCCTTTCCAGGTAGAGTTGGCACTCAACTCAACAGCCTAGAAATGAAGTGGTTTTGGAGACCAAGCACACACCAGAAACTGGGAGAAAGGTGTGTACGAAGGTGATGGAAGGCTTTTTATAGGGCCAGTAGGGTTCTCATGCATCGACACATCACCCCTTGAGGTGTCATGGTGAAAGCTCACATGGTTTTCACCCCTACACGAAGCCCATGCAACCCTTCTTAAGTTTACACATGGTAACTGAGGTGTTATCATCTCCAACTTAGGTGCTGGCCTCACCAGAAACCTCCACGTAGCCCACTGCAAATTACCCAGAAAAACCCATTGTGTAATTCCCAAGTAATTCAACTGGCCACTTGTTCCTTAAAGAAACCTAACCAAACCATATCTGATTGTCATGAAATTTTGACCATAGACTAATATGATAGTTTTACTAATTTTGGTGATTTTTAATTAATTTTTAGATTTTATTTTACACTAGGTGAAAAATCACCCGAAAAATGGTCGCGTCGACTGTACCCTGAAATCCGTACGTCGAAAAATTCAGATGATTGCGTATTTAATTTCTCCACAATTTTCTGGAAATTATGATGTTCTCGGATTTTTATTTCGATGTCGTTTTCCAGTATCGCACTGTGGAGGCACGCACTTCGAGGTACGACACTGGGATAATGTTCATTACCACTAATTAAGTCTATCATCCAATTATCACAATTAAATAACAACCCTAAGGTATTTTAACCAAATTACTTCTATTTTCTTAATATTTTAAATTTCTGGGGCGTTACAACTCTCCCCTACTAAAAAAAATTTTGGTCCTCCAAATTTAATAACATAAAGATCATTATACTAACCTGAAAATAATTCTAGATATCTTGTCTTGATGGCATCTTCTAATTCCCATGTGGCCTCCTCTTGTCCTCGCTTGTTCCATTGGATCTTCAATAAGGGAACTTCCTTGTTTCGAAGTTGCTTGATTTTTCGATCAAGGATCTACACCGGTCTTTCCTCATATGCCAAATTTTATTGTATCCCCAAATTTTGGTATTCGATGATATGTTCCGGATCATACACATATTTTCTCAACATTGACACATGGAAAATATCATGTACGTTGGATAACTGTGGTGGGAGTGCTAGTTGGTACGTCATTTCCCCAATTCTTTTCAGTATTTCAAATGGTCCAATATATCTTGGACTCAATTTTCCCTTAATACCAAATCTTTTGATTCCTCTCCGGGGTGATACTTTAAGAAACACATGTTCTCCTGCTTGGAATTCTAGCTCCCTTCTTCTTTGATCAGCATAGCTTTTCTGTCGATCTTGAGCAGCTTTCATGCGATCTCGTACCAACTTAATAGTTTCTGTTGTTTCCTGAATCATTTCGGGTCCAAGAATATGTGATTCCTTCAATTCTACCCAACACAATGGTGATCTACATTGTCTGCCATACAAAGCTTCAAATGGTGCCATTTGAATAGTAGACTGGTAGCTATTATTGTAAGCAAACTCCATTATTGCTAAATGAGTATTCCAGTCGTTTCCAAACTCCAATATGCAAGCACGACACATATCTTCAATGATCTGATTTACTCGTTCTGTCTGTCCGTCAGTTTGAGGATGAAAAGCAGTGCTAAACTTTAACTTAGTCCCCAATGCATCTTGTAATTCTCTCCAAAAATGTGAAGTAAATCTTGCATCTCTGTCAGAAATTATGTCTTTTGGAATTCCATGCAATCGGACAATTTCTTTCATGTACAACGTTGCTAGAATATTGACGGACCATCTTGTTTTAATTGCCAATAAATGAGCTGATTTAGTAAGTCGGTCAATAACTACCCATATTGCATTGAATCCACTTCGTGTCTTGGGCAGTCCGACAATAAAATCCATACCGACACTATCCCATTTCCATTCCGGTACTTCAAGTGGTTTTAACTTTCCTGCCGGTTTCTGGTGTTCGGCTTTAACCTTCTGACAGGTCAAACATTTCGCTACAAAGTCCACAATGTCCTTTTTCATGTTACACCACCAAAAATGCTTTTTCAGATCTTGATACATCTTGACAACTCCTGGATGAATCGTATAATGTGATCGATGAGCTTCTTCCAAGATTTGTTTCTTGATTTCAGGATTATCCGGTACACATAATATGTCCCGAAACCGAAGATTTCCATGCCCATCTTCATTAAAATCAGATCTGAAAGCCAATTTTTCTCTAGTTTCTATCAACATAGGATCATTGTTCTGTTGTTCTCCAATTTGTTTTAGTAAATCTGATTGCACTATCATGTTATTAATTACAACTCTTGCTTCCTGCAATTCAGTCTTTAAACTTAATGTAGAAAACTCTTCTAACAACTTCCATTCCTTTACTTGCAATTGACATACCTTGGTTACAGGATTTCTACTGAGTGCATCGGCCACAGTGTTGCCTTTCCCTGGATGATATTCTATTTTGAAGTCGTAATCTTTGATATACTCCATCCATCTTCTTTGTCTCATATTTAGTTCTTTTTGTGAAAACAAATATTTGAGACTCTTATGATCGGAATATATTATGAACTGGTTGTCATACAAGTAGTGTCTCCAGAGTTTAAGAGCAAAAACTACTGCGGCTAATTCCAGATCATGTACTGGGTAGTTCTTCTCATGGGTCTTTAATTGTCTAGAAGCATAAGCAATAACCCTTCCTTCCTGCATCAATACACATCCCAGTTCAATACCCGAGGCATCAGTGTAAACTTCAAATATATTTTCTTCTACCGGCAAGGCTAAAATTGGTGCGGTGGATAAACATTCCTTTAACAGCTGAAAGGCTTGTTCACAACTTCCATTCCATATAAATGCAGTTCCTTTTCTAGTTAACTGTGTAAGTGGTGAAGCAATTCTAGAAATCCTTGACAAATCGCCGGTAGTAACTGGCCATGCCTAAAAAGCTTCGTACTTCCGTAAGATTCTTAGGCTGCTCCCATTTCTGTATAGTTTCTACTTTTGATGAGTCTACTGATAATCCTTCTTCAGAAATGATATGTCCTAAGAACATTACTTGTTTCAACCAAAACTCACATTTACTGAACTTCGCATATAATTTGTGATCCCGTAATAATTGTAAAGTAATTCGCAAATGTTTTTCATGCTCTTCTATACTCTTAGAGTAGATCAATATATCATCTATAAACACAACCACAAATTGATCTAAATAAGATCTGAACACATCATTCATCAAGCGCATAAATGCCGCAGGTGCATTTGTCAATCCGAATGGCATTACCATAAATTCGTAGTGTCCATACCGTGTTCTAAAAGCCATTTTATGGATATCCTGCTCCTGAATTCTTAGTTGGTGGTATCCAGATCTTAAATCAATCTTGGAGAAATAATGAGCCCCAGACAGTTGATCGAATAGATCATCAATTCTTGGAAATGGGTACTTGTTCTTTATAGTCAATTGATTCAACTGTCGGTAATCTATGCATAATCTCATAGATCCATCTTTCTTCTTCACAAATAATACTGGAGCACCCCAAGGTGAAGTACTTGGTCTAATAAACCTTTTTCTATTAATTCTAGTAACTGCCTCTTTAACTCTTTCAACTCTTCCATGGACATTCTGTATGGTGTTCTCGAAATTGGTGTAGCTCTCGGTACCAATTCAATTGAGAAATTTACTTCCCTACTAGGTGGTAAACCAACAAGTTCTTCGGGAAATACATCAGGAAATTCCTTTACCACTGGAATATTTTCCAACCCTGAAATATTCTGATTTATCACAGTTACAGAAACTAAATATCCTTGACAACCTTTTTGTACCAATTTACATGCTTTCACCGCTGATATTGTAGGTATTTTCCTTGTGCGATGTTCATCAAAAGTTATGGGAGTAATTTCCTTTCCTAGAAAGGTTACTTGTTTTAATTGACAATCCAAGTTTGCATGATACTTAGATAGCCAATCAATCCCAATAATCACATCATAATCCCACATTTTAAGGCAAATTAAATCTCCAGGCAAATTATGCTCCTTAACTATAATTTGACTATTGGGGTAATATTCCTTAAGTTTCTTACCCTTACTTAAAGGTGTTGCAACCTCAAGTTGTGTAAGAAGTGGAACTGACTGCACTTCCAAAGACTTAGCAAACTCATAACTGATAAAAGAATGTGTTGCTCCTGAATCAAATAATACATATGCAGGTCTTGAGTTTACTAGTAATGTACCTTCTATTAATCCACCTTCTGGTGGAGATTCTGATTCCACTTCCTGCACGGCTTGCAATCTACCTTGCTTTGCTCAAACATTTGAATTTACTGGCGCATTCTTAACCATAGGACAATCCAGAATTCGATGTTGAGTGCTTCTACATTTCAGACATGCACCCAATCTACGCCAACAATTTTTAGTCTTATGACCACTACGGTGACAATGCTTACATATATCTTTGTTTACTATCGGAGCCTTTCTTGCCTTCTTATTGGTTTGCTAAATTTTTGGAGTATTCCCCGACTCAAACTTCCTTTTACGGTCCGAAGATCCTTCTCCAGATTTTCCCCTAATCTTGTCCACAGTATCATTAGCAGCTTCTAATGCTAAGGCCCTTTTAACCATTTCTGAATATGAGGTAATCAAATGAGGAGTTAGCTGCATAATGAAAATGGGACGCAATCCATTCATAAACCTTTTGGCTTTCAATTTCTCTGTCGATATCAGATGAGGGGCATACTTTGACAATCGGGCAAACTGAGCTTCATATTCCGATACAGACATTCTGAGTTGTTTTAAATTAGCAAAATCATTAGCTTTCCTTTCTTGAACTACCTCAGAAAAATATTGATCATTAAACAACTCAACAAATTCTTCCCAATCAACTTGCTTTGGATCTTCCAAAGTAGACTCCACAGTTTCCCACCATGCTCGTGCATCACGATCTAATTGAAATGTTGCTAAACGTATCTTCTCTTCTTCAGTACATCGGATCACATTAAAGATTCTTTCCATACCCTTCAATCAATTTTCTGCCTCGTCCAGGTCGGTACTTCCTGCAAATCTCGGAGGATCCAAACTTCGAAAATCCTTAAAGAGACTTGCTCCATTGTGACTGTTACTCTTAGCTACATTTCTCATTACTCGCGTCAAATCATGCATTGAACTCTCCATTCTTTTCCAGTTGGCATCACTTCCGTCCATGATAAAATTAGATAAGGATCTGAAACATTCAATAGAACATACATTAATTTCACAATCCATCCACTAGCATTCGTCACATATACATGTTGCAAATCCATAGAATGCACCACTTCATTTATTGATCAAATATTTACATCAAAATGTACATTCATGATTAGCAACTAAAACTAATACCGTCTTCTACTTCCCACCTCTCCATATTACAAAAACATACTCCTTAACCTCTCACTCCCCATACACTTGGGAGTTATATACATACAACCATCATTTATACAAAAGGGGAGGTTTTACAAAAAGAGGGACATATTGCCTAAGTCCTCTCTAATTTTGGGTCAGATCTATGACAACTTCAGCAGGTTGAGGCTGTTGTACTTCATCGGTTCCGTGGTATAGCTCCCTTGCCGCATCCGTCATGGCCTCCCAATATTCCTCAAACTGGTGGAGCAACATGTCTTGCCCCAGCTTGAGATTGTCCAACCTACACATAACTTGGGTCATTACGTCCAGTGCAGCACCAGGATTTCCGGCAAAGAAAGCACCCGCAGTCAGATTAAGCACTTCTTCCTTAAGAAGTACATGGGCCTCCTTCTGTGCTTGAGCATATTGTTCTAGGTCCTGATGTACCATTTCCATGGCTGCTACCAACCTTTGCTGAGCACTCATGTCCATTCTGAAATAATTAATAGGTTAAGCATTTACATGATTAGAAAAATCATGCTAACTAATCCCATGTTTCTACCCCATCTCACTGATTTTCCTAGGTTTATCGAACTAAGGCTCTGATACCAATTAATTTGTCACGTCCTAATAAAATAATCTATTTATCGGAAATGACATAATATAACACGGAAAAGACACTATATCCATTCATAAATTAGATAGCCTTATAAGTGTCTTATTACAAAAGTTTCCTCATTAAGATCTCATGAGGAATAAGTCAAAAGAAACTTATTACATCACATTTACTAATTACAACACAACAGAAAAGTAACGTAGATAGCTCCTCGTAGATTCGTGGTTCACTCAGCACTCTTTCCCCCTTAATCATTCGATCCATCTGGATTACCTGAAAAGTAGAATTCTGTGAGCTAACTAGCTCAGTAGGATTCAAGTTCTATGATCAAGGAGATCAAGATACAAAGTAAGTGACAAGGAATTATACATGTAATCATGCTTTTGCATGCCAAACAGAGATTGCTATACGACACTAGATAGCAAAGTTATTGAACATTGAACTCAAGATACAAGGATTCATAATAACATTCAAGTTCAGATTTGAACACATATAAACACACAATAAGATGATATGATGACCAATCAAACACTTAATGATGCTATGCCAAACATCCACTAATCCTTTATTGAAGGATCGATAGAAGGTGTGGACAAGATCTAGAAGGGGGGGTTGAATAGATCTAGGCCAACTAATGCGGAAGCTAAACCAGTTTTGAAAAACCTTTGAATCAGAGTTAGATTAAAAGCAAATTTCACAGATCTGAGAAGATATTAAGTGAGTTAAAATAATTGGAGAGTGAAACTAGGTTGATTAGATAGATTCAAACGATCCTATGCATTCATCTATCGAAGAGTAATTTCAAACCACAAAGAGACCAATGCACAGAGATTTTTAGGTGGTTCGGAAATCACACCATGTGACTCCTACATCCACCCCTCACACACAGTGAGGATCCACTAACAACCTGGGTTACACAACCCACACTGGAGCCTGAAAACTCCACAACTGAGTTAGACAACTCACACCCTACCTAGAGCAAGACTACTCTAGACTCTGAGCAAGACTGCTCAACCACACAACTTGAGTACGACGACTCATAGACCTGAGCACAAAGGCTCACAACCACTTGCTAGAACAAAAACAATAAGATGCATATCCTCTAGCAATGATCTGATCTATTAAGGCCAATTCAAGAAGGTTGGTGCAACAGATTATGCACAACTTCTAGAATAGCGAAGAAGAGACAAGGACTTTAGACTCTAGTTGACAATTCTTGTTCTTCAAGAAAACTCCCTTGTAGAGGCCGAAATGGAAGAATCTTGATCACTTGAAGTCCCTTGGCCGATGCTCTGCACTTTTGATCTTGGGATCTTCCTTGAGAGCTTCACAATTGCAGGCTTCTACTTGATCTGCTCCTTTGAAGTTGATGCTAGTACTTCATGTTGATCAGACTTCGATCCTTGTGCTTAGAGAAGGGTGAATTGAGGTGTGGAAGCACAAGAGAGAGCAAGAACAGGGAGGAGAGATTCTCTGGCCGCCGCTTGGAGGTTTCTGGAGGCTCTTCTGAGATTCTCTTGGGATGAGTGCCCTTAAGGAGGGTATTTATACCCTAAATATCTGAAAGATACCATTGGGGTACGTGGGCACATGATCCAAGAATGATCTGACATCTCCCTGGGGTGCCACGTGTCCAGGAGGAATCTTAAGTCACATAAATTCCGGAGTGTGTCGACCTGCCCAAGGGGTGTGTCGACATACTATCCCAGACTGGCAGAACAAGTTCCTGGGAGAGGTCTCTAGTGTCGACCTGAGATCAGATGGTGTCGACCTGTTGTCCCAGACAGCAAAACTGGCCTTCTGGGAAGGCTATCTAGTGTCGACACTGCCTGATTTGGTGTCGACCTGAGTCTGGGTGGTGTCGACCTGAGATGGACTCGTGTTGACCTGAGATGAACTTTTCTTCACATTTCTGCCTTTGTTCTGAGCCATTGTGTCGACACCAAGGATGGTTGTGTCGACACTACCTTTGCAGAAAATGTTTGTTCCTGAAAAAATAAACACATAAATCATTAGATAAATAAATTATCATGAATATCAATGATAAATGTGTTTGGAAACATGCTATTTGAATATTGTAATTTCAGGTGATGTATTTTACATGTTTCAATGGTTATGCATTAAAATCACAACTTGTCATCATCAAAATGTGAGGGGAAATGATTTGTTTTTCACACTCAACCCAACATTTATCGTTCCGCGCGGCCACTTAAACGAATATGGGTGCTCCTCCCAGGACTGGACTAGCCCTTATTTGCCAAGCATAATTCTTAGATTGAGTCCAAGACTCTCAATTTGTCATCACCACCCTCTTACCTTTGTAATGAATCAAGGAAATACAAAGGTTTTACTCAAGGTTTGCATAAAAGAATCAAGGGACTTGATTCTGTCACTAATTTCAGAAATTAACAATCTCACGAGAACAATTTTGTTCGGAACTTGTAGAAATAACTTAAGGTAACAAAGAAGTTCACATGACTGATCTAAATAGGTGTTTTGGTAGTAAAATCTATATGATAAAGGTAGACCAAGAGTTGGAACAATTGGGTAGGATTTATAGAGAAGAATGGAATCAAACAGGAGCTAGAAACATGACTCTGACCAGACCTGTCGACAGGTATGAATCTGCTGTCGACAGGGACTGATTTCCAGAACTGGAATTTCAGTCTTGTGTGTTCCTGTCGACAGCAACCCAGAGGCCTGTCGACAGCAACACACAGTGTGGATTTCCTATCATGGACATATTTTCTAAACTTTGAAGCAACATGATCAATAACATGACTTCTCAGATTTCACAATAGTCTGAGTTTTCAAACTGGAAAAATAGCATGCTTAAAGTTCTACATGCCATTAACCAGAGGATCAAGAGAAGTAGTAGGAGAACTTAGAAAGATCAAGAGAAGAATCCTACCTTACTGAAGAGTGATGGTTTCCATTAGTAAAGAGTTCCACGAAAATAGAAGGATAAGGAGAGTCTTGCACGTAGGATAGCCTCCACTGCAAACCTTCCCACGAGATGAAACCCAGAAACTGTCGTGGAAGCCTTTCCAGGTAGAGTTGGCACTCAACTCAATAGCCTAGAAACGAAGTGGTTTTGGAAACCAAGCACACACCAGCAACTGGGAGAAAGGTGTGTACGAAGGTGATGGAAGGCTTTTTATAGGGCCAGCAGGGTTCTCATGCATCGACACATCACCCCTTGAAGTGTCATGGTGAAAGCTCACATGGTTTTCACCCCTACACGAAGCCCATGCAACCCTTCTTAAGTTTACACATGGTAACTAAGGTGTTACCATCTCCAACTTAGGTGCTGGCCTCACCAGAAACCTCCACGTAGCCCACTGCAAATTACCCAGAAAAACCCATTGCGTAATTCCCAAGTAATTCAACTGGCCACTTGTTCCTTAAAGAAACCTACCCAAGCCATATTTGAATGCCATGAAATTTTGACCATAGACTAATATGATAGTTTTACTAATTGTGGTGATTTTAATTAATTTTTAGATTTTATTTTGCACTAGGTGAAAAATCACCCGAAAAATGGTCGCGTCGACTGTACCCTGAAATCCGTACGTCGAAAAATTCAGATGATTGCATATTTAATTTCTCCACATTTTTCTGGAAATTATGATGTTCTCGAATTTTTATTTCGATGTCGTTTTCCAGTATCGCACTGTGGAGGCACGCACTTCGAGGTACGACACTAGGATAATGTTCATTACCACTAATTAAGTCTATCATCCAATTATCACAATTAAATAACAACCCTAAAGTATTTTAATCAAATTACTTATATTTTCTTAATATTTTAAATTTCTGGGGCGTTACAACTCGGTAGAAACCGACGATGACAATCGAACCAACATGATTTTCCCCCAGATTTCAACACAAATGATTTAGAATCCTCCATGCAATAAGGACATGCCAACCTCCCATGTGTGCTCCAGCCAAATAACATGTCGTACGCTGGAAAGTCACTTATTGTCCACATTAATGCAGCCTTCAAATTGAAATTCTGTTTTCTGGATGCATCATAAGAGAGAACCTCATCTGACCATAACAATTTCAGCTCATCAATCAATGGTCTGAGATATATGTCTATATTTTTTCCTGGACTTTTTGGACCCGGAATCAGCAATGAAAGGAACAGATTCTCACGCTTCATGCACATGCCTGGCGGAAGGTTATATGGTGTTAGGAATACTGGCCAACATGAGTAAGATGCCACCGAGCCTCCGAATGGATTGAAACCGTCTGTGCATAAACCCAGCCGCACGTTGCGTGGATCCCTTGAGAAGTAAGGATGAGTACGGCTAAAATGAGCCCAAGCTTCACCATCGACAGGATGACTCATTTCACCTTCGTCACGATGAACTCTTTCCGCATGCCAAGTCATATGTCCAGCTGTCTTCGGGGACATGAACAACTGCTGCAATCTGGGTGTGATCGAAAAGTACCGCAATGACTTATACGGAACATCCTTCTGCTTTGACTTGTCCCCTCTCTTGGGCTTGAATCTATCATGCTTACAAATACAGCATGATGTCTTCTCCGCATCATCTTTGTAGTACAGCATACAGTGATTCAGACATGCATCAATTTTCATAAAACCAAGCCCCAGATCATTCACCATCTTCTTCGCACGGTAAAAGTCAGCAGGTAACCTCTCTGATTGAGGAAGCATACTCTTGACGAGTAAGAGAAGCCGGTCAAAACAACTCTCGCTCATATGAAATTCAGATTTCAAATTCAGTAACTGCGACACTACAGACAACTGTGTATGCTTCTCACAACCATCCCATAATGGCTCATCAGCATCTCGAAGTAACTGATAAAATCTCTTAGCTGTATCATTCGGCACTTCTTCATTTATTTGATCTTCATGAATATTGAACTCCGGACCAGCAACATCGACAACCATGTCTACGTACGTACTTGTGGAGGCAAAGTAATTAGCTGGTGCAGACGACTGAATATTCAGCTCACCATGAGACGACCATAACTCATAATGGGCAACAAATCCTCTCGTATACAAATGATGCTGCACATCCCATGTCGATATCCACTTTCTGTTCTTACAAGCCGAACACGGACAACGGATGTTACCCATCGGATCAACTGCTACTGATGAATTACTCAATGCAAACTGAATAAAATTGTCAACTCCATCTTTAAACTCCTCGGTCACAACTCCATTCACTATTCCATGGTACATCCATGATCGATTCTCATAAGACATTTTTCCTACACAAATTAAATGTCATGTCACGAGTTAAAATCCAACACACCCTCACATCGTTCGAGTAAGTCAAAATGAATAGGTAGGATTTATTATTTAGATTATCACTTTTTACCCATCTGTGAATATTTGATCGCACTCAGATGACCATTTACTATGTGTTTGTATTATTTGCTGAAAATTTCGACATCATCTCCCCACACCTCTCCGATATACCAAAAATATTTATTGATTAAGATATTTTCTTAAACACTTACTAATAAGTGGTTAAGAAAATATTCTAAATCAATAAAGGTATATCAGAGAGGAGTGAGTAGACACACCCGAAATTTTCAACAAATAATACAAACACATAGTAAATGACCACCTAACTGCGATCAAACATTCACAGACTGTCTAAAACGGGACAATTCAAGACTTTGAGTTAGATATACACGTTCTCATCATTGAAAATAAGACTCGTGCACATCAATCCCAAAGTCTTGAACGGGAATGTTCATTGACACAGGCTTAACACGCTCTCGTGAGGTGTGTGCAGTGATAAATTGCTATACATGCATAGATCAAATTTAAAACCCACATAAATATGAAAGGAATATGAAAATAAAATCATACATGTGAACAAGTGCAATAATAAACCAAATTCACACGTACATGTACATGAATTACATTAATGTAAGAACTGCAATACTAATCAAGTGTAATATAATTACATATAAATAAGTGCAATAATAAGCAAATACATTAAAATAAGAAGTGTAATACTAATCATTAAACTGAAAGTGAACAATTAAGCGTAAACTAAACTAATGTCTAGAAGGAAGAGTTTGTACTAATTTTTTTTTCCTAAATTGGGATGTATACCTTATTGGTGTTTGTATTTGGCTTATTTACAAACGCCTATCCCATGGCCAATAAGTGGTGTACGTAACCTGCTGCATTCTCTCTCTTGATGGTTATTGCGCATGTTATTACACTAGATAAGCCCTATGCACATGTACATATGACATCTTTTATGTCGTTGCCCATGCATATATATCTATTGAGCCATCGGCTATGAATGATAATAGAGAACCAGATGTCTTCTTCAACAAAGAGGGGTCAATCTTTCTCTTGTTCCTTCTAGTTCACAATAGTTGCTTGCACAACACAAGGCTACTCTCCTTTTCCTAAAATCAAGATGCATTGACTTTACTCTCTCATGCAAATTATAGATATTATACTCCTATGCGTCTCGCACTATGACATGGACATTCGGGTCTTGAGATGCGAACTCCGCCTTATCATTAGATTCTCCTTCCTCTTGTCTAGTAATCAAACAATCTCTTATTTGCTCTAATCTGTCTCAAGTGTTCGGTCATCCTAATTTTGACCTCATGTGAAATGTTTGGATAACTAAACACTTTTTATATCCAACACCTACACCTCCTCTAAATATTTTTTCAATCTAAAGACACCTCCTCCAGATATATATACTTCATGTCACGGTAGTTATATTAACACCAATATCTTTTATTCTCCAACATCTTGTCATGTTGCCATCCTATGTCATCCATTTGCACTTTCTATGGAGATATTTACAACATTGAACAATTGAAATGAAACCACCATGGTATTGAACATTCATCAAGAGATTCAAATATAACATCCACATTTCAATTGTTCAATTTTATGTAAATTGTAAAACATATGTCAACTTTATTGAAAAAAATTACACAAGTGAACCCTAATAAGTTGCATAATATTTCAAAAACGGCTGGCAGGGGGTGGGGGGGCCTGTAGGGGGAGAGGGCTTCGGGAGAGTGGGAGGGGGGCTGGCAATGGGAGGGGGGCCGTGGCAAAGGGTGGGGTGTAGTGGAGGGGGAGGCGGCCAAAAGTGGGAGGGGGGCTGGCAGGGTGGGTGTCTCCGACAGGGGGGTGGGGACCTGGTAGGGGGAGCAGTGGGGGTGGGGGCGGGGGTCAATAGGGGGGTCGTGGAGGAGGAGGGGGCTTCGGGAGAGGGATCATGGGAGGGGGCTGGCAGTTGCAGGGGCAAATAGGGGGGTCGTGGAGGGGGAGGGGGCTTCGGGAGAGAGATCATGGGAGGGGGGGTGGCAGTGGCAGGGGCCGAGTGGGGGGGTTGGGGGGCCGGGGGGAGGGTTGGGAGGGGGAGGGGGATCGCCCAAAGGGGGGCCGGGTGGGGGGTTGGAGGGGGAGGGGGGCTGACAGGAGGAGGAGGGGGCCGGGGGGGGTTGGGAAGGGGAGGGGGCTGCCAGGAGGGGGAGGGGGGCCGTGTGGGGGGGGGGGGGGAAGGGGCGACAGGGGAGGGGGGCTGGGACGGGAGGGGGAGGAGGGGCCAACAGGGAGGGGGGTGCAAAGGTGGGGAATGAGGGGGAGGGGGGCGACAGGGGGGGGGGGCTGGGACGGGAGGGGAGGGGGTGGTCGCCGGAGGGAGGTGGCGGGGGGGGGGGGGGGTCGTCAGAGGGAGGTGGCGGGGGTGGGGAAGAGAGGGGGAGGGGGGGCCGATAGAGGGGGGGGGGGTGTACCGGAGGGAGGTGGCGGGGGTGGGGAAGAGAGGGGGGAGGGGGGATGCACATACCCAGGTGTATGGCGGCACGGTGGCGGAGCACAGCGATGGCGGCGGCGGTGGCACAGTGGGCAGCGAAGGGCGGGCGCAACGGCGAGCGGCGAGAGAGAGAGAGAGAGAGAGAGGAGAGAGAGAGAGAGAGAGAGAGAGAGAGAGAGAGAGGAGAGAGAGAGAGAGAGAGAGAGGAGAGGAGAGAGAGAGGAGGAGAGAGAGGAGGAGAGAGAGAGAGAGAGGGTGGGTTTTGTTTTTACCGACGGATATTTCGACTGCCATATGTCCGTCGGAATATATGTCGGTAATATTTTTGTACCGACGGATATTGCTGACGGACATATTTCCGTCAGAAGTTCCGATGGACTTTCCGATGGAAATATTGCCGTCGGAATGGCCGTCGGAATTACCGACGGAAAAGTATCCGTCGGAAACATCCGTCGGTAATGCCGCATTTTCTTGTGGTGGTTGCAAGTATTGCGATGCAATGTGTTTATCGATACTGAGCAGTGCATTAACACATGTGGTGCTCCTAGAGCACAGGGCTTTTAAGGCCAGCTTACCGGCTATGTAGTTTACTAGTTCTTTATGTGTGTGCGTGGGATTCACTACATCCTAGCGCACAAGATTTACGTGAAATATTACGGGGTTTTGATGTCGTGCATGTGGTTTGTGTGTGCATGGCATATCGTACGTTATTGTGCTTAGCGTGGCAGTGGAGGTCACTTTGTGACCGATGATAGGCCATGGTGTTATCATTAATATGGTTTATATGCGTGATTGTGTAGGTTAGTTTGTAAGTCACAGATTCCTAACATATGTACCGTGATCGGTAACAGAAAGTGTTTGTGAACATATTGTAGTTTGAGCTTGTTGAGTGTGGTGGTCCGGCGCCTATTCCAGAATGCCTCTCTAGTCGGGTACCCCAGGTTCTTTATGAGCTAGGCACGTGTGTTTGTTGTGCTCGGGGTTTGTCCCGGTACAGTATGGTACCGTCGAGGTCTGTGTCGTCTTCCTGGACACCCTCACTCCTGTGTTTGAGTTGTACGTCTAGTTGAGGGAAAGACGACAGTAGGGTAGCGGCTTGTGTTTGTGGGTGTGCAGTCGCTTGTGGCGCGCTCGTAGTTGGGGGTACGGACACCAGTAGTCGACACTGGTCCCCAGCTAGTCCTATTTTCCAGTGCCTCACTTTAGGGTGCTCCGGCCAGAGACCCTAGAGGTGCCAGGCATGGACCTGCAGCTGTGTGTCTGCAAGTGTGGTGTTGGTTGGTCTCCACAGTTGTTTGACTTGTTCTCATGGAGCGGCAGTTGGACCTTTCGTCCGTGACTGCGAGACTGAGAGGTTGTTCTTGTGTTGTGTTGTCCGGGTTGGATACTGGCCTGATCAGCCAGTAGTCCGTTCCCGTGTGGTGGCGTCGTTCCTTTCCGACTCGAGCTTTGCTACTCGTCATGGTTCGTGAGTTTGTGACTCATAGTCGAGGTTTGACTCGTTCGAGGTGTGCCCTGGTGTTGGCACAGTTGTGACTACGGTTGTGGTTTGTGGTGTGCCCGAGTGGTGGCACAGTTTTGGTTATGATTGGTGAGTGTTGACTCACCAAATGTGGTTTAGCTCTCTATGGTGTGCCCTGTTACGGCACTGGTTTACTTGTGGTTTCCGTGTTGGTACCTTGTGGTAATAGATACCTGTAACCTGTGTGGGTAATGGTTTGTGGTGGTACGTCGTGTACCAGTCTGTTCTGGTGTTGACGTGGAACTGTGTTTCGTGGAGGTCGTGAGGTGTGACCTTCCACTCAATGTGCTTTACCCTTCCTCGAGTAAGCTTCGTTATATGGTTTTCGTGTATGAAGGATTGGCCGTTGTAGCCAACCCTGCTATTCTGTGTGTAGTTTCCGACATATTGTGATTTGAGGTATAAAGGACCAGCTTTTGGTTAGCAGTCCTGTTACCCACGTACTTGAGATTTGCTTGTGAAGCTTATAGCCTATGCAGTGGTTTGCTTGTGCGGCTTATAACTTAAATGATTGATTGTGACTATGGTTTGCCTGTGAGGTTTGAGACCTAGGCATTATTGTTGTTGAACGGATTAGTGGTGTGGAGCTAGTCCTGTTGCCCCCGAAGTTGTGAATAGTTAATGTGTTTATATTTAATTGTAGCTTAAATTCAATTGTTGTGAGCATGAAATGGTTTGGCTATTGGCGTTGCCAATGAGACCCTCTGGGGTTGAGGTGTCCATAGTTTGTTGTTGTTTTGGGTAGCCCTACAGAGCCTGTGACTTGTTGAGGCTCACTCCCCTACAGTTCTGTTCAGGGCTTGCCGAGTGTTTGGCTTGCAGCGGCGTTGTGTCAGACTTGTACCACCAGCAGTTGTGTAGTAGTTAGTGTTGTGTGAGCTTGTGCTCCCTCGGGGTATGCCTCAGGTAGTTGTACTTTTTAATTGGACATGTAATAATGTAATGGGACAGTTGTAAATTGTTGTATGCAGGTATGAGCATATGTACTTTCTTATGTCTTATACTGTATAGTTGTCTTTTATATTCTTACTGGACACTTGTGTGAGCTATCCCTTGCGAGACTTCGGTCCGTTCGCGGGAGGCGGATCTGGATATGGAGCCTTAATGGGCATAAATATCCAGGGCCGTCACAAAGTATCTGAATTCATCATAACAAATGGCATCATCACAACTCTCATGGGAATGCATAATATATAGCTAATCATCAACCAAAATAGGAAGTTTACATATACATAACTAACAATGCCCTTTGTGGGATGAAATTGTCGTCATGGTTGATAACTCATGTATGAGCCAACCATGAGATTGTCCTAACCACCCCAGAGAGGAAATAAAATCATCTTACTTACCAATAATTTCAAACATAAAGTGTAGGAGAAGCTTTCATGTAACCAAGTTCCAAAGGGCTAAAGAGGTTTCAAAAACACAAATAATGTCTTAGTTGCCTACCTTGGAGTTGTAGATTCTAGCTTAGAGTCCCTTCAAAGGCTTAGGAGGTCTCCTTTACCAGAACGTTGCTAAGGCTTCTATGCTCCTACCTTCAGCCTCACCCCACAGCAGAAGGAAGAAGACTCATTGTAAGGTGGAATTGAGAGTTTAATAGGAGTTTAATTTCAGAGTTGATTGATAACAACAAGAAGATTCAGGCACCTGGCGAACATGCGGGTTAGAGGGTGTCATAATTCCGACGGAGAAGATTGATGGGACTAAAAGTGGAAGGTTTAGAAGACACGCAACATGACTTTTGGAGAATGTGTGATTAACTTGTCGGGCACTGAGGTTGAAATCAGATGTTTGGCTAGTCAAAGGGGCTAAGTGGAGTTGACTTCCAATGTGGGTCAAAGCTAAAGTCAATTGCACGATATGAGTTTAAAATACATTTCACTCGGAAGAAGAAGGTCATACTGATCGGATGTCAACAAGACTTCATCATGAGCGAAGAGATCTCCAGAAGTCAACATTGGTTGGAAGCTCACTTCAACTGACACAGAAAGCTTCCATATCGATCGAAGCTACACTTCGGCAAGGACACACTCACCAGTCAAAGCTTTACTTCGGCTGAGACTTCGACTGAAGCAACGACTACTAAAAGAGTCAAAGTTTCACTTCAGCTGGAGCACTCATCAATCAAAGTCTCTCTTCGACTAATGCAACGACTACTAAAATAGTCAAAGATTCACTTCGACTGGAGCATTCATCAGTAGAAGTCTCCCTTTGACTGACGCAATGACCACTAAAATAGTCGAAGCTTCACTTCGGTTGGAGCACTCATCAGTCGAAGTCTCCCTTCGACTAATGCAACGACTAGTAAAACAGTCAAAGCTTCACTTCGGCTGGAGCACTCATTAGTTGAAGTCTCCCTTCGACTAACACAATGACTACTAAAACAGTCAAAGCTTTACTTCGGCTGTAGCACTCATCAGTCGAAGTCTACCTTTGACTGACGCAAAGACCACTAAAATAGTCGAAACTTCACTTCGCATAGAGCACTCATTAGTCAAAGTCTCCCTTTGACTGACAGAACGACCACTAAACCATCAAAGCTTCACTTCGACTAGAGCACTCATCAGTCGAAGTCTCCCTTCGACCGACACAACGACCACTAAAACAATCGAAGCTTCATTTCGGCTGGAGCACTCATCAGTCGAAGTCTCCCTTTGATTGACGCAACAACTATTAAAACAGTCGAAGGTTCACTTCAGCTAGAGCACTCATCAGTTGAAGTCCCCCTTTGACTGAAACACAAGACTTAGCGATCAGTTGAAATTCCACTTCGATGGAAGCACATGACTTAGGCTATGGAAAACTTATTCTAAGGATAACTATAATTGTAACGCCCTGACGCGGAATATCAGAGTGAGATTACAGTTATTAAATAGTACAAGCGAGAAATAAATGCAAACCATTGCACAAATGGAATAATATCAAATAAACTCAAACTTCACTTATATTCCATCAACTAACTATTACATCAATTGTTCAGAGCCATAACTAGGGCCCATAGTACTTTATTCAAACTCAAACTATTACATCATGACTAACTGACTCATTCTATACTAACTACTAAAGCTATGGTTGCTGAAATAGGGTCACTCCTGAGCATCATCCTCAAGCCCGTCAACGTGAGTGTGGTCATCATCAGACTCACCTGAAACACATTAAATAAAAAATACAGGATGAGCGAATAACGCCCAGTAGGACTTAATATCTCATGAACACAAGCATGGTTTAAATAATTAATGTCTTAATGGCATGTTAACTAGAGAGTAAAGTCATGCAGTGCATGCCACGATAACGAGAGAACAATAGCAACTGGCACAGGGAAATTAGTACAACGAGAACGATAATAGAATGGCCATGTAACATTATAACATGTAAATTGCACAACGGTGCACTAGTAACGATCACGCTTGCACTTGTAGAGATAGTACTTTGATTGTCATAAATTAATCTTGATAGTATGCTGGCACTGGATGCATGCCGTAACACATCCTTGATCATTTTAACTCCCATGGGCACTGGCACTTTTCGGGCGCTCCTCCCAGGATCTGATCGGGCCCCATTGCGCTGGCATTAATCATTTATTTTATCTTAGACAATCACACAATGGCCAATAGAGTGCCAAGAAGAGATAAGAGAGTACTAGATGAGATAGATGAGAGTGTAGAGAGAACGTGAACGGATGAGAGGATATAAAGAGCAGATGAGATAGGGGTATTATCATAAAATCACGTTAAACGTCGATAGTAACGGTTGCACGGCACACTATTGTGGGCCGGCAGTCTGGTAGGAATCACCACCGCCCACTAGCCGTGTTGTGTACATAGGCTAGATGGTACGGCGTGATCAAAAGATAAGGAAAGAACACACTAAGGCCATGGATCGTACTGATCCCTAAGGTGTAATTGGTTTTAGGGTACAACCAGCTCGTCGGCAATGGATGTACGCCAAAGCCAAGAAGACTTACGGAGGCCTTGACAAGGAGTCTCTGGCCCAGTCGAGAGTATTCCCAATGGAGAGGTGGTCCAAGTCAAGGAAAAGTGTGTAGAAAAAGGGTCCGTCGTGCCTCGAGTGCTCGAAGGCCGAGAGAAAACGGTAACGGTATACAAAACGTACGTATAAAACAAAGACATTTGTATTTAATTAAATAGTGAAATTTAGTCATTTATTTTTCTAATTTACCAGATACATTATTGAATAATTTATTAGGGTCAATGACAATTAATAACGTTATGTGTGTGCAATTGTAAAGAAATCATGAGATGATGATAAATCGTGAGAATGACTTTTAAATAATTGATTTTTATCTCGTTAATGCCATTTATTAATTTAACAAGTCGAATTAACTATAACATGGTTTAGTTATGACTAATTAAGGGGTAATAAGCCTCAACAACAGGGGTATATGCTTAATTAAAGATTCTGCCGAAATCCTTGAAACGCGACGGAGGAGCCCGTCGCGACGGTGCGGCCCGGTGCGGTCTGTGAACTAGCCGGTCTGGCCCAGTTCGGGGTGGGAATCGCGGCAGCTTAGGTCGCCACGTTCTTAACGTGACGTGATAGCGGGGCACGACCCGGCTGATATCGCGGCGGGTCGCGCCGTCACGATATCAGGAGAGTCTGGCCCTTTTTCCCTTTTTCCAGGGTGGTTCCTATCTGGTACAGAGTGCTTGTAAAATCAATATAAAATCGTACCAAGATCCAAAAATCATGAAACTACTTTTCAATGAAAGTAGACGCATAGATCTATCAACTAGTGCAGTTAATTTGAAAATAGACAAAGTTTAGACATGCTTTGATCGGGTGACATTTCTATGACCTAAACATGCGCAGTTAAGGTTCAAAGAATTAATTTACAAAGGATACATGATGAAAAATTTCGAAACTAGGGGCGTTCGAAAGCTAACATGATGTAGTATTTATGATAATTTTATCATGGTATGATGTCAAGTATGCACGAGGTTCACAAGCAAACATGAAGGGTCGGGTGTATGGATCTGATAGGGATTCAAAGAATTAATTCTCCCTCATGGGAGATCAAAATAGAACGAAACTAGAGGCGTTTGAAAGATAATATAATGTAGTATATATGAGAATTTTATCATGGTATGATAACAAGTACATGCGGGGGTATAGAGTAAACATGAGGATTTTGGTTCATGGTAACAACTGGGTTTCAAGCAATTAATTCGCCCAAATAGATGAGCGAAATACAATGAGATGAGAGGGCTTTTGAAGAGGTTCATGAACTCTACCTAGGGTAATTTTTATACGAATTTAGCTTGAGAGATTGCCTACCTTTTTCATGGAGTAAGAAAACCCTAGTTTGGAGACGAAATGTGAAGGAGAAGATCCAAGTTCCAGCCTCCTCCTCTGAGCTCCCACGATCCTGGCCTCCCTCCTTCGTCCTCCAAGGTCTCTACTACGGTTTGGGGTTGGATGGAAACGAAAATGGAGTGTTTTGATGTCTAATAGAGTCCTTAATCACCTTAAATTCTTCTCTCCTTCTCTAACTCCCAAAATTCATGATTATCTTCTATTTTTCCTTCATTTATCCACCTAATGGGTTGGAAAGAGAGCTAATCTCGTGGCCAAGGGTTTAGGATGGGATAAGGGTCTTTGTTTTAGATAAATATAAGTTATTTAGTAATTATCCTAACCCTTTGTTATTTATTAATTAATTATATACGAATTTCACTTAATTACCTCTCCTCCCATGATGGGTTATCCCTATTTGGGCCCATTCAATTAGGTTTGAACCATTAGTTTAACTTACTATTAATTTAGCTTAATGGGTATTAGCTAAATTCCTTTTATCTCACTCAAATTCTATTTATTCTCCCTTTATTCTATTGAAATCAATATTTATCCCATTTATTTAAAATAATTTTTTTATTTATTTAGTATTTAAAAATCAAGGTTGTTATATCTTCCCCTCTTAAAAAGAATTTGGCCCCAAATTCATATGATCATAAGAGGAAGAATGACTTACTGAATAAATCCGGATAATTTCGTCTCATGGTTGCTTCGGGCTCCCATGTTGCTTCTTCCATTTCATGGTTTCTCCATAGTATCTTAACCACGGGTATAGATCGATTCCGAAGCTGTTGCATCTTTTTGTCCAAGACCTTCACTAGTCTTTTTTCATAGGTCATATCTTTGTTCAGAATAATGTCATCATAGCTAATTACGTGTGACTGATCATACACGTATTTCCTCAGCATGGATACATAGAAAACATTGTGCACTGTCGAAAACTGGGGAGGTAGTGCCAGCCGATAAGCTACATCGCCAACTCATTCCAATACTTCAAATGGACCTATGAATCTTGGTCTCAACTTGCCTTTCATCCCAAACCTTTGGAATCCTCTGGTCGGGGATACTTTTAGCATTACATGATCTCCGGCTTGAAATTCTAAGTCTCTTCTTCTTTTATCAGCATAGCTCTTTTGCCTGGACTGAGCTACCTTAATCCTGTCTCTGATAATCTGTATGTCTCTGCTAGTGCTCTGCACCATGTCTGGTCCTAGCCATTGCTGCTCACCTATCTCATTCCAGCACACTGGCGATCTGCAACTTCTGCCATACAGTGCTTCGAATGGTGCCATCTTAATGCTTGACTGATAACTATTGTTGTAGGCAAATTCAATCAATGACAACTGTTCATTCCAATACCCTTCAAAGTCTATAGCATAGGCTCGCAGCATGTCTTCCACTATTTGATTTGTCCTTTCAGTTTGTCCATCCATCTGTGGGTGAAAAGCTATGCTAAAGTTGAGTTTCGTGCCTAAGGCAGTCTGGAGTCCCTTCTAGAATCTAGAAGTGAACCTAGGGTCACGATCTGAGACAATGGATACTGGAACTCCATGTAATCTAACTATCTCTTTCACATATAAAGCTGCAAGCACGTCAACACTCCAGGTACTTCAAATTGCTAGAAAGTATGCAGACTTTGTCAATCTGTCCACAATAACCCAAATAGCATCAAGTCCACCACGAGTTCGGGGTAAACCCATGATGAAATCCATTCCGATGCTTTCCCATTTCCATTCAGGTATGTCCAGGGGTCTAAGTACACCTGCAGGACGACGATGTTCTGCTTTTACCTGCTGACAAGTGAGGCAGTGCGCGGCATGCTCAGCTACCTCACGCTTCATGTTTGGCCACCAAAATGACATTTTCATGTCTTGGTACATCTTGGTTGCGCCTGGGTGAATTGTGTACATGGTCTTGTGGGCTTCATCCATTAGCTTTCTCTTCAGCTCTTTATTGTCAGGCACGCATGTCCTGGCTTGGAATAATATTCTTCCATCCTTAGCGATGGAGAAATCTTGCTTGTCAGCTATGGTCTCCTTGACTCGGACTAGGAATGGATAGTTTGCCTAATGCTCTCTGATCTCAGCAAATATGTCAGGTTGAGCTCTAAGGTTAGCAACTATCATCTTATCACTTCTCTGCTCAATGTTTAAATCCAGTTTGGCAAATTGTTCTAATAATTGCATCTCACCCATGACTAGAAAGGATAAGGAAGCTACTGGCTTTCTGCTAAGTGCATCAGCTACTGCATTACCCTTACCTGGGTGATATTGAATGTTGAAATCGAAATCTTTCAAATACTCTAGCCATCTCCTTTGGCCAATATTAAGCTCCTTCTGAGAGAATAAATACTTCAAACTCTTGTGGTCGGAGTAGACAATGAATTGTTCCCCATACAAGTAATGCCTCCAAATCTTGAATGCAAAAACCACCGCAGCTAGTTCTAAGTCATGGACAGGATAATTAACTTCATGTGGCTTCAACTGCCTGGAAGAATATGCTATCACCTTCTCGTTCTGCATTAGTACACAGCCTAGACCGATTCTAGATGCATCAATGTAGACTGAGAATCATGTGCCTTCGATTGGTAACGCTAGGATAGGTGCAGATGTCAATAGTTGTTTCAGTGTCTGGAAGCTCTTTTCACAGTCCTTACTCCAGACATAGGGGTTCTCTTTCCGCGTAAGACGCGTAAGAGGTACTGCTATCTTGGAGAAGTCTTTTATGAACCGTCTGTAATAACCAGCCAGTCCAAGAAAGCTCCTGATCTCTGTGACATTAGTCGGCTTTTCCCAGTTGAGTACGGCTTCTACCTTGGAAGGATCGACAGTGATACCGTCCTTGGAAATATCATGACCCAGAAATGACACCTCCTCGAGCCAGAATTCACACTTGCTCAATTTGGCGTAGATAAGGCTGCAAACGGGTCGGGTTCGGAACCGGAAACACAGATTCTGATTTCGATTCCGATAACCGAAATATGGTTTCGATTCGATTCCGATAATATCAGAATGGTTAATTCCGATTCCGTTCCGATTCCGATAACATTATCGGAACCGAAATTTCGATAAGGTAAGGTGTTTACCATAGTTTTTTCTTTTAATTTTATGAATAATTTATCGAAATAACCGATACCGATTCCGATTCCGATTATTTTTCAATTCTGATTCCGATAGCTTATCGGAATATCCGATTTCGATAAGCTATCAGTATCAATTTTCAATTCTGAAACTGATAATTTTTATCAAAATCGGGTTGGAATATCGGGTTCCGTTTACACCCCTAGACATAGAGTTGATTGTCCCGCAAGATTTGCAAAGCGATCCCCAGATGCTCCTCATGCTCTTCCTTGGTCTTGGAGTATATGAGAATATCATCAATAAAAACCACGATGAACTTGTCGAGGTAGGGCCGATAGATGCTGTTCATTAGTTGCATGAAAGCTGCAGGAGCATTGGTTAGTCCAAAAGGTATGACTATAAATTCGTAATGACCGTACCTGCTCCTGAAAGTCGTATTGTAAATGTCTGCATCTTTAATCCTCATTTGATGATACCCCGATCTAAGATCAATCTTAGAAAAATATTTGGCTCCTGATATTTGATCAAATAATTCATCGACACAGGGCAGAGGGTACTTGTTCTTAATAGTAAGATTATTAAGCTGCCTGTAGTCGATGCATAACCTCATAGATCCGTCCTTCTTCTTGACGAACAACACTGGTGCTCCCCAAGGAGAAGTACTTGGTCTGATAAATCATTTTTCTAGAAGTTCCAGCAATTGCTCCTTCAACTCTTTCAATTCAGCGGGGGGACATCCTGTAGGATTGGCGTGAAACCGGTGCAGCTCCAGGTGTGAGATCAATTGAGAAATTGACATCTCGTTCAGGTGGTATGCCTGGCAGCTCATCGGGAAACACATCGGCATATTCCTGCACTATGTGGATGTCTGATAGCTTAACTGCTTTCTTTTCTATTATGATGGCGGCAAGAAACGCCATACAACCCTTTCTTATCATATTCTGTGCTTTGATGGCAGAGACGAGAGACAAGTGCCTCTTGTGTCTACGTCCCGTAAAGGTCAACTTAGAGAATTCACTGAAAGAAATCTTCCCTCTTCGACAATCCACGATAGCCCCATACGTGGATAGCCAGTCGGCTCCCAGAATAGTATCGTAGCCTTCCATGGGCATACAGATCAGATCGGCTCTAAGATTGCGTTCACCAATCTTAACATCAGCTAAAGGAAAATACTTATTTAGTTGGACTTTCTCTCCTAGTGGTGTGGTGACAGGTAGTGTAAAACCCATAGATGCAGGTTTCTCCTTTAATGTGTCAGTAAATGCTTGTGATATGAATGAATGTGTTGTGCTAGTATCAAATAAAATAAATACTGATTGAGAAAAGACAGGTAAAGTACCTTCCACCACTCCACCTTCCTCAGTGGTCTCAACTTCTTACAGGGCCTGTAATCTACCTGGCTTCTTCGGTCCCATAGGACGCTTCTTGTTCTCTTTCAATAGGGGGCATTCCTGAATGCGGTGATCACGACTGCCACAGCGAAGGCATGCACCCGCCTTCCTCCAACACTCTTCTGCCGTGTGACCCAGCTTGTCACAATGTTTGCATTTTGGCTTTTTGTTCAGGGCAGTAGGAGTGGAGACTTTGGGCTTTCGCTCTTGGCTTGGCCCATCAGTGGTAGTCAACGGCCTTTTCTTGCCGTATGCAGGCTTGCTTGGTGCTCCAGAAGTTTGCTCCTTCTTGAACATTCTACCCTTGATGCGCTCAGTGAGTTCAGTTGCATCCTCCAGGCATTGTGCTCTCCTGACCATCTCTGGGTAGGTCTGAATATCGAATGGTGCAAGTTGCGTGATGTAAGCGGGCCTGAGCCCATTAAGTAATCTCTTTGCCTTCATTCGTTCTGTACTGACCAGATGATTGGCGTATCGAGCCAATCGGGAGAACTGTGCTTCGTATTCAGCAACTGTGAGGTTCCTCTGCTTAAGTGCAGCAAACTCAGAGGCATTCCTCTCTTGGACTCTTTCAGAGAAGTACTTGCGAGTTAAAGTTCTCCTTGAACTTCTCCCATGTGAACTGTACATTCGCTCTGGTGGCCTCAACGGACTCCCACCATGCACGGGCGTCCCTTTCGAGCTAGAATGTTGCTAACAGTAGCTGATCACCATTCGCGCACTGCATAATGCAAAAAATACACTCAGTCTCCTTGAGCCAATTTTCTGCCTCATCAGGATCTGTGGTTCCACTGAATCGGGGTGGATTCAGATTGCGGAAGTTCTGATGTAACTCTCCAGCTCCTCGGTTGTTATTATTATTGTTGTTGGCTCCAGCAGCCTGAAGTAAAGGTTGAGTAAGCTGTTGGATAGTCTACTGCATGTCACAGAGTTGAGCACGCTTCGCTGCCATCGTTGATGTTTACATTCCTTCACAAGAAAATATTTAATGTAAGTTAATTGAGTTTGCACTAAGTTGTGCGTGTGTGAGTTTATTTTATCTTTTTACCCAGGGTTCTACCCATCTCACATAGGTATGGATTTAGACTCTAAGTCAAGGCAAGTCAAACCTAGATCATCCTATACTTAAGAATAACCTAGGCTCTGATACCACAAAACTGTAACGCTCCGACGCGGAATATCGAAGCGAGATTACAGTTATTAAATAGTACAGAGCGAGAAATAAATGCAAATCATTGCACAAATGGAATAATACCAAATAAACTCAAACTTCACTTATATTCCATCAACTAACTATTACATCAACTGTTCAGAGCCATAACTAGGGCCCAGAGTACTTTATTCAAACTCAAGCTATTACATCATGACTAACTGACTCATTCTATACTAACTACTAAAGCTATGGTTGCTGAAATAGGGTCACTCCTGAGCATCATCCTCAATCCCATCCACGTGAGTGTGGTCATCATCAGACTCACCTGAAACACATTAAATAAAAAATGCAGGATGAGCGAATAACGCCCAGTAGGACTTAATATCTCATGAACACAAGCATGGTTTAAATAATTAATGTTTTAATGGCAGGTTAACTAGAGAGTAAAGTCATGCAGTGCATGTCACAATAACGAGAGAACAATAGCAACTGGCACAGGGAAATTAGTACAACGAGAACGATAATAGAATGGCCATGTAACGTTATAACATGTAAATTGCACAACGGTGCACTAGTAACGATCACGCTTGCACTTGTAGAGATAGTACTTTGATTGTCATAGATTAATCTTGATAGTATGCTGGCACTGGATGCATGCCGTAACACATCCTTGATCATTTTAACTCCCATAGGCACTGGCACTTTTCGGGCGCTCCTTCCAGGACCTGATCGGGCCCCATTACGCTGGCATTAGTCATTTCTTTTATCTTAGACAATCACACAATGGCCAATAGAGTGCCAAGAAGAGATAAGAGAGTACTAGACGAGATATATGAGAGTGTAGAGAGAACGTGAACAAATGAGAGGATATAGAGAGCAGATGAGATAGGGGTATTATCGCAAAATCACGTTAAACGTCGATAGTAACGGTTGCACGACACACTATTGCGGGCCGACAGTCTGGTAGGAATCACCACCGCCCACTAGCCGTGTTGTGTACATAGGCTAGATGGTACGGCGTGATCAAAAGATAAGGAAAGAACGCACTAAGGCCATGGATCATACTGATCCCTAAGGTGTAACTGGTTTTAGGGTACAACCAGCTCGTCGGCAATGGACGTACGCCAAAGCCAAGAAGACTTACGGAGGCCTTGACAAGGAGTCCCTGGCCCAGTCGAGGGTATTCTCGATAGAGAGGTGGTCCAAGTCAAGAAAACGTGTGTAGAAAACGGGTCCATCGTGCTTCGAGTGCTCGAAGGCCGAGGGAAAACGGTAACGGTATACAAAACGTACGTATAAAATAAAGACATTTGTATTTAATTAAATAGAGAAATTTAGTCATTTATTTCGCTAATTTACCAGATACATTATTGAATAATTTATTAGGGTCAACGACAATTAATAACGTTATGTGTGTGCAAGTGTAAAGAAATCATGAGATGATGATAAATCGTGAGAATGACTTTTAAATAATTGATTTTTATCTCGTTAATGTCATTTATTAATTTAACAAGTCGAATTAACTATAACATGGTTTAGTTATGACTAATTAAGGGGTAATAAGCCTCAACAGCAAGGGTATATGCTTAATTAAAGATTTTGGCCGAAATCTTTGAAACACGGTGGAGGAGCCCGTCGCGATTCAGATCGCGACGGTGCGGCCCGACGCGGTTTGTGAACCAGCCGGTCTGGCCCGGTTCGGGGTGGGAATCGCGGTGGCTTAGGTCGCCGCGTTCTTAACGCGAAGTGATAGCAGGGTGCGACCCGGCTGATATTGCAGCGGGTCGCGCCGTTGCGATATCAAGAGAGTCTGTCCCTTTTTCCCTTTTTCCAGGGCGGTTCCTGTCTGATATAGAGTGCTTGTAAAATCAATATAAAATCGTACCACGATCCAAAATCACTAAACCACTTTTCAATGAAAGTAGACGCATAGATCTATCAACTGGTATAGTTAATTTGAAAATAAACAAACTTTAGGCATGCTTTAATCGGGTGACATTTCTGTGACCTAAACATGCGTAGTTAAGGTTCAAAGAATTAATTTACAATGGATACATGATGAAAAATTTCGAAACTAGAGGCGTTCGAAAGCTAACATGATGTAGTATTTATGATAATTTTATCATGATATGATATCAAGTATGCACGAGGTTCACAAGCAAACATGAAGGGTCGGGTGCATGGATCTGACAAGGATTCAAAGAATTAATTCTCCCTCATGGGAGATCGAAATAGAGTGAAACTAGAGGCATTTGAAAGCTAATACAATGTAGTATATATAGAATTTTCTCATGGTATGATAACAAGTACATGCAGGGGTATAGAGTAAACATGAGGATTCAGGTTCATGGTAACATTAGGGCTTCAAGCAATTAATTCGCTCAAATGGATAAGCGAAATACAATGAGATGAGAGGGCTTTTGAAGAGGTTCATGAACTCTACCTAGGATAATTTTTACACGAATTTAGCTTGAGAGATTGTCTACATTTTTCGTGGAGTAAGAAAGCCCTAGTTTGGAGACGAAATGTGAAGGAGAAGATCCAAGTTCCAGCCTCCTCCTCCGAGCTCCCACGATCCTAGCCTCCCTCCTTCGTCCTCCAAGGTCTCTACTGCGGTTTGGGGTTGGATGGGAATAAAAATGGAGTGTTTTGATGGCTAATAGAGTCCTTAATCACCTTAAACTCTTCTCTTCTTTTCCAACTCCGAAAATTCATGATTATCTTCTATTTTTCCTTCATTTATCCACCTAATGGGTTGGAAAGAGAGCTAATCTTGTGGCCAAGGGTTTAGGATGGGATAAGAGTCTTTGTTTTAGATAAATATAAGTTATTTAGTAATTATCCTAACCCTTTGTTATTTATTAATTAACTATACACGAATTTCACTTAATTACCTCTCCTCCCATGATGGGCTATCCCTATTTGGGCCCATTCAATTAGGTTTGACCCATTAGTTTAACTTACTATTAATTTAGCTTAATGGGTATTAGCTAAATTCCTTTTATCTCACTCAAATTCTATTTATTCTCCCTTTATTCTATTGAAATCAATTTATCCTATTTATTTAAAATATTTTTTTATTTATTTAGTATTTAAAAATCAAGGTTGCTACAACATTGGTGCTCAAGCTTAGAAACATAGATGTTAGATCGATTGACTGATAAAAGAAATCAATCGACCGATTTTAGACTTTGATTTGTTAAATGTTTGGCAGTGCTCACTAGAATAATCGATCAACTGATAATAATAAATCAGTCGACCAATTTTACCGTACCACGTCAATTGTGTTGGGACTCTCAAATATCTAGAGATGGTATGGTACAACCGATATAGCTTATTTACGAATAAACTACTCGATTATCAAAGAGGCCTATCGTGTGAAAGAACTTATGATCAATAATCAGAGCTTAAAACTTCTGATAGCATAAGACTCTCCTATCTGCCAAACAAAGCAGCCCGGAGTTCGAGAACTCATATCTCTTTTTACGAGTTACCAGATCTTATGAATAAGCTATCATCATGTTATCAAAAGGACTTTTAGTATATTAATTAAGAAGCCCCGTTGTCCGAGCCATGAGTGATGACCCTTCTTCTTCTTCTTCTTTTTCCCTTTTTTTTGTGGGGGAGGGGGGGGGGGGGGACAAGCTTAATTCATTGTTGGATTTTTGCATATACCCCTAATCTAAGTGTATTATAAAAAATACCTTCCATTTATGTAAAATGATGTGATTATACTCTCGTGGTTGTCTCCCGTCTGCGACTGACGAACATTCGAGATAATATGTTATAGAAAATGTTTAGACGTGATATACAAAAAATGCGATCGAGATTTTACATATATACCCCTCTATATGTTCAATTTTGCATATATATACCCCTTACACTCTCAACACCCGCTCCCTATCACTTTGCCCTCTCTTCTTTTGCTGCTCTTCTTCTATCCTCCTCCTAACCTCCTCCGTCTCTGCCACCTCCAACGCCCTTTTCAGTGCCACCCTCTGTTCGGAGTTGTTGATAAGCCTTCTTGTCCAGTTGGAAGTAGGGGTAGGCCACACAATCCATTGGCGAATCTCTTTTGAAGCACTCCCACCCCTCGTTGCCATAGGGACATGGTAGAGCTTGTTGTTGAGCAGTGTCGAACCCTCAATCCTAACCAGTAGGGGCACACATCCCACTGGCATGTCACAACACTGCCCAAGTATCGACTCATTATCAAAGCACTCCAAAGGAATCCCCCTCCATGACCTTCATGTGGTCCTCCTCAGCGCCTCCTGCAGTACCCTTACGGCTCGAAGGCAGTCCCCCATCCTCATTTCAAGTGAGTAGGATGAGATCGCACCATCCAACATGGCTTGGACAGTCTCCTTGTCCTCAGTGGGCACTGGGGGAGTGGGGGGGGGGGGGTGGCAACTAAGAAAGAGATAAAGAGATGGTGCAGCTATTGCCATTCTCAGAGGGGATGCGAGGCTTAGGTGAGGGCAACCTCGGAGCACAATGTGAGGCACTGGACATCCTCGGGGGCATCCTTCGCCGAAAATGAAGTCGTCATCGGCACCGTGGGGGTCGAGGAAGGGTTGGATGAGCTCAATCCCAAAGAATTGAGAGGTAGATGAGGGAGGGCACCACGACCACGATGGCAGCCATGTCAAGCAGGTTGAGGATGTGATGGGACGCCCCAATCCTCACCTTCTCGCGCCACTGATTCATCGAGTAGTAGGCGGCAAGGACGAACAGTGGGAAAAAGACCTTGTTGGTCTGCCATATGGGGAGAGGGAGGGTGTTGTAGGCCCTGATGATGGGAGAGAATGCCAGGTCCTTGGCGGCGAGGGCATCGAGCATGAGTGAGCTCCTGGGCCTTCAAGTCGAACCGTTCTTCCACCACCTATGTCTCCACGACCAGCCATTGTGTTGGGTTGAGAAACCGAAGTTTGTAGAGAAGCTTGGCGCCGCCCACGTTGAAGGGGTTGGTTAATCATTGCCTCAATTAACTCAACTTTCACCCGAATAAATTTAACAGGAGTTAAGATAAGGGTCTAACTTCACCATTATGCATAAATGGAGGGTATTTTTCGTAATACACTTAGATTATATATATGCATAAATTGATATTTAGAGGGGCATATATGCAAAAATCCCTTCATTGTTTTTACAAATTTTCTTATAAGCTTGCTCCCAATAAAATTTGAACAAGACCTTATTTTACTGTACATAAAAGGCTAATTAGAAATCGTGATTTGGTTTAGTTTAGTTTAGAATATATTTTTGAAAAATCAAATCAAACCAAAGTCTCTTGCAATCAAACCAAACCAAATTGTTTGATTGAACCTGAAAATAAATAGGTCTTTAGAGCCCATTAATATCAAATAAGACTTTAACCACTTGTTTTTATACAGATTAAAAAATTTATTATTATAATTTGATTTGATTTATAGAACTTAAAAATTAAACCAATTTGATTTTTTCCCTCCGATTCGATTTGAGATCAGACTGAAAATTTTCTATTTTCAAATTCAAACAAATCATTTTAATTTGAACTGAATAATAAACACCCTTACATTTCATTGTTTAAATACTAGTGAGCACCTTGATTTGAACAGAGAAATTTTATGAAGTTGGTTGCTTCAAATCACCGCCCATCAACAGTCATGGGCTCCTTATAGGAGGTCCCTTGGACCCTTGGAGAGTCCACTTACAATCAGACCCTAACTTCACAAATTGTTGATGCGAAGGTCCACATTTCCTCACTCAAAAAAGAGCCCTCGCTTCCTTATCTACGAATTGATATTAATATAAATCGGAGATAAAGTAATGATATTTTTATAATTTTTATTTTTTTTATTTTATACTCAATTTATCTTGATATCAAACATGTGAGAGCCGATTTGTTAACATATTTTGTTTACACCAAATTTGACTATAATTAATAAAAGTGTACCGCATCATCACTTACCAAAAAATACACGAACACGGTGAACGCTTCATAAAAGAGATTGATTGTGGTGTGTTTCCATTATTGTGTTAAAACTTATGTCAATAGATGTATATTATCAAATTATTTTTCAATGAAAACGATGACCGTGGATATAATGCGCATAAAGATATACAAGCATCACATCACAGGTGATAAGTCGTTATTTATAGACAAACTGCTGTATTATTTTTGAGACCTAATGTATTTTGATAACATGTTTGGAAACTCTTTTCAAAATAAAAAGAGAAAATAAAATAATATATATATTTGAAATTTTTCGTATTCAATTATATATTTCTCAATTCTAATTATTAGATTGTATATCTCTTAAATTTAAAAAATATTATTTATATCTTTAAAATTAATTGGTCATGAGAATTTAAGAAATATTTCGTTATCAAGTAATAAAACTGTTAAATATATATATAATATTACTAAAATAACATCAAAAAGAGAAAGAGTGAGAGAGACTCTAAGTAAAAAATAATGAAAAAATAAATTTTTAGAGGATAAGTTAGTCTATTTTCTATATTAACTCAATTATGATTCAGTTAAATAGATGGATTGAAACAGTGGAGATATATATGATATTTTTTTTTCCGATTTGAGAAATATATAATTTAATAGTTAAAATTGAAGGTATATAATACAAAAGATTTTAAGAATATATATATATATATATAATTTTTCTAAAAAAATAATCGACTCAATTACATTACATCTCTCACGGAGTCGCCGTCATTTTCTATTTGCTCCTACATTAGTTTTATACCAATTTATAATCAAACGAATAAGCACCAGATAATAGGTTTACTTTACTCATTACTTTGAACATAAAGTCATGTAACATGGAAAAAGGAAAAATAGGAATACTAGTGGCTGCGGCAAAGTAGAAGATCTAATAGTTTACATCATCTAGGAGAGAGAGAATTGATGGAGATTGTTCTCTTATATCTGCTTTATCATGCATATCTAGTTAATACAAAATTCAATTGATTCAATTCACTTTTAGTTTTGTAAGACAATAAATTTTTTTATTTTGTATTTTTCTTATGCCATTTAGTTTCACACTATCAACACAATTTTATTTACCATACATTTATTTTATATTTTATATTTAGTTCAAAGAATTAAAATAAATTTATCATAAACTCACTTAATTTCACCATGATCTCAAAATCTTTTTCATAAACACACCTTTAGTAAATCGACTCTGAATTGAGTTATGGTGGAGTCTAGATCTTCTTCTTGGTAAAGTTTATAAAAGGATCTCAACAAGAGAAGTCAGTGAAAAACATATTTATAATATATATCATTAAATTTTATTTTATTTTTATAAGTTGTATTCTAAAACGGGCTAAAGGTAAAGTTGATTTTGTGTGGGGGAGGCTTCCAGAATTTATCGTACAACTCTTGGTCCGATATTACGGATCTACCCTTTCTCAAATCTACATTCTCGCAATCTGCCATTACGATTTTCATATATCTTCATTTGTTATACTCTCTTTTTTTTTCGTATAATTATAGTTTTCTGGATTTTTTTGTGCATAGATACCCTGTTAAATGTGTAGTAGTAGGAGAATCTTTTTCTAAATTCATATTTGTATGTATATTCCTCGTTCCTCTTACAAATACCCTCAAAGATCTATCGTAACTTGTTGTGATGGAAGTTAATAATATATTTAAAATATTCATTTTACTTTTATGTATACACTCATATTAAAAGTGAGAATAAAAATATTGTAAATATATTATCGACTTTCATGATAAGAGGTTCTGGCTGACCAAGGTTCACAGTACCGTTCGGATCGACCGTACCGTATTTTTCGTGGTACGGTACGTATCGAACCGTACCGTACCGCTGAGGTACGGTAGAAAATTGGTCTGTTTGATTTATTTTTTTTAATTTTGTGACTTAGTTAATATTTGAAATGAGTAAATTTTAAAAGAAAATGAGTAAAACATAAGAACATCACATAAAGAAGTTGAAAAATATAAATAAATTTATTTACTCATTTAAGTCAACCCACCACAACCATTTAATATTCATTTAACATACATACAATCATACTAAAATTATGACACAAGCAATTAGTGTTCATGTAAATATTAAGAGTATAATCATGATACAAGTCAAATACAATATTCACATCATCGTCCTCAATATTCAAATCATGGAGCATCGTGATCTCGACCATTTTGGGTAGCATGCGTTAACTCAGACTCTAATGAAAAACGTATGCTACCACCACCACCACTGCCGCCTGTAGCAGATGGAGAAGAATGATTTGACGTAGTTAACCCATAAACTAGCTAGCCCGAAGATCCCAGAAAATGCTTGACGTAATTAACCCACAAACTAGCTGATCCGAAAATCCTCTTGTAAACCCATTCAAATAATGTCCATTTATGTTGAAATTTTAGTTATAAACTAATGTGATGATTTTACAAATTATGGTGATTTTATTTTAATTTTTAGAATTTATTTTACACTGGGTGAAAAATCGCCCGGAAAATAGTTGTGTCGGCTTAATATCGAAATCCATACGTCAACAATTCCGGATATTTACATTTCTGATATCACCACATTTTTATGAAAATTATGGTGTTCTCAGATTTCATTTTCGTTATAGTTTTCCGATGTCGTCCTGTCGGAGCGCGCACTTCTGAGTATGACACTGAGCTATCATTTATTAATGCCAATTGATCCCATATATTAATAAAATTACTATAATTTGTATAATCTCTTAATTAGTTTATGTTTGAAATTATATCTCATTTAGATACTATTTAGACTCCTTAAGTACACACAGAGTTTGTCGCGGTACGGTAAATTATCTGTGCGCGTACTTCAACGGGACGACATTTAGTTTCGAAAATAAAATCAAATATAAAGTCACCATAATTACTAGAAAAATGTACTGATTTTAAAAATATAAATATCATGAGTTATTGATGCATAGATGTCGAGATTAAGTCGACCTAATGATTTTTGAGACAGTTTTTACTTGATAAAAAATTAATTTAAAAAATTAAAATAAAATTATTACAATTTGTATCACTTATTAATTAGCTTATGTTTGAAATTTTATCTCAATTAGACACCATTAGATCCCTTAGATGTTGAGATTAAGTCGATTTACTAATTTTTGAAATAATTTTTATTTGATAAAAAATAATTTAAAAAAATTAAACTAAAATTATTATAATTTATATCATCTCTTAATTAACTTATGTTTAAATTTTTATCTTAATTGGACACCATTTACATCACTTTAATACACCAACTACGAGAAAACTATAAAAAAACATAAAATAAAGAGACCGGACCGAACCGGACCGGTCCGGTCCGTGGTGTGCCGCTGCGTACCGCAGCGGCACACACCGTGCCTGGGGCTCGCTGAGCCCCAGGCACGGTACGGTTCGGCCGTACCGCGGCGGTTTGCCGCGGTACGGCCAACCGTGTGGCTGACACGTTGAGGACATTTTATATCTATATTAAGGAGTAGAGAAAGATTTATTGCACTTGTCTATTGTATTTTAAGTGTAATGTGACTAGATAATAGCCCATATGACACCCCTCACATGAGGGGTGATAAAATGACAATATAATTGTTGGATATTACATGGACTTGTTGCCTAATCACATTGTACTTAAAGTACAATGGATAAGTACAATAAATCTTTCTCTAAGGAGTATATATGTAAACACAAATCTAAACAAAAAATTGATGCAATTAATCTTTTAACGGAAGTATACAAGCAAAAGCCTTGGCTATATATACCCCATATTATTATTTTTAAAAAATTGTCGTGTACCTCGGTCGTACCGAATTCACTTTGGTATGATGTGAATCGATTTAGATTATATAATATTAAAAATAATAAAATAATAAATAAATAACAAAAGAGAGAGGATTAAATCGATTGTGTCATAAATTGTTAAATTTCTGATTCGGTACGGTACGGTGGTGTCACTACAATATGCAACGGCACGACAAATCTTGCTCTATTTACATCTATTTAACTAACTTAGTATTAAGTGGATTAGAATAGGAAAATTAGTAATTTATCTTTTCACATGATTAACGTACTGACATAAAATTATTAGTTATTTCTACTAACGTATCTCTTTAAAATATTTTTTATATATATTTTCAACAGAAGATTTCGGAACTCATATGATAGAACCTTTTCTTTCCCTTATGAGAAGAGATTGATTAGAATCAAGGGGTATAAAACATAATTAAGGGCCGGTTTGATCCTCGGATCAAGGTTCGTTGTACCGTTCGGATCAACCGTGCCGTATTCTACGTGGGAAGATACAGTAGTACCGTAGCGTATTGTATCGCTGAGATACAGTGGAAAAATAGCTTGTTTGATTTATTTTTTTTAGTTTTGTGACTTGATGAATATTTAAAATGAGTAAATTTAAAAAAAAACTCTCCATCCAAACTCAAGATAGACTTTTCATCTCTTCTCATACATGTACTATTTCTCTCTCCCATTTTTCTCTCATATCCTCTAGAACTATCAAAGATATCATGCCTTCTACAGTTTGAAAATGGGTTCATATACTCACGAGGTCTTCATCAAAATTGTTCTATTATTTTTCAGCTTCGTCTTCGAAGTGAAATCACCTCAATTGGTGGTTTATGTCCAAAGTTATAGTAGATTATTTTTCACATTCTCTCTCATATCAATATATATATATATATATATATATATATATATGATTATCATGCCTTCCACATCTCAAACGAAGACATATCTTTTCAATACTTCTGCATGAAAATTATTCTCCACGACTTTCTCTACAAGCTCCAACTAGAATCACATCAAATGAATATCTGTGCTTAAAGATACATTAGATTATTTTTGACATTCTCTCTCATATCGCGATCCAAACTAGCAATGAGTGCGACATCTCTACAGCCTGAACAAGGATGATCTAATCTTTTGGCTCTTCATGAAAGTTGTTCATGATATGACCAATGTATTCTATTAGATCAACACCAAGAATCTAAAAATAGAAACAAAACTGTAACGTCTTAAAATGTATAATAAAATATTAATATGATACTAAAAAATTAAAAGAGATAGTAAATTATACATAAGGCATGATCACTTATATAAAACATAATTATCTTTAATTTTAAAATATTTTTATTTTATTAATATAATTTTAGTACTATCTTTGATTGTTTGTACTTCAACGGGACGACATTCGGTTCAAAAAATAAAGTCTAACCTAAAATCATCATAATTACTAGAAAATATATATTTATTTTAAAAATATAAAATATCAAGAATTATTGATGCATAGATGTTGAGATTAAGTCGATCTAATGATTTTTGAGATAATTTTTACTTGACAAAAAATTAGTTTAAAAAATTAAACTATATTTATTATAATTTGTATTATCTCTTAATTAGTTTATGTTTAAAATTTTATCTCAATTAGACACCATTTAGACCTCTTAAGTGCACACAGGATTTGTCGCGGTATAGCGAACCCTCTGTGCACTTCAACAGAACGATATTTAGTTCCGAAAATAAAGTCAAATCTGAAGTCATCATAATTACTAGAAAAATATACTGATTCTAAAAATATAAATATCATGAGTTATTGATGCATAGATGTTAAAATTAAATTGACCTAATGATTTTTGGGATAATTTTTACTTGACAAAAAATTAATTTAAAAAATTAAACTAAAATTACTATAATTTGTATCATCTATTAATTAACTTATATTTAAAATTTTATCTCAATTAGACACCATTAGATCCCTTAGATGTTGAGATTAAATTGATCTAATGATTTTTAGGATAATTTTTATTTGACAAAAAAATAATTAAAAAATTTAAACTAAAATTATTATAATTTGTATCATATCTTAATTAATTTATGTTTAAAATTTTATCTTAAATAAATATTATTTAGATCACTTAAATACACCGGATATAAGAGAGATATGAAAAAAAATAAAATTAATACACTAGACCAGATCAAACCGGACCGAACCGAAACGTGCGCGTGCCGCCGCGACACACCCGACCGACCATGTCTGGGCTCGCAAAAGCCCAGGCACGGCGCCGCGGTACAGCACAACTACTCTCGGCATTCATTAACTTGGAAAAATCTGCACTTTTCCATTTATTTCTGTCGTAGATGCTGTCCTTAGTTAAGCCATTGAAAAACAACTCAGTCTACGTGGCCCGATCGAGTTGTTTAACAGCTTAGTTAACTTCTCCTAATCGGACGAATAATTTCGAGTAAACCCAAAAAAGCCAGATTTCCTAATTTGAATATTATTATTTTGAGATAATGTGATTAATTAAGTATTATCTAACCTATATTTATCTCTGATTAAAACCTGTTATAACTTACTCGATTAAAAATCAAAAAAATCTTCAACGAGTGGGTTAAATGCAGCAATCCTGATACGCTATCAATCCTCGTAAATTATCCCATGCTACTTATTTAATTAGTTAACTTAAATTATCTTATCGAAATTGTCAAAACTTATTCGATTATGAAGGGACTTATCCCAGAATAAAACTTTACCCAATTCAGCGTATCAAATCATGAAAGTAGTTTAAGGGCGAATAACAGTCCCAATCCCAACCATGCCATCAAAATATAATGTATATGAGATGTGAGCTCATATATCTTATATTAGATTTCATAGAGGAAAAGAAGAGTTAATATGTGAGAGACTTCTATAATATATTCTCACCACTCAGATTTTAGGGATGAAGGAAAGATCTATAAAAAAAGAGGTCTCGTATGCATGGAGATGGAAAAAAATGGATCACAGAAATAAATTAGTTTGAGGATATGTTATCTACGTCATTAATCCACATGTTATTTGATATTTAAGGATAAATTTGTGAAGATAATTTTATTTTTCATTTGGTATAAATGATGTTAGCACGAAAATAGAATATTTATCTTTTATCATTATATCTTCTTCGTTTGATAGAGGTGATGTTAGTATGGATATATTTTTCTCATCATCCCATCTTCATATAAAGTGATTTTTAAGCTAAAATAAAGAACATACAATCTCTTTATATTATTGTAGCCTTTTTTGAGATTTGGTAATCTATATTTTGTTTTAATAACCTCACTGAAATTTTGAAACGTTAACCATTATTGTTAATATTTTGCTCCACAAGAGTATCAAATAAAATACAATCAACATCATTATCTCAATTAAACACTCTAATTTTACTATCATTTGGGTGGTCATTGATGGTTGTACCTAAATATATAATTAGAATTAATTAAGGAGATAAGAAAGATATAATGATAGGATTAATAACATCAGTAAACCATGCAACCAAGGTGAAATTAGAAGAAATAAGTAGAAAATAATAAACATATTATTGCACTAAAGTAGTTTTGAAAACATAAAAAAAGAAATAAAATTGATCCCCTCCATCCTTTTAAAGTTCTGAATAACATAAAATAAAAATAGAAAAATAGAGAAGAAAAATAGGGATAGAAGATGGGGATAACTTACACATATTTTTTGAAAATATCTCCCAAATATTTAAACCACCTATGTCCTCATTTTTTTGTGGTACCAATAATGGGATGGGGTTAGATTCACTATTATCTTCTACTTAACCCTATACCAAACGGAGTTTAAAAAAATAAAACAAAAAATGGAGGATATATACGCGAATGAAAAGTGTTTATTGAAAAATTAATTTGATATGGGTTGTTTGGTTACAATTTTATTTTTCATGTCTTGTCCATATTGATATAACCTGATAAGATGGTGATGATATTATAGAGATGAGGACGATTGAAAAGTGACATCAATTGGCCACTGCTGGCAATGGTTTGACAAATAAGTCTTTTACATTGACAAACAACTAAGGAAATTATCAGTATAAAACAACTATTATTTTTTGACATTTTCTCGTGTGTGATATAACTTACGAGGAAATCTACCCCAGTGATCGGTCATCGCAACGGTCATAGATGACGTCATGGGATAAATCCGTAATTTTGAGCACCAGCTGTGTACTTTTCTGGAAGTTCCAGAGTCGAGGGTTTTAGGAGGGGTTTGCTTCGGGAGGAAGCCGTCCCCCCTCCTCCTCCTTCCAGCTCCGTGGCGGTTCTCCGCCAAATCGAACGCGAAGTCTTTTTTTTTTTTTTCCCGCAAAGGAAGTGAGGAGCAACTAGCAAGTGTCAGTCTGGAAACAAAAATCAGAGTTTTCTGAGGTCCTATTCCGCGACGATGCTGAAGGTCCTCTCCGCCGGTTGCTTCCAGGGCCGGCTGCGGAGCATCCCGGCGAGGGGTCTCTGCAACGGGGCGGACAAGGCCTCCCTTTTGCTCCGAGCTTTGCGTTCTCCCAAGGGACAGAGTGGGAGAGGCCCCGCCTTCTACAGGAGGGCGTTCTTCTGCTCGGAATCTGGTGGGGATGGGTCCGGTTCGGACAAGCCGGTGGAGGCGTGCGCCGCGGAGGAGGTGGATTCCTCAGCCGCTGATGGTGGGGCGCCGGACGAGGTTGAGGCCAAGACTTTGTCAGCCATCGTTCCCACGAACCCCAGGCCGGAGGACCATATGTCGGTTAGTAGAGTACATTGGCCAGAAGGTGGCACCTATTTGTCCATGTTTTGAGAGGATTAGATTATGGGTTTTCCTCCGTCGTTGGTTAACGTTCACACTTCTGGGCACGTTTTGGAGACGATCCTATAGATGCGAATAACTTGCTCAACTAATTCCTATGTTGCCTTTCAGCAAGTAAACAGGAATTCTGATTGCGTCAGTCTGAAATTCATAATATCTTATCTGCGATATCTTTTGTTGGAGGAAACAGTTAATTTCGTCAATCTTCACGATATTTTCTTCCAATTGTCTCTACTCGAGCTTTTTGGGTGTTTTTTGGCCCAACTATATTTGTGCATTCTCCCTCTTTCTTGATATATTACCCACTTTCCAAAAAAAAAAATGTCTCTACTCGAGATGCTTAGTGGTATATTTTGTAGGCGGAAACATTTATTTTCATTTTTTATCTAGATATTTTCTTTGAATTATGTAGGGTAACTTCTCTAGATGCATACTTCTGCCTTTTTGTTAATTTTTGCCGTCCTTTTTTTGGGGTAAATTTTCGCTGATGACATGTTGCCTGACGAAGAACCCTGTAATGAAAGATAACTAGATGCCTATTCCCATTGAACACTATTCTAAAGTTGTTTATGTCCTCCGGTCAAATGTAGGTGAATCTGCATCCACCATGTGCGGCGGTCTATTCCTGTTAGACCATGTAGAGAGGCCCATAAACTAAACCAGCATGTGCCATGTGACTCGAGCCTGAGCATGAAAACAGAACCATCTGCTCTTTGGTTGCAGTAGCTCAACTCAGCTAGCATAGATTCAGCCCCATTTACTTGCCAAGGCTGATTGAAGATTAAATGCTTTCACTGGCTTGGCTATCTTTTCCTATGTCACCATGTGCAGAGAGTTTCAGCTACCTAGGTTTCCTACTTTCCTACTGTCATATTGGGCTGCCACCTATTTTGTTGACTCCATCAAATGGTTGTGATTAGTGTGCTATTGTGGAGGAAATTGGCAGGTCGAGAAGATGGGTTATTGTCACAAAGACCCCCTTTTGTTCTCTCTAAGTTTATACATGCTGGTCTTTCTACAAGTTTTCTTGTCTCTGTTTCAAATATGTAGGAAGGTGGGGCAACTGGGCAGTCAATTACTAGTTATGCCTGATTTCCACACAACTAATTTAGATTATACATGGGTAATGCTAAGTTACATCCTTTAGCCCTAATACAATAGCAGCCATTCACTGAGAAGCTCAGTGGAATGAGACTGAAAGGTGGAGGGGAGGGGCATGCTTCTCTCCCTCCCTCATTTGGTGCATGGGATTAATTCCCTGCGTCTGGTACACTTCAGCTTCGTCTTAGGGGGCAATAATCCCATATTGCCCAGATCTAGGAAGGGTGGGAAGGAGGGGCAGGTACCCCCTCCCCCCCAGCCTTAAGAGACATGTGACGATTTTTCTTTTCATGCAAAAAGCATTGCCTTCTCTGGGCACCACAAGGCCCCAGTGGGTCTCAAATGAGAACTTTGACTTTTCCCATGGATGGATTCAGATCAAACCTGTTTCTGAACTGGTCCAAATGAAAGAATTGGGAATGGAAACATATGACCTAGTTTAGATTAATCTCGTTGAAAATGGAGTTGGAAACATGTGTCCCACTCCATCTCCGGTCCATTTCCACTCAAACTTATCTTCCTCCTTTTGTTTTCAGCTCTCAGTTGGTCCCCTCTCAGAAGATCATAGATATCCTGCAAGTGGTGCATCACTCTTGGTGGAGAGATGCCTTTCTTCTCTCTGTACCTGAATATTGCTTTACTGTTGATGGCGTGCAGATGGCTAATGCAGTTTCAAATGGGATTTTAAATGTGCCAGAGTCACAGCTTGAGATCGTTTTTCCTAATTTCAATTTCTAGCAGAAAATTTTACATATTGGATTCTGACTCTGCTAAAGCAAATGTGTCAATTCGTTATCTCTCCATTTTCACCTTCCATTCAATGTATGGATGAGAAATATTTCCATCCATTAATGCTAACGTGAAAATAATGCTAAAGTTATGCAAATACATTGTATTTTAGCATAAAAAGTTTTGGGATTTTCAGTTTCTAACCCCTATAATATTTCATATTCATTGGTGGGGATTTTATAATAAAACATTATTGAGATTTTTTTGGTTCTTTTGAGAGTTTGGTGGTTTTTGTTCTGTTTTTTTGTTTGTTATTGAAATACATGTTTCTATTTCCTTGTTCTGCGGGAAAGAAAATTTGAACACATGGATCAGAACTTTGAAGTCAGAAAAAGATGCGAATATGGATTCCAAATATGGCTGTAAGAGTGAAGCTATCCATGCTAAAAAGCTGAAGTCCTCTGAACAGAAAATTTCTGGACTGAAATCTTTTTATGCATGACAGACTACCTTTCTTGTTGAGGGAAGCCTTTTGTGTAATGGTAAGGTTGCTCCACAGCCTCCACTGGGATGACAAGGTCATGGGTTCAGAAGTGGAGATAGCTGTTTAGAGAGAACCTAGTTGAGGTTTCATACAATTGACCCTCCTAGACCCTACACTGGTGGGAGTCTTTCAGCAATAGGTTGCACTGTGCTTATTATTCTTGTTATGCCTATATTCTGCTACCTTTTTATTCATGGGATAGATTTTGGATCCCTGCAGTGCCTATTGCAGCAATAATGGACTTCTCTTCTACTCTAGGGACATGGTTGGAGCCAAGTATGTTGTGCAAGTGGAATGGATAATCAAGCTGTACTCAAGGATTTGGCATCTGTAATGGCATGATTTGTAGATGGTATTATGTTTAATATCATTTGCTATTGCTGGAGTGGATACCAGGGCCTTCTAGCATATTCAAAGAATGGGTAGCCATTGTTAAAAAGGGTTAGGAAGTCAATCAGAAAATGGAAAAGTCTCTGGTGCAGTGTTCTTGGATAATTGAATTGTATATGAAGCACCGGGGGACCATTTCCCTCTTATTGTGGGAAGCTGCACCATAGTGTCACTCCAGCCTTTGTAAGAAGTGTGTGGAATCTTTCTGTTCTGTAAAGCAGTGGTACTATCCACAGTCCACTTCAAAAGGATGAAAAGAAAAGGAGAAAAGGTCAAGGATATATAATTGACAGAGACAGATTACTATTTGTGTTTGCTGAAGGGCACGCCATGCACTAGGCTTCTATTTCTTTTTTCACTTGTTAACTATATATTTGCGGTGTCACTTTAAGAAATGCATTTTTTTTTTCTTATGCATATTCTTGTGAGGCTGTGACCCATTCTTCATAACATTTTTGTCCTCACTTTCGTTGAATTTTTTGTATGGTGCAGGTTATTGCATTGCCCTTGCCACACCGACCTTTATTTCCTGGTTTCTACATGCCAATCTATGTGAAAGTATGGTGCTGCTACTTTTTAACTTCAGAACTGTGTTATCTTTCTATGCACTAACATTATCCATTATCCTTATGTGGTTTATTTTCATATAAAGCCATTTTCATTTATGTTTTTCATTTGTTTAGTAACATATTCATCGTACTCATTTGACTCTGTACTAAGTACTGTTAGTAGGAGAGTGAGTCTCTTGGAGAAGTCACATATACGTTTGACTTATTTCACCGGACTTTAGATTTTTAGTATTCTATGTGGTTTATTTGAATTATGAATTTTTTTAGCTAGACCAAATTATGAGAGATTAGAAAGTCGACATTTTGATGAAATCATCAAAATCACGATTTTCTTCTTCGATGGGAGAGTTGACTTTTTATTGGTAAGAGATATGATTTTTTTGATATTTTTATTGGATTCAAATGGGGGTACTTTCTTATTTTCATGAACATCATTTAAGTAAATGTAGTTTCAATTTTCATTTACTTAAGATATTACATGTAAATAAGGTGTTTCACATGGGTAATATATATATATACCGTGTATATACATATATATGTACATATAATACATATACATACATAATATACATTATATTAAATATATATAAAATAATCCCATGCGAATTGGTCCAATTTGCCCGAATCGGATTGAATCAGGAAAAATTCGTTTCGATCCGAATTAGCAATGCGGCGAACCTTGATTGATACCCCCCAATTGCGCCCTCCCCTCCTCGAACTCCCTCACCGCTGCCACCAAGTCACCTTTAATGATGAGACAACACTTCTGAAAGAAAGCCAAAGGAAACCCATTCGGACCAGGGGCCTTATGATCCACAGAGAGAAGACAGCCTGGTGAAGCTCCTCCTCAGAGAAAGGTCGGGAGATGGCAGTTGGAGTATTGGTACAGAGGTAATGTCTAATGTCTTCAAAATAGTGACGTGTGTATGGAGAATCTCACAGCATGCCGATGACATTTGTTGGGACAATCTATAAGGACAAGAAAAAGGGTGGCCTGTGGATCAAACACATGGCAGACTTTAACAAGCTACCTTGTGCTTCTCAGCAAATTATGATAAAAATTGGGATGGCAAGAGAATGAGCTAAGCCTGCAGGTAATCAAGTAGAAAAATATGGAAAAGTTGGTTTTGGGATATATGATTTTACATGTATCCTCAAGCAACTTATATCTGATTTGGAAAGAGGTCCCTCATGTTGCTGAGATATTGTGGTCGATCATCATTGTGCGGGGGACATAGGTGACAGGATGGATGATGTGGTGATAAGACCTTTGCCAAGGGTCTCCTTTTCCATTTACCTTAGTTTCCCGTGAAGCTGCAATCCACAGAATCTTCAAATGAAAAAGGTGAATTTCAGCTAAAGACCTAGGAATCTAGAGCACACAATACATGTGAAGATAACTAATGGTGTGTCCAATGTAACATTTTCCTTGAAAGTGGATGTCCAGGTGATAATTTTCTGTGCACATACAATTTGGTATGTGTATACTGGAAAAATAAGGCCAAAGATGGTATGCTAAAATTGTGGAGCCTATCCTACTCTTCGCCTTGAGTAATTGAGTGGAGGTCCCAAGTACCAGAGCCTATTCCTATTCCTTGGCAGTTTGCTGCATGTTTTTGATTGCTCATACGATGAGCCTAAGTCATTTTCCACGGGAGGCAGTGTTTTAGAATAATCTTTCAGGCTGGTTTGGTAACCAGATAGGGGCGCTATCCATGGGTTATCCATAGGTAAACCCTTATAAAACCGCCCTTACCTGGGATAAACCTCTGATAACCTGTCCCATTGTTTCATCCTACTAGGATAAGAAGTTTTGTGCTAAAGCGAAAGAGTGAAAATCTTGTGTTTTCCTATATGACCTTATCCTATCTTATTATCAAAAACGGTCTCGTTGGGTAAGGTACAAAATAAGATCTGCTTAAAGAGCCACCTTCCACCTTAAAAAAAGAGATCTGCTTAAAGAGCCTATTCCTCTAGTCAAATAACCTAATAATGTAACAATAATTTGGAGATGATTTACATAATTTTGTGTCTTCTTTTAAGATGGCTACACAGTTTTAAGTTAATTTATCACATAAGCTATTATGCAGCATACATTTTACCAAATTCAATGGAAGTCTGTTGCCAAAAATTCTAGATGAATCATGAATCTTCTTTGTTATTCATATTAGTTTTCTTTTATTACATGCATTCAATATTGTTTTTTGGGATCAATTTCCTGACGGTTCCAGATGAGTTAAAAATTTCAGGATCCAAAATTGTTACGAACTTTAGTGGAGAACCGTAAGAGATCAGTCCCATATGCTGGTGCTTTTCTTCTTAAAGATGACCCTGGAACAGATGGTTCTGAATTAGAAAAAAATATTAATAATCTCAAAGGAAAAGAGCTCTTGAAGCGGCTTCATGAAGTCGGTACCTTGGCACAGGCATGTTTTTTTCTGTCAGTTCGTTTTACTTTTACACGTCACACATATAAATAACCCTTCCTTAATGAATACAGGGTATAAGTAATTGCTTTTATATCATTTTCACTGCTTTGAACCTTTCCATGCAGATTACCAGTATCCAAGGGGAACAGGTGGTGCTAATTGGGCATCGACGGTTGCGGATAACTGAGATGGTAAATTATCCTCATTTAGTTTGATGACGTTGTTGTTTTTGATATTTAGGCTGACCATTGTGCTAATTCCTTATGAATGCAGGTTGAGGAGGATCCTCTGACTGTTAAAGTTGATCATCTAAAGGCAAGCATTTCTTCTATCTTTCTTGCAGATTGCTGTCGACTGCACTTGCATGTCATATGGTTGTGGCCATCATTGACATCCTATCTGGTGAACTGTGACATTCTTTTACACCAATGTTGTAATGTACAACCCTGGATGGAGAAAGGGGGTTCAACAGAGCATGACAGATGTTATCCATGCACAATGATCAATGGCAATAAGATGCTGAAGAAAGCAACAATATCAGTAGCCACAACTTTGTGCTAAGCACTGATTTGTTTGATCGCAACTAACGATAGGATATTATAACTTTAACTTGGGCCACCATGGCCCGAGTCTGCCTAAAACATATGATGCTTATTTCAATTCTTTTGCACAAGAGAGCCCATGACTTTGGAAATTACTGGGTAGGAAATTTGTTTGAACCAAAAAAGAGGCAAGGGACTAGTTGACACCCTACGTCACAGAAAAAGTAAAGAGATGGGAAAAAGGAAAAAGAAGAGCATACCTGTGAAGCAGCAGCTGCACAGCAGCATATGGTTGAGCTTCTCCTTTGGCCATGCAACAAGGGAGGAGATGAGGGAGGAGAACATGAGCAGCAGCCAAATGAAAGCAACAATGCTGGCAGGATCCCCTAGGGCTGATGCACTGCAGACCAGCAAAAGAGAAGAAGATGAATCGGAGGGAGTAGAGTCCATGGGAACTCCTGATGCAGCAAGCATGTGGGAGAGTGTCCGATATGACTTGCCCAGGCCAGGACACAAAGGGAAGAAAGTGGAGAAAAAAGGAAGAAGGGTGAGAAAGAGAGGGAGAGTCCAATTAAAGAAGGAAACTAAAAGCAGAGAGAGGAATTTTCTTCTTCTCCTGTTCACTTCACTTCCTATTCTCCTATCTCCACTGACATGTTGATATCCCTCTCTCTTGCTCGTGTGCCAGTGGTGATCGGTGGTTCCCATGCCAGTACCAGCAGCTGGCCTTCTAGTCGATATGAAGAAAATTGAAAAGGGTGGTTTGATGGCGTTTTAAAACCAAAAAAATGGGAGAAGCCAGCAGGTGGAAATTTCCATTTGCATTGTGTCATGGTGTGATGCAATCCTTACGAGGTATTGTTTAGGTTGAGTGAAGTTTACACTGTTTTATCCCAAAAGGTGCCTCACAAATTAATGGATAAAACCCCCACATATAAAGCCCGGTAACTTTTCCCTTTTTCTGATTGGGAAAACAAGGAAGGCAGTGTCGGTTTTGGTTTTGGTTTTGGTTTCGGCCAGGTCTGTTTTGGTTTCAGGTGTATTGGGCGGACTTGAACTCCCCTTAAGAGGGGAGTTTGTCTGGTTTTGGCCGGTTTCGGACCATGGTTTTGGTGTCGGCTAGGTTCGAAACTGATACGTTTTGGCCGAAATGTATCAGTTTCGGTCGATACTACCAACCATGTTGGGAAAGGCATAGCAATAGTGGAGAAAGTTGGGAGATATGTGAATGAAAATATCTTAGACTTGGATTTGATTTGAATTTAAATGGCAACTTCCATGGAAATATTTGGATGTATAGAATTGGATTTTAATTGGTCACTTCTTGCTCTTGATAGGCTTACATTTTGATTTTAATTTATTGATTAGTGACTTTCGGTAGAGCTTTGGAGATTATGGAATTTTAGCTATTATGTGTTGAAACAATACAAAAAGCAATCTAAAAGTTTATCTACATATTTTTTTTAGAGATAATGATAATAAACAAAAGAATAACAATATATATTATAAGAACAACTTAAGATTCATAAGAAATATATACAGTGATAAAGGAGAAGTTGCCAGTAAAATATTAAAAAATATAGTCACCAATCGATGTTTTAGTTAGCAATCGATGTTCTTTAGTCAACCATCGATGTTCTTTAGTTAGCAATCGATGTTTTAGTCAGCAATCAATGTTATTTAGTTAGCAATCAATGCTCTTTAGTCAGCAATCGATGTTCTTTAGTCACTAATCAATATTTAGTCAGCAATCGATGTTCTTTAGTCAATAATCGATGTTCTTTAGCCAGCAATCGAAGTTTTAGTCAGCAATCGATGTTCTTTAGTCAGGAATCGATGTTTTAATTAGCAATCAATGTTCTTTAGTCAACAATCAATGTTTTAGTCACCAATCGATGTTCTTTAGTCACCAATCGATGTTTTAATCAACAATCGATGTTCTTTAGTCAACAATCAATGTTTTAGTCACCAATCGATGTTATTTAGGCAACAATCGATGTTTTAGTCAGCAATCGATGTTATTTAGTTAGCAATCGATGTTCTTTAGTCAGCAATCGATGTTTTAGTCAGCAATAGATGTTATTTAGCTAGCAATCGATGTTATTTAGTCAGCAATCGATGTTTTAGTCAGCAATCGATGTTATTTAGTCAGCAATCGATATTTTTTAGTCAACAATCGATGTTTTGATCACCAATCGATGTTATTTAGTCATCAATCGATGTTATTTAGTCTCCAATCGATATTTTAGTCAGCAATCGATGTTCTTTAATCAACAATCGATATTTTAGTTACCAATCGATGTTCTTTAGTCAGCTAGGTTAGTTATTGATGTTATTGCCTGATTGGAGTAGGCTTTGCAATCTAGGGAGACATATGGGTCCTTCTGTCGGAGAAGGGGGAGTTGCTATAAGCCATTTTCATTATAGCTGGATATCAAATTTTGGGGTCTTTTCATTCCTTTATTTGTCTCCTTCATATGTGGAGTTGTGGGCTTAAGTTGTTAGGTATGTGCAAGGACAGATGTCTACAATCTGTATCATATTTCCATGGTTTGTTAATGAGATGGTACTAAGTACTACTGCTAACCCCTGCCTAAAATTTAACCTTGACGTGGATTACTAGGAAGTATTAAATTATATCCAGCAGCTATCTAGTCTGCTCTATTTACCAAAGAGAGCACAGTTAATGCTATGAGATGTTTAAAGATTTGCTGTTCAAAATATTCAAAGACAGTTTCCTCAGAACAAGGTATAGGTGCAGCTCTGTGGGAACAAAAGGTTATATTAGTTTTAGTTTTATGTTGTTTGGTCTTGTAAAACAATGTCTTTTTAGGTTGTTCTTAATTGGTTGTTTTTTTCCCTTTCCTGTATGGTGTAGATTAGAGAATCCATCTTTTCTGGTTTCCATTTTTCCTTCATATATTTTTTCTTTCACATCTACTCCATTTTCATTTTTCACAGATATCCATGTTCCTCCTTTTGATTTCCATTTCTATAATTCTATGCAGTCGTCTTTCTTTAAGACACGATCTTGCTCTGTCCTCCTGTAAAGGAGTAGTTTATATTTCAAAGAGTGTTTGGTACTTTAATATAGTGGGCAAACATTTTTCATGTTCAAAGGGAATCTGCATAATTTCCTTCTTCGGTGGGAAGTTAAAAGGATTCTGGCCTAGTTGACATCTCTATTTCTTTGTCTGTTTGTAGGACTTGCCATATGACAAGGATGATGATGTTTTGAAAGCAACTTCCTTTGAAGTGATCTCTACTTTGAGGGATATCTTGAAAACAAGTTCCCTTTGGAGAGATCATGTTCAAACATATACTCAGGTCTCCTTCTTATTGTCTGATATTTTTGGCACTAGGAGAAGTATATATTGATGTTTATTTCCCTTTGGCTCTTTGTGGATGCCCCTGTTTTATTTTTTCAGTATTCAATTTTTTCCTGTTTAAGTTCTTTGGTCTTCTATCCCTTTCCTTGGATGCATAAAATTAGTTGAAATTCTTATATGCTGCATTAACTCCAGGTGGCCCATAGATTTACAAGTAATATTATGGACTAACAAATTGTGTCTGTTGTGGATTGTGTCTGTTGTGGATTGTGTTCTTGTTAATTGTCAATCTTGTTCCAGACGAGTGATGTTAGAAGGAATCTTGTTCCATATTTACCTCCATGTTGGACCATGGATCCTCAAGTTGAAATGTTGATTTTGTGGGAAACTCCAAAAGGTCATGTTGTCTTTAATTAAGAGTTGAAGACTTGCAGTACATGTCTAGTCCTCTATTTCTACATCACACAAGTCTTTTCTGGGTATCTCAAGTTCTTCTAGGGATGAAGTGGAAGACAGATGCTGTCAAAATGTCTTTCTGATGCCACTTTATAGATTTGTTCTCTTTGTTTGTTGTGGCAATATTGATTGAATCTCTTTTTCTGATCAAAATTCTGGGAATAAATCATAGTTGTACATGCTGTTGTTACTTGGATAAATTGAAAGTCAGACAAGAGGAAGAAATCTGGTCTGTGTGTTTTGCAGCTCTGTTATAGGCTTTATGGGAGGAAAGGAACAGTATAATTTTCGGAGGGTAGTTGAAATGAGTAAATGCTTCATCCACTTCATCCAGGAGCAGGACTTTTGCTGATTGGTCAAATTAAGGGTTCTGTCTTGTTGTGGAAATTGTGTAATTAGTGGAGAATTACTTTGTAAAGGAGCTGGGGTGGGGGCTTGGTGAACTTGGATACAGTTGGGCTGTGGGTACTTGGTTTGAATATCAGCTTAGTATAGTTTCATGTTTTACTTTTTTATTGCGTCGTAGTTCTTTCTCTTTTATCTAATGGATTATGGCCTTTGATCACCTTCCAAAAGATTGTAGTCAACACAAGTTTTTTTATTTCCTGGACATCTAAAATCATAATCATGCATTTATAGGGTCAACTGATAATTATTGTTGGTGAGAATTTTGTGTCTATGCCCTTTGGATTGTATATGTTATTAGGTTGTCGATGCATTCTTTATATCTTTTTTAATGTGCCCCTTGCTTAGGTCATACCCTGATATTTTGTCTATACAGAGTGACATTCTGTAGTTCAACCTTGTCTCATAGTCTTGGTAAAAAAACTACTAGTGAGAGAAACAGCTTTTGTCATCCTATTCTTATCCATAGGGTATTTTGTGGTTATACTTTTGTATTTCTTGCTTGCTTCAGAATGTGTGAATAATTTAGCTTCTGTAGTATCCCTCCAGTTTCAGTGTATAGAATTTTCAGTTGTTATCTTCTGGTATCCAACTTTAAAGTGGTTAGAATGGCCCGTGGCTAACTAGGTGGATACCATCTTACTGGATCTATCTTCAGAGTCATTGCAGAGGAACCAGAAGAGATGGCAATATTTTTTGTTTCTTTTGTTCACAGTGTGACCTTGTGTTTTTGCTCATGTGCACATTGTTTTGTGGTCTTTTTCAATTTTTGGTTTGGAGTGGGTCTGTGTACTCGGGTTTAACCTGGTTATGTAGCATTATGGTGTTTGAGTGGATCTTTTATTTTTGACATAGTTACTACTTGCTAGCTTTCTAATATACAGGATGGATTCACAATGCTCTTCTGTTGAAGTAGGTGTAGGACCTTAATTTTGTTGAGAACCGCAGAATATTGACTGAAAGGATATAGAGGGTTATGTCCTGGATTCTGATTTCTTAGGTGGCATTTAATACTGCTAATACTGTTTATTTTATTTTGATCATAGTTTCATGGATTTATTTGTAAGATTACATATTTTTTGACTTTGTAATCTATCTTGTTTGGAAATTCTTGCCTAGGTTATGTTTATTGTTTGATTAACATGATAAGATGCCCATATGTTTCCTGAGATTTAATTCTGCTTGGCCAGCATATTGGTGATTTCAATTATCCAAGGTTAGCTGATTTTGGGGCCGCAATTTCTGGGGCAAACAAGATGCTTTGCCAGGAAGTGCTTGAAGAACTTGATGTAAGAGAAAACTCCAATTGCAGAACTTACGTCCAAATATTTTGTGTTGTATGTGATGATGCTACCTTGCTATATTTTATGAATGCTACTACTAACTCTTTGTAGGTCTTGTTTCAACTATTATTTATATCTTCCTACTTCTAATATGTTCTTGAAGTGTAATATGAGATGCTCAAAATTGCATTTTGGAAGACATCTGTTCAAAAATATCACTAAAAGGTGTTCAACCTCGTTTGTGAAGAGTTCTTGTTCTACTTGATTTTGTCAAGCTTGTTGCTCTCTGCTGTTTTCCTGGAAGGCGGGAAATATTGTTCAGGTTTGATGTTTTCAGTGGTGGGATCTACCACGATTCTGATTTCACTTTCACTAAACAATAAATAGTAGTAATATATCCAAGGATTTGAGACAACATTCATCAATGATGAACACATTACAAGATTAAACCAAGAATGAACAAGGAAGCTGTCAGCCAAGAAGGTACAAAATTCCTGTTCTCTGCTCCATGCTGTGTGAAACCCAAATGGAATCTATAACAGAGTGGCCTCATCACATTATTTTCCATTTTTTGGTCTCTCTCTCTCTCTCTCAAAGCAAATTGTTTCTTTATCTTCTGTTTTTTGAAGGTGGATAGCACCACAAAAAGATTAATGAAAGAGGAAATAGAATGTATGAGTGTAGGTGAGACGCTCCAAAAAACAACACACCACCACCTATACAAGGAGGTTCACACTAAGGTCGTGTGGAGAAGCTAACTCCCCAAAAAACCGAAAAGAGAAGAAGAAGATGAATCCACATTACAAAAAGGAGCAACCCGTTCCTTCACTGTACCACAAAAGCATCAAAAATAGCTTCCTCATGGCGTGAAATTCTTCTAAATATCCGACTGTTCCGCTCTCCTCACAGCGTCCAGAGGGTGGCGTGAAGGATTAGCCACCAGACCGTCCTATCTCCTCTGAGGGGCCACTGCCTGTTTTACTGCCTAAAATGCTGCTGGACGTCCGAGTGCTGCCGGAAGGTACAGTGAGTCCTTCTGGCCACCTCCCTCCATACTCCCTGAAGTAAGAACAGCCCACAAAGAGATGGTCAAGCGACTCGTCCTCCTTCCCACATAAAACACATGACTGCTGAATATTTGGCATAAAGCGGCAAAGTCTGTCCCACGTCGGAAGACGCCCATGAAAGATTGTCCAAATCAAGACCTTCGTGTTGAGGGGGCTCATAGGAACAGCCAAACTTGCACCTTGGCCTGCACTTTTTTTCTTTTGTACGTGATGGATGAATATCTTCATCATTCAGCCGTTCCTCGAGTCTCCTCAACCAGCTAACCTTGTTGTCTAAGGATGCCAATAGTACATCTTCTAATGAACTCCACATTGGCGATCAGTTCATAGTGTCAACTCACATTTTGCAATGGTTGGTAAAAAAAGCTAAAGGTTTCGATGTTACAGGTGAAATGGCTATGGAAAATGGGCTTAGATGAGAATGCAATTTGGATCAAAATGTGAGGTAAAAACACTTGAAGGATGCAGGAAAATGATCTGACACTCCTAGCTCAACTGCCTCCATTTCCCCCATCTAGAGATACATTATAAAAGCAGCTAAGTTAGTGAGTATATCTGCCGCACTAATGGATGTAAATGGGAGAAGTAACTGATTTTGGGAAGATCAATGGCTCTTTTTTGCACCTCTGCAGAATGTTCGGTAAGCTTTATGACATAGCAGAAGATATGAGTTAAAATGTCCACAATATATTCATCATTAGTGGTGGCTGCTTCATCAAACCCAGGAGGAGTCCAACAGACACAAATTGTTGAATACCTGCTTTATCAGATTAACAATAATCCCAGCAGCATGATGTCAGAAAGTTGAAGTGGACAACTAGTGGCAGATTTTAGCTCAACTCTTTATCAAGGACTTCTAATGACTGTGGACTAAGTGTATGCCAGAAGAATCTGGTCTGGAATAAAATTAACCCATCAAAGATTAAATTTTTCATGTGGAAAATAACAAGAGGCTACCTACAGGTGGCAGAGTAAGCTTTGTTCCATATTGAGAAAACTAAGTGCCTTTCTCTGTGAATCAGTGTAGAAAATCTGGATCTTTTGGTCTGAGATTTTGGTATTATCTGTACTCTATGGATCATTCTGTGCCAAGTCTTTGACATTGGATGGTGTTAGGGAGAAAAGGGAAGAGATTAGATTGATTAACAAACATGGGGTATCTTATACCTGACTACACAATAGATTTTACTCCAGGTATATTATAAGCTAAAGTAATCCCCCTAATAATCGAACCCCCCCTCAAGCTGGGGCATATATGTCAAAGATACCCAACTTGTTGCTAAGATTACAAAACTGAGACACTCCAAGATCTTTCGTAAACAAATCTGCCAACTAATCTTCTGTAGGAGTAAATGGAGTGTAAAATCTTGTGAGACATGACAACATCTCTCACAAAGTGATAGTCCACCTCAATGTGCTTGGTCCACTCATGAAAACTTGGATTCTTGGCAACATGAATTGCTGCTTGATTATCACAATATATTTTCATAGGCTTGGAGTAAAGACACTCCAAAATCAGACATGAGACATGCAGTTTGAGCCATAGTCCTATACTTCGCTTCAGCACTAGAATGGGCCACTACGCTTTGTTTTTTACTTCTCCAAGTAACCCTATTTCCACCAACATATGTGCAAAAACCTGACATTGATCTTCTATCCAATTTGGACCGTGCGTAATCAACATCTGGCAATGCTTTAACTCTTAAGTGGTCATTCTTTCTACACAATAAGCCTTTCCTTGGTGCAGCTTTAAGATAATGCAGAATTTTCAGTGTTGCTTCTCAGTGACATACTTTTGGTGCCTGAATAAACTAACTTATGAGCCCAACAACAAAAGCAATATCGGGCATGGATGGTAGGATCGGAATTGGGGTTTGGATTGGCCATGGCTGATCCGATCGGGAATCGGCTGATTCCGATCCAATTTGGCTGATTCTGCCATCCATGATATCGGGTCTAGTGACAGTGACATAAATCAAATTCCTACGCAATCGTTAGTATCTTGCAACATCATTAGAGTTCGGACTTTTTTCATCATCTAGCTCCTCTTGAGGAACTGTACGAGTTTCAGCTGGCTTGCATGCAAAGAGGCCCAACTCTTGAAGAAGATCTAAAGTATATTTTCTTTGTGAGAGAGAGACCTTCCCGTCCATAAGCAATCTCAATGCTTAAAAAATAGCGTGGCCTACCAAGATTCTTAATAACTAAGTGTTGTTCAAGATACTTCTGAACTTCCTCCATGCCACTTGCGAGTTGCATCACTACCAGTAAGGAGCATATCATCAACATAAACAATTAGGATATCAACACCAGCAGAGGAGTGACGAACAAAGAAAGAATGGTCAGCTTGACTTCTTTTAAGACCGATCCTAGATGCATTTTTATTGAATTTGTCAAACCAAGCACGAGGACTCTGTTTCAAACCATAGATAGTCTTCTTCAGCTTGCATACAAACTCCCTCTGAGTAACATACCCTAGAGCTTGATCCATATACACTTCCTCCTGGAGATCACCATGCGAAAATACATTTTTTACATCCATTTGAAGCACCTGCCAACCTTGATTAATGGCAAGTGAAAAGAGCACCCAAATTGAATTCAATTGAGTCACAATGAAGAAAGTTTCAAAATAGTCAACCTTACAACTTTGAGTAAACTTTTTGGCGACAAGTCTGCCTTTATGTTTATCAATGGTACCATTAGGAGAGTACCTCACAGTAAACACCCAACGGCAGGCAACAAGAGTACCTCGAGCCAGACGACGCACAAGAATCCAAGTACCATGAGATATAAGAGTATCCATCTCCTCGTCCAGGGTATCTTCCCACTCAGGTTGAGAGAGAGCCTTCAATACATTCCTGGGAGTAGAAACAATAGAAATAGACAAGGGAAATTGACGAAAACAAGGAGACAAAGATGCATAAGAGACAAAATTGCCAATGGGATGTTGATAAGTACTTTTACATGACCACACCCCTTTTCGAACAATAATGGGAAGATGAAAATCTGAGTCATAGAAGATGACTCATCAGGCGAAGGATCCACCAGGGAAGAAGAGGAATGGGAAGGGGAATCCACTGGTAGAGGCATGCGCCGCTGATAAACTCGTCCATACAAATTATCTGTAATATATGGCTCAGAGGGTGCAGTATCAGTGATAGGAGCTGCGACAGAAGGAAAGAAAACAGGTGGTGCTGGGATGTTTGGAAAGGAGATTTTTGGAATCAAAGAAGGAGCCTATACCTCAGAGGGAATAGAATAGAAAGGTACAAACTCAATGAAAGTAACATCAGCAGGCACAGGATTTCTTGGACCGGGGTTCAAAACAACGGTACCCTTTTTGAGTCTGAGAATAGCCAAGAAAAGTGCAGGGCACTGATCTAGGATAGGAGATAATTTATCACGACCCAGACCAAGAGAGTGAACAAAGCATTTACATCCAAACACGCGGCGAACAAGAGGAAAGGGAGAAAGGTTTGAATGTAAATACAAGAATGGTGATCACAACACTTTGCTCGGAATATGATTCATAAGGTGGCATGAGGTAAGAACGGCATCTCCCCAATGCTGTTTAGGTACATGCAAATGAAATAAGAGAGTACGAGCAACATCAAGAATATGACAGTTCTTCCTCTCAACCACACCATTCTGTTGAGATGTGTATGTGCATGATGTTTGATGAACAATCCCATGTGAGGAACAATAGGTAGCAAGCATATTCCAAAGCATTGTCAGTACACACAAATTTGATAGATGCAGAATATTGGGTTTTTATTTCAGCATAAAATTTTTGGAATACAGACAGAACATTAGACCTTGACTTGAGAAGGAACAACCAAGTCATACAGGAGAAGTCATCTATAAAAGTAACAAAGTAACTAAATCCAACTTTCAAGGCAATAGGAGAAAGCCCCTAGATATCTGTGAAAGGGATTGACATAGCTGTTCGAAGCTTCAAAAGGGAAGGATGACCCAGTCCGCAATGCTATCAATATACATCCTCAGTAATTGACAACACCCGAAAAGGCTAGAGAGGTTTGTTTGCAGTAAGATATTAAAGTCCACCAAATTCATATCCTGCATCAATCGTCTTCTTCGTCTGGAGGTCCTGAAAGACATAATAAGAAGGATAGAATGTCACAAAACAATTCAAGGAGCAAGTTATCATACTAATGGAAAGAAGATTTATAGGAAATTTGTGGACATAAAGAACATCACTCAAGGTAAGATTAGATGTGCAAACTGTGCCTTTGCCTGCAACTGATTAGTGAGAGCCATCGGCTACAACAATTGGCATATGAGAACTGGAAAGGGCAAGTGAGGAGAAAAGGGAGCTGTTACTAGTCATATGACGAGAGTCTCCAGAGTTCACAATTCAGGAGGAATTGTGAACAACGAGTGCACTACCTGAGGGAGTAACAACATGGAATGAAGAGGAAGAAGTAGATGTTGAATTCTTGATGATACGTTGGATGGCCTCATATTCATCCCCGGACAAAGTAACTCCACCATCTTGTCGAGGAGGTGCAGTAGCTGAGGAATCAGATTGCTGCAGAACAGTGGCGACAACAGGCGGAGGATAAAAAACAACTCCAAGATTAGCCACGGGATTTGATTTGCTTCCCCCCTTTCCATACTTCTTCCAGCAGAAATCAGATTGATGATTGGACCTTCCACAGTGTGTGCACGACTGACAATTGTGACCATGTCCACGACCATGTTTAGTTGTGGCCAGCATAGACACGCTTCCCATATCTCCAGTAACGGATGGTTGCATAGTTGTAGAAGATCCAACATCAATATGAGGCGTGGCGCTCGCCTGTAGCGCATGCAAAAAGGCATATGCTAACTGTAGTATAGCAGTGTCAGCCAACAAATTATCCCAGACATGTCGGAGATTATCATCAAGGCCAGACAGAAATTTAGCAACAATAAATTCTTCTTACTGTTTATGTATTGTTGTGGGGTCTGTGGTAGACGACTAATATAAGATAAGTTCATTCCATAGCCCTTGAACGTCTGAGAAATATTGTGCAATATGTCGGCCATCCTGCTTGATTCCAAATAATTGAGAATAAAGATTGTAGATATGCTAAATTTTTTTCTCACTAGAGTAGGTACGTTTCAAGGAATCTCACTTCTCTTTTTCTGTCGCTAAAAAGAGCACATTATTGAAAATATAAGGCTCACAATTATTGCCAAGTACCGAGATGACAGTCCCATCGTCCAATTGCCAAGCCTCAAAAGCTTTCAAATTTGTCTTGACTAGAGGATCATTTTCTATATGATGTAACTTTTTCATAGCCATGAACAGAAATCTAAATGCCCTCGACCACTGATGATAGTTTGCACCATTCAACTTGACTAATATGGTGAACATATGGTTGGAAGTAGACGATCTAACCAGAGAAGAGTCCCCCATAATGAACACAACACAGACAATGGGACAAGAAGAGAAGACTAATTGTGGTGGTCAAGACAAAAGTGGTCTGCAGACCAGAGCAAAGGAACTAGATGAGCGTTCTTCTGCACTGACTATAAACAAGTATGAGAAGTCCCTCTAACATACGCTGGCTAGACGAAGAGAAAGCATCTCTGACGGCACGGAGGAAGAGAGCCACAATGGTGACAGCATGCTATCAAGTGTTCAAGCAGAGTTGGGGCAGCTGTAGCAATATCCGGTGGATGAATATTACTCATGGCTACACAGCTGGTGGTCCGGCAGGCCTACGGTTGCAGCACAGCGTGTGGTTCTTCCTCTCCTCAGCCGTGGCTGGCCTGCCCGTAACCAAGGGCAGACACTTGGCCCTCGCAGGTCGCACTGGTGCCATCGCCATCAGCCTCACTTGAGGGCGCCCGCCCCATGCTGGCCCTTGCTGGCCGCGTCGCGTGCAGGTCGCGCGAGATCTTCTTCCCCACTTGAGCGGGTGTCATGCGTGGGTCGTGCTGGTCCGCGCTGGTCAACAGTCAACTTCCTCACACTGGCCCGCGCTGGTCAGCTCTGGGCAAAGGACAACAACAGCAGAAAAAGAAAAAAAAACGGGAGGAAGAAAAAGAAGAGAGGGCGATGGGAAGGAAAAGAAGGCGGTGGCCCCGAGCCCTAAGGCTCCGATACCATGTTAGGGAGAAAAGGGAAGAGATTAGATTGATTAACAAACATGGGGTATCTTATACCTGAGTAGACAATAGATTGTACTCTAGGTATATTATAAGCTAAAGTAATCCCACTAATAATCTAACAGATGGTGTCAGCCAAAACATATCAAACAGCGCTTAAAGGGTGGGATGTCCTTCATGGTCTGCGAAGAAGGAATGGTAGCTTTTGCTCCCACGGTGCTATGGGTCATTTGGGATGAAAGAAACTCTTCTAAGTTTAGAGAAGACTTTAGCAAGTCTTTAATTATACTTAGAATAGCTATCCAGTGGATGGATGATTTGGAACCTGCAGCAGATTGTGAAGCATCAAAAACTTCAATTGTCCTTAGAGCAATATCTTGGAGAAGCTTCATATGTTTGCAACTGACTACTTAATAGAGAATCTAGGCTTTATTGCTTCTTTTGTGATTTTGCGTTTTTTGATAGGGCTTGTGAGGTGGTCCTGTTGCGTCTTCCCCCTTTTATTCCTTCTTTCTTTCAGATCTGGTTTATCTGACCAGATTGCTGTTGCAGTCTTTATTTTTCAATGAATTGTGACCTTTTGTGACCTTCTAAAAAGACGTAAAAACTAAAAACAGTAGTAATAATCAGCACTAGAGACTGCTGCAACTGACAATGTTGTTTTGTCACCTTTATCAGAGTTCTTTCTTTCTCTCTCGATCTCTCTTTCTTTCATCTCTCTGCCTTATGCTTCCTTTATTGCAGCTGATTGAGATGTGGAAGGCCTGGAATCTGGATTGCCCCTCTTTTTGTGGATGTGTCTAATGGGTCATTTGGCTGACTGTCCACGCCTAGTAAGGGCCAAATGGCATGTGCCCTGGTAGGCACACTGTATCAACCCTATAACTTACAGAATTTTGTGAATAAACCAAACCCCATAACCACTATAGTTGCAAGCTAATTCCTGTTTAACCTCAGAAAAAATGCTGCCTGAAAAGCAAAGAATGTTATATTATGCATATTTCCTCATCAAGATTGAGTTATCATATGATACTATGCGCAAATATATGGTTCTTGTTATGTTTCTTGCAATGAAAGAAATTATAATTTCAAACATGACTAGTATAACTCTTTCAAACTGATGTCCATCCATATTCTGCCTTGTTAGACCTACAGAATGTGCAGCAAGTCAACAATCAGCCTGATATACAAGTGAATGGCGGGGGCAGGGGAGAGGCCTTGGGATTGGGCATACAATGAGTGAGGATGGTCACAATGGGCATTCAAATTGGATTATTTTTATTTTTATTTCTTATGGAGGGGGGACATGGATAGCACTACATTGCATTAAAGAAGCAGCAGAAGAACCCCCTCCCCCCCAATCCCAACCCCAAGTTAAAATAGAACCACATGTCCCATAGGAGATACATAAAAGAGCCCCTACTATTCCTACAAGATTTTGTTCCCTGCTTCCCTTCATCCCTGCTTTGATATCAGGTCATAGCTCCCTTAGTCTTTTTTTTATTTAAAGTGGATAGTACCACTAATATATTAATGAAAATGGAATGTACAAGTATAGACAAAATGCACCAAAAGACAAGCCCCCAACACTTATACAATGGAATGCCACACTGAGGCCGTGTGGAGCAAACTAACTCCCCAATAAACCAAGAGAAGAAGTGGAGGTTACAAAAACTCTTCTAAAGATCCAATTGTCTTGCTCCCCCACATCATCCAAAAAGGATGAGTCACCAGATTGTCCTATTGCCTCTGAGGGACCATTGCCTATCCCATTGCACAAACAACTGCTGAACGTCCTTATGTTGACAGACGCCACAGTGGATCCTTCTAGCAACCTCTCTCCAAACTCCTTGTGAGTAGGAGCAACCTACAAACATGTGGTTAAGGGTCTCGTCTTCCTCCTCCCATAGGACACAATCACACATCTGGGCTGAATATTTGGAATAAAACGACGCAACCTATCTCGCGTTGGTAGTCTCCCATGCGAGACCCTCTAGATCAAAACCTTCAACTTCAAGGGGCTCTGAAGGATCCAAACTTGATCATGCAAGTTACGTCGAACCCCTCCATCAGAGATGATGCGGCATGTTGATCTGACCGCGAAGAAACCTCCCTTCTCCCACCTCCAAATCCACCCATCCTCTATGTCGGATAGGCAGAAGTGAAGGATGAAGGAGAGAAGATCCTGGAGCTATGTCATTTCATTATGCCTGAGATCCCTTCTGAGTTCGGTGTCTAAACCCCTCTTGGTAAGAGAGGGTCAAACGCCTGGGCATCTAAACCCAAGGGATCCGCCAAAATTAGGAAGAGACTAGGGAGTAGAGCCTCTAGTGAGAAGTCCCCAACCCCATCTGTCCTTCCAAAAAAGAAACTTGTCTCCCTTACCAAGGTGGACCATGGCTTCCGACGAGATAACATCTCTGCACATGAAGATATCTCGCCAAAGTAGAGAAATGTTGGCATTAGAAGAAGGATGAAAGTAACGTATGCTCCTACCGAAGTATCTTTCTCTGATGAAAAGGGCCTATAACCCCTTCTCTCCACTCTCTATCCTCCACAACCACTTGCACAAGAGGGTCAAGTTGAAGTCTCTGATGTTCTTGAGGCCCAGGCCTCCCTGTACCTTGCTAGTGTCCAGCCTCCCCCACGTTATATCATGCTAGCCCCTACATCTTTCCCCACTACCATGCCAAAAGAATTTGCATTGGATAGACTCAATCTTCTTCGCCGCCATCTTTGGCATCTTGAACGTGGATAGGAAATAGGTCGGAAGATTACTCAACACCGAATTGCACAACACAAGCTTGCCTCTAAGGGACAAAGTTGTAGCCTTCCACCCCGCCAGATGCCAGTTTGGACTTAAACTTGTGGATGACGGGCTGCCAATCTTCACACCTAAGAGCATTAGAGTAAGAGGAAGTCCCAAGTAAGATATTGGGTACTTGCTAATCTTACAACCCAACAAGCACGCTGCCCTCCACAGAAACCTATCCTCGAAATTTACCCCTACCAGAAGACTCTTGTTAAAATTGACTTTGAGACCTGTGACCTTCTCCAACATCTCCAACAGTAGCCTAGTCATGAGAGGCAGCTGCTCTCTCTCAAGAAAGAACATAATGGTATCATCTGCATATTGTAAGTGCGAGTATCCCCCTCTAGCCTCCTAAAATCCTCTGATCAAACCCGTTACTTTCGCCCTTTGCCACACCCTGTTTAACACACTGGAAACCATAACAAAGAGGAGAGAAGACAAAAGATCCCCCTGGTGAAGTCCCCAACCGCTGTAGAACCATGAGGAAAGCTTCCCATTGATGAGGACTGGAAAGGATGCCCAAGAGATACACGCCCTCACCCAGCCAATCCACCTATCCCCAAAATCCACCCTATCCACGACATAAAGGAGGAATTGTCAATTAACCCTATCATATGTCTTCTCAAAGTCCAACTTCAAAACTGGACCTTTCCTCTTCTGTTGCTTCATAGCGAACAAACACTGATAGGCCACCAGGAAATTGTCTAAGACATGCCTCCCCCTTATAAATGCTTCTAAAAGTGGTCAACCAACCTATCCATAACAGTGACGAGAGACCTTGCCATAACCTTGGAGATGATTTTGTAAGTACCGTTCAGTAAGTTGATAGGCCTGAAATCCTGAAACTCTTGAGCACCATTCTTTTTAGGAATGAGTACTAGGAAAGTTTTATTGATACCCCCCAAGGCCCAAGTGTGCCCTTCTCTCTTGGAACTCCCTCACCACTCACATCAAGTCACCTTTAGTGATGAACCAACACTTATGAGAGAAAGTCAAAGGAAAGCCATCTGGCTGGTCACTAGCAAGTGAGAAGGCAACCTTTTGAACGTCCTCGGAAGTCAGAAAAAGGCGGGAGATGGCATCCCTCTCCTTGGGCAAAAGCCGATGAAGAAAATCCCCTGCTATCGTTGGCATACAAAACTCCTTTGTGAATAGCCTGGAGTAGAACTCTCTCGCCTGCCCTCTAATCTCCTCATCTATAGAGAATGATAGATCCCTGTTGCACCCAAAAGTTCATTAACGAACAAGCAACAGAAATTGTCATTTTATTAAAAGGAGTTATTCTGGTCTAAGACCTTCTGTCTTGAAAATGGACGGAAGTCGGACACGAAGACCGCAACAAAAATGCACAAAACAAAGTGTTTTAGGACTCCTAAGGAGAGCCTTCAAATCTGCACTAACCAAGTACTAGGGGTCCCGAAGAGTTCCATTCTTACAAGGAGGGAGTGGGGCTCCGGGGGGAAGTTCCCCCGGTGGGGAACCCATCTGGCCCGCGGAGGGAGCCTCAGGGAGGTTTCCCGCGTGCCAGTGGGGAACCTCCCCATTAAGTTCCCCTGCGGCCGCTGCTGGCGGGGAGGTCCCCCCCCCCCCCCCCCCCCCACATGTCTGGCTGCGGGGAGCTTCCCCCTCCGGGGAATTTTTCGGCAAGGGGAACTTCCCTCCATCCAGATCTCCACCCCTATAAATTAAAGGGTAGGGGAAGGTGAAGGGTCATACCTTGGACACCCAAGACTTCTTGGGAGCCATCTTTGTGTTGAGAAAGGAGAGAGAGTTTTTGTGTGTGTTTGTCTTGTGGCTGTAAGTATAAAGGTGTTTATAACCCCCTTTTTTAAAATATTTACACAAGTACCATAAAGTACTGTGATTGTGTATACGTCCTTCCAAAAATATAAATAAAAGAGGAGAACTCATGTTATTTTGTTCTGTTAAGTATAAGTGACTGGCATCTGTGTATGTAAAATTCAAATTAAGTCCCTGTGATGTTCATAACGACATAAGTATGTACTTTTGCTTATTAAAAGATCATGAGAAGGGTTAAATTTTTTAAATATCATGTGGGTTAACAAAAAGTGGGTTAACAAAGTATGATCATTTAAAGGGGAGCGTTATTTAAGTATAGAAGTCTCTTAAGGGTTGGCACCAAATCAAGGGTGGTCGGACTTGTTCCGACGTAAATGTGTTGATCACGGCGAGGAAAGGGTCCAGCGCATGAATCAATACCGCCTGATAAGATAAATGTATGGGGAAGCAAATAAACAAGCGGTTAATAATACCTATTTCCTCTACCATGTAACTTCCCCCGAACCCCGGAAAGACGAAAAAACCTGGGAAAACAATCCCCCACCTTAATACTAGAGATGGAGTTAACCCTCCTCCTCTCGAATGCAACACACTAGAAATATTCCGTATTTCTGTCCCCCTCTTTAATCCACCTATATCTGGACCTCTGCTTTCAGTATACCTCCTCTCTGAGTAGAGATTTCCTCATCAGCCCTGCCACCTCTATGTGATGAAGAATACTGTCCTTCAATACCCTTCCCGGTAATGTTTTGCAGGATCTCCATTCCTTCAAAACCTGAGTTGTATCTCTCAAAGTCTTCCCACCAAAGTAGCTGTAGCAGAAGGAGCTGCAGGCTGAGCACTCCAAGAACTTGAAACAGTGTCCAAAAAATCATCCTTTCTAAACCAGGCTTGTTTAGGCCTGAAACTGTGCTTTCTGTCCTGCATCTGGCTAGTCTTCAAAAGGATGGGTTTATGATCAGAAACTGATCTCGCCATAGTTCCCTCTAGTTGTAATTCAGCTTGTAACATGCCTTAACTAGACCATGGATGCAAATGCCAGTTAACATTGCAAAAGTTGTATCTACCCCAGACTTAATCACTCTAAAATCTGCTAACAAGGCACATGCCATTGGAAACTCTGTTCCATCTCAGCTGAGACTGTTTTTGGGGTGGTAGCAGTCATCACACTGTCACAACCATTTGTTGCTCTCCATGACCAAACCTGATAGAAAAGAACTGAGCCCTTTCTTTCTGCCATTTCCAATCCCCATGAGATGACAAAGATAGATATTTATTAGAGAACTAACCTGTCGTGATCATGCCCAATGTTTATTGTCCATCTCAATATGTTGCGTATGCATTCTGACATCATTTCCATGACAGTCAATCCTTGTGGAGGCTTCTTATCTATTGGTTGCCTTCATGCTCATGACTAACTTAGACGATTGGAGGTCGATACTTCCTTCTGGCATTCAACAGTAGAGAGCCCCATCAAAGCAAAGATGGCTGCCTATTGATGCACCCACCTCTGGTCTCCCTCATTATGAGATGGTTCAACTTGACTAGGTTGCTGTTTGACAACGAGGTCGACCAAAGACTTAGAATCATGGATGGCAAAATCGGCCGATTCGGGTCGGAATCGGCCGATTCGAGTTGGAATCGCCATATGGCGATCCGATTTGGGGGGGTAAATGTCGACCCACCCACAACCGGGGTGGATCGAGCAGAATCGGACGGGATCGGGCCGATCCAGTCCGATTTCGCATGATCCACCTTGATTCCATCTGATGCAGGCCGATTCTCTCAGCTTACCTTAATTACGCCCGATTTGCTCCACTTACCTTATTTACCTGAACATCATTTAAGTAAATGTAGTTTCATTTACTTAAGATATTACATGTAAATAAGAAAGTACCCAACATTTGAATCTAATAAAAATATTAAAAAAATCATATATCTTACCAATAAAAAGTCAACTCTCCTATCCAAGAAGAAAATCGCGATTTTGGTGGTTCCATCAATATTCTAATCTCTCATAATTTGACATATCTAAAAATTTCATAATTCAAATAAACCCAATAGAATACTAAAAATTTAAAATTTGGTAAAAAAACGTGTATATAACTTATCTAAGGGAGTCATTTTCCTACTGACAACACTTAGTCTGTTTGAGACCTCTCAGAATTTGGTCAAACCTAAGCTATCATCGCCCAAACTCATGAGAATTGTCACTTTCTAGTTTCTTTTCAATCTTAGTGGATACCAGTAAAAGAGCTAGAGGAAGGCCTAAAATGAGATGGTGCGATGTTATTAGGAAAGACTTAGACTTCTTGAGTTTAAACATGACTATAGCACTTGATAGAAATTTTTGGCGGAAAAGAATTCATGTAGCCGACCCCAATTAATGGGATAAGGCTCTGATGATGATGATGATGATCACCCAAATTTATGAGAATTGTCACTTTCTAGTTTAAGTGACAATTCTCATGAGTTTGGGTGATAATAACTTAGGTTTGACCAAATCCTGAGAGGTCTCAAGCAAATTAAGTGTTGTCAGTAGAAGAGTGGCTCCCTTGGAGAAGTCATATGCACGTTTGACTTTTTTACCGGATTTTAAATTTTTAGTATTCTATTGGGTTTATTTGAATTATGAAATTTTTAGATATGTCAAATTGTGAGAGATTAGAAAGTCGCTATTTTGATGGAACCACCGAAATCACAATTTTCTTCTTGGATGGGAGAGTTGACTTTTTATTGGTAAGAGATGATTTTTCTGATATTTTTATTAGATTCAAATGATGGTACTTCCTTATTTACATATAATATCTTAAGTAAATGAAATTACAAATATAATATTTACTTAAATGATGTTCAGGTAAGTAAGATATCGTAATTAACATTGCTCTATATTGTAATGTGAAAATATATGCAACTAGACTATGGATATACCAAATATGTGCAATTATACTATGTGATTTCCCCCCTCATTTTCCTGAAATTTTCCTTGATTTTCACAATTTTCCTTCTTCTTTTTTTAAAAAATTGGCCGATCCTAGATCGGCCAAGTTCCTTGAGAATCGGCCGGATCCTCCGATCCGACTCGGATCGGGATCGGCTGGGTCTGATCCAACAGCCTGATCCGATTTTGCTATCCATGCTTAGAATCCTCAGTTCCTCAGGAGCTACCTTCTTTAACAATGGTAGGGCGGGACAGGGTATAGAAAGTTCCCCATTCAGCTTATCCCCATGTTCATCTTTCAAATCTTTTTTTGAGTTGAGATGGAATTTTGGGTGAGAGGTCTGAACTATCTTCCAGATGCAGCTTCAGGAACCCAAAATGCCGTAAAACCCAAAATCAGAGTAATTAATCCTGTAATTCTTTGCTGGCCTGAAGTCCTGCTCCAGTGTTTGAGCACTGTTTTAATCAAGTTGCCTCTATTGTCCTTCTCTTGACATGACATCCATCCATAAAATCTTGATATTCTCTCTTACACTTTCTCCTCCCTCATCTTTGTTTCCCAACCCAGGCCTAAAAAATGTAGCCTCCATGCTTCAGTAGCATTTTTACATCTATTGGGATTCCTCACCTACCAGAGCCTTGGCACTTGGAAGCTGTATACCTCTAAATGTTGGCTCATCCACTCTGATTGCATGCCCTACCTCCTAACCAACCTTACCACAAATGGGAGGTGCCAATGTGCCATGTTGCTGACACGATGCCCTTCCATTGGCAGCCATATGGATGATGAACCAAGTGGACCAACGATCGCCTAACAGGGATGAGATTGCATGTGGCCAGGGAGCCCTCAAACACCTAGGATAGAGACTGATTTCTGTTGGCCCTCACAGCATGTGTATCCCTGTATTCATTTGCATGCTCTGATCTCTCTGCTTTCCAAATCAATTTTCCTTCTTACCAAAGTTTAAAAACCCTTCGATAGGGGGATCCTTTGTCCCCTCTCCTTTTTGTTCTGGTTGCTAGTGTGCTGAGTAGGATATGGCAAAGGGCGGAAGTGATGCGACTGACATCAGGTTTTCAAGGGGCTAGAGTGGGTGTGGCCATTTCTCACTTGCAGTATGCAGATGATACCATTTTGTTCCTTTCTGAGGGAGCACATATGCCGCTCATGGCCAGGTTTCTGCTGGAATTACTGGAGGAGGTAACAGGTCTCATTGTCTCAAGGTCACTTTTTGACAAGAGTGTCCTGATAGGAATGAACCTTCATGAGTGGAGGGCGGCTTGCTTGCTGGATTGTAAGATTGGCAAGTTCTCACTATCATATTTGAGATTTTTTCTTACCCCAAGTGTTCTTAGGTGTGCTGATTGGCAGCCCATCATCATTAGGTTTGAATCCAGACTGGTAGGATGGAAGGCTAGAGCTCTGTCTTTTGGAGGGAGATTGGTATTGTGCAATTTGATGCTGGATAGTTTGCCCACCTATTTTCTATCCATGTTCCCGATGCTGAGGACGGTGGTAAAGAAGCTCGAGTCCATCCAGTGCAGATTCTTTTGGCATGTCACTAGAGGGAGGTGCAGGGGTTGGTATGATAATGCATGGGGAAGGATGGTGGCTAGCAAAATTCAAGGGGGTCTAGGTCTCAAAATTTTCAGAGATTTCAACCACGCCCTTCTTTACAAATGGCTTTGGAGGCTTGTAAGTGGAGAGGAGGGATTATGGGCCATGGTGATTAGACAACGATATCTTGGTAGGAGTGGTCGTTGGGACTTGCAGCCTGCTTCTAGCGCCAACATCTCTCCACTCTGGCATGATATTCTCCTATGTAGGGATGTTATTTCTTCAGGAGCTAGCGTTCATCTTGGCAAGGGGAATGCGACATTCTTCTGGAAGGACAAATGGTGTGGGGACTTTGCATTGCAGGATCTTTTCCCTTCTTCATTCCAGATCTCGGCGGACCCCCTGGGAATCGTAGCCCAGGTGTTTGACCCGACCCTGCTGGGTGGGGTTTGGACGTCGACCTTTAGGAAGGATCTTAGGCTTGATGAGATGCTGCAGCTTTAGGACCTTCTAGCCTTGCTCATTCCATTCTGCCTGTCCTCCAGAAAGGATGAGTGGACATGGAGGTGGGACAAGGGAGGACACTTCACCGTCAAATCTGCTTACCATATCATCTCAGATGGTGGGGTTTGACACTGCTTACATGATCAAGTTTGGCTTCCTAAGAGCCCCCTCAAGGTGAAGGTCTTGATTTGGAGAATCTCTCATGGGCGCCTTCCGACGCAGGATAGGCTGTGTTACTTTATGCTAGATATTTAGCAGTCTTGTGTTTTATGTGGGGAGGAGGACGAGTCTCTTGACCATCTCTTTGTGGGCTATTCCTACTCTCAGGGAGTATGGAACCTTCCAGTAGCATTGGACGTCCAACAACTCTTTAGACGGAACAAGCAGTGGCCCCTCAGAGGAGATAGGATGGTCTGGTGGCTAATCCTTCATGCCACACTGTGGATGCTGTGGGGAGAGTGGAACAATCAGATATTTAGAAGAATTTCCTGCCATGAGGAAGCTGTTTTGGATGTTGTTTGTGCTAGAGTGAAGGAATTAGGAATGGGCTGTTTCTTTTTGTAATGAAGATTCATTTACTTCTTCTCCTTTTGGTTTGTTGGGGAGTTAGCTCCGCACATGACCTTAGTGTGGATCTCCTTGTATAGGTGGTGGGGTGTTCTTTTTTGGTGCATCTCACCTATACTTGTACATTCTATTTCCTCTTTCATTAAATATATTTGTGGTACTATCCACCTTCCAAAAAAAAAGTTTTAATACCCTTTATCATTTCACAGCTGGGGCATTTGACAAGGAGTCTACTATCTCCTAGACTGCACATAGTTCATGCTCCTCTTAGAATGCAAATGCTAGGGAAGAAACCAGCTACCCCCCTGTTAGTGAACTGGGCTATCCTCTGCTTCTTAGGCTGTACTACATGCCTCAGACTTTGCAAGCTATCCATTTCCCCTCTATCTCTGACAGATCAGATTCATTACACCTTGCTCCTAAATTCATCCATCAGAAACATCTGAGGCAAAGAATTTTCTTCCACAATTACATCTACCCAATTCTCAGTCATTCTCTCCCTTCAAATTCTCCTTCTCACTGGCTTCACTATGCGATTGGTATTTCATATATTGGGATGTGACAAATGATAATATTAGATGAGCTGTTATTAATGGATAAGATGAGAAGAAAAGACAGACAGATGTCAGATTGTCTGTTTCGAAATTGAAGCAGCCTTATAATTTAAGATTTATCGATGTTTCCTTAGGGTTTCATAATGGACATAAAAAATGGATATCTACAGATTTGGAAGCTGACTTTTTGTCAAGATTCCAAGTGATAATTGATACCACAATCCTTGATTGTACCATTAAATTTGTGCTATTTACCTTTTTCTGTGGGGTGTTGGGTGGGATAGGGTATGATATAGGGACATCAAGTTTCGTTTCTCATTATTCTTCAGTTCCTAGGTGATCTATTGGTGTGGTAAAGCTTATGATCAACTAATCTTGAACACGGTTCTCTCAGGTTTACAAACGCTTGAAACTAACTCTCGAGTTGGTAAAGAAAGAGATGGAGATAAGTAAGTTGCAGGTACATTTGGTGTTCTTTCCATATTCCAGAGTTCCTTTCTTGTATAATCTTCCAGTGAGGAGTTTATTTAATGTCCTGCATACCTATTTCACCCTTTATTTTCTGGAATATGTTCCAGGAATCAATTGCAAAGGCAATTGAGGAGAAAATAAGTAGGGAACAACGCCGCTTTTTATTGAATGAGCAACTTAAAGCAATAAAGAAGGTTACTATTCCCTGTTCTCACCTGACATTCTATTTAGAACTGCCATTTCAATTTTTATTGCATTGCATTTTTCTCCATGAGGACTCATTCTTTGATGTCCTGAGTTATGATTGAGGAAGATTCTGTGTCTTGATATAGGAGCTTGGGGTAGAGACTGATGACAAGACAGCTCTTGTTGGTTAGTTCTGGATATTCATCTTTTTCGCTTTACAATGTTGTGGTGCAACAATTTTGATACTGTCCATATAAACAAAGAAACTCTTCTGTTTAACCATGGTAAATTATTTCCTTTCAGAGAAGTTTAGGCAAAGGCTTGAGCCAAATAAAGAACATTGTCCTCCTCATGTTCTACAAGTTATTGAAGAAGAGCTCACCAAATTGCAGTTGTTGGAAGCTAGTTCCAGTGAGTTCAATGTGACCCGCAATTATCTTGACTGGCTTACTGCATTACCTTGGGGAAACTACAGGTTTGTTCTAAATCTCTGTACTGTGAAACAATTTGGCTTCCAGGTCTGTTTAGGGGAAAAAGTGTAACACTAATAAGTTGCACTCTGGGCACCAGTAAGCTAAAGACAAATAACTAAGCATAATGTCAAATAAACCCTTACCAACTACAAAATGTAACACTAGTCCCAACACTCCTCTTCAATCCAGAGCATAGATATCCAACATGCCCAGCTTGCTGCAAAGTATCTCAAACCGACTGGTATCCAGAGCCTTGGTGAATAAATCTGCCTACTGTTTTTTTATAGGCATAAAAGGAGTACAGATCCTCTGTGACACAACAACATCACGGACAAGATGACAATCAACCTCAATGTGTTTTGTCCTTTAATGAAAATATCAGGTTCTTTGCAATGTGAATCGCAGCTTGGTTATTACAATGCATCATCATTGGTTCATCACATTTCACAACGATCTTTGGAGCCATATCAATTCACAAGCTGTCTGAGCCATGGCTTGGTATTCTGCCTCAACACTTGATCTAGCAAGCACAGTTTGTTTCTTGCTTCTTGTGATTTTCTCCAACATACGTGCAAAAACCATATGTGAACCTTGATCTGATCGAGAACCAGCATAGTTAGCATCAAAAAAAGCTTCACCCTGCATGTGACCTCTCTTCTTGTACAACAACCCTTGTCCTGGAGTTGACTTAATGTAATGTAAAATTCTCGGCACTCAGTGGTGTGTTGGTTTCTGTATAAATTGACTCTCTACACTAACTAAAAAAGATGTATCAAGCTAGGTCATGGATGACTGGATCGGATTGGGGTGCCGAATCAGATACCGCTGATCCCGATCCGAGTCGGATCGGATCGAGGGATCTGGCCGATTCTCAGGGAATTTGGCTCATCTGGTCGGACAGATTAAAAAAATTAAGGAAAATTGTAGAAATCAAGGAAAACCCAAAAAAAGGAAAAATCACAAAAAAAAATCACAATAAATTGAAAAACACATACAAAATTCATTGAATATAAACACAATGAAATTCAAATCTTATCATGCACATCTATCATAAAGAACAATAAAGATGATTAAGGCGCTAATGATTATGTTCATACATTGAATAAAAAAGATATATCTAGAAGTTTATATTAATTCGGCTTACACTTTCCTACTTTTGAATATTTCTCCCTACTGTTTGAAGTTTTTTGGAACGAGTACAACTTCAGTTGGCAGGGATTTCTGGGATTGGTCCAGGATTAGACAGCTTGGTCGGGATCGACCAATGCATGTCAGCCTAGGTCTGGCCAATCCCAGGCCCAATTGTTACTTTTTTCTGTCATCTGCCTGCCATAGTTATTGTTTCTACCTTCTCATTGTCATTAATTCTGCTACTGTCATTCTCACCTCCCTTGTCATTCTTGTCACTTAGGAATTCCTTTATCATCAAACTCAAGAACAAAGAGTTGTCTTTTACCAGTTGCAATCACTGTCATCTTTTGTCAAACTCCATTCTGGCCAGTTCTAGCTGGGTCCAGTTTTATGTATTTCAGTCTGGTTCTAGTAAGTGTTTGAGGTCCGTAGTAGGGAAAGCTGGAAAAGGTATAGCTGAGTCTAATTTTATTTAACTGGTTTGATTCTAGACTGGCCATTTTTCAATTCTGTCATAATGATTTTCACAACAAGGGAGGCTGAGCAATACCTGGTCTTGACTTGTAGAAGGAATGTCAGGACCAATCATGAAATGCTCAGTGATGTCACATCATCATTCGTGTCTTAAAAGTAGATGATCGAGCAATGAGGACTGAGTGTTTCCAGTTTGCCCATTTGCTCATTGAAATAGGTGATCAGAGTTGTTGTCTTAGAAGACACAAGTGAGACAGCGCTATTGCTGGGTGAATTTGAAGTAGAATTTGCCTCAAATAATCTGGAGGGAACACAAACTTGACCCACAAGGAGGTTGTGGAAGCCTACAGAGCCTATAGATCCACCAGGGTGATGTTGAATTCCATTGGGAGGAAGAAGGCAATGGGTGACGCCTCTTCGTATTGCCTGTGGGTTGAGCTACCTTGGTCCTGGACTTGTTGGACTGCAGCTTGCTAGCCAGGATTCACATGGTGTGATTGTAGAGTTCCCCCATACTGTTTATCATTCCTTTTCTTCATCTAATCTCTGGACAGAAATCATGTTCTTTTCTTTCCTTTCCATGTCTAAAGTTTCAGGGCTTTGTCATTCTCTGTTTTGATGATTGGTCTTTTTCCTTATTGTGTGTGAACACAGCGACGAAAATTTTGATGTTCACCATGCTCAAAAAATCCTAGATGAAGATCATTATGGTTTATCTGATGTAAAGGAGAGAATTTTGGAATTTATTGCAGTTGGAAAACTAAGAGGCACATCCCAAGGTAAGAAAGTCATTCCATATGCCATAATTGTTATACCTGTTTGTTTTAGTTTAATAGACCACCTACAGATACCAGAAATCATTTATAATTTTGTTTAGGGTCATTTATCTGTTAAATGAAAAACTCCAAACCTTTTTCTGTTTTGTTTTATGATCAACCAAACCATTTATCATGTGGATTAAAGAAACCTAATGCAGATATGAAGACTTGTGTTTGGGACATCTCACGCTTGCTGAAAGAAGAATTTTCTCGAGACGGGCTTGAAAGTAATATTTGACTGGAAACAAATTTTTTTTGACTACATAATTAACATGATTTTAAATGCACGTCCCTGGTTGCTAGTTTTTACTGTGGTTTTGGTAGAAACTACTGCTCTGAACTGCACTAACCTATTATATCCTTCCTTTATATTTCTTGTAAACTTGACCTTAATGGTGTCTGAAGCTGAGCCTGAGACCTCATAATCCTGGTGTATATGAAGAGCTTAACCGCTGAGCCACTCCTTGAGTACACTTGCTATATTATTTCCTGTTTGTCAAAATTTACTGCTGGTTATATGGCAATTGCAGGCAAAATTGTATGTCTTTCTGGACCACCTGGAGTTGGCAAGACTAGCATAGGACGCTCAATTGCACGTGCTCTAAACAGAAAATTCTATAGGTTTTCGGTTGGAGGATTGGCAGATGTGGCGGAAATCAAGGTTGCTTGACATTTCAAATGAGAGATTTATTGAATGTTATATGCAATGTCAAGACTGACAAGTATGCATTGACATAATTTATCAGATATAAACTTGGTCACTTACTTTTAAGTGATCTTCAGGGTCATCGTCGAACATATATTGGTGCCATGCCTGGAAAGATGGTGCAATGCCTGAAAAGTGTGGGGACTGCTAACCCTTTAGTTCTAATTGATGAGATTGATAAGGTACCTTCTCTGCTTATATTATTATTAGTTGTATCCTTTATTTCATTGATATTCTGAATGATTTATTACGGATTTGAGCATAACTGCTGACTACCTTACATATTGCTTTACAGTTAGGGAGGGGACATGCTGGTGATCCAGCAAGTGCGCTGCTAGAGTTGCTTGATCCAGAACAAAATGCAAACTTTCTTGATCACTATCTTGATGTTCCAATTGATCTATCTAAGGTATGGTGATGTTGAAGAGTTTTAGAATTTCTTATTATTTTTCTTATATTGACTTGTATAAGTATTATATGTTTATGATATTTATTTATCAATAGCATCTTATGCCAGAGGTCCTGAAGTCTGTTTCTCAGTACCTTTAGACTACTATGCTTATACAGGATCATGGATCAATAATTTGCATATATGCTTCTGGGCTTCATCATCATCATTATCAGAGTCTTATCCCTTTATTTGGGGTCGGCTACATGAATTCTGTTCTACCAAATATTTTTATCAAATGCTATATTCGTATTTAAACCCAAGAACCCAATTTCCTTCCTAATAATATTGTGTCATCTCATTTTAGGCTTGTCCCGAGCTCTTTTACTATCATCCACTAAGATTTGGTTACATCTTTTAACCGGCACCAAGTTAGAGCGACAATACACGTGTCCAAACCACCTGAGTATATTTTCTCTTACTTTACTATCAATTGAAGGTATCCCCAAGTCCTCACAGAAGTGCTTATTTCTAATCTTATCTTTCTTAATTTTACCACACATCCATCTCAGCATCCTCATCTCTACTACACACATTTTGTTAATGTGTTCCTTTCGTACTGTCCAACATTCAGTACTATATAACAAAGCAGGTCTTGCAGTTTTAGGTAGGCCTGGGGACTCAGTGGCTGAGACTTATGATCACTAGTTGTCAAGGGGAGTTTGGGCCCCAACCTTCAAGCGGTCTCTTTCAGTGCAAGAGATGGAGCAACTGCAGATCCTCTTAGCTTTTCTGCTAGATTTCAGACCTCAGGCTGGTAGGTCAGACTCTTGGGTTTGGAGGTGGGAGAAAGGAGGCAGTTTCTCGGTGCAGTCAGCCAGCTTAGGGGTGAACACGGGTCGGTTCGGTCCGGGTTGGTCTATTTTTTGGTCAACCCGAACTGAACCGAATCCCAAGGTCAACCCGAACCAAACCGAACCGGTTCGGTTCGGTTTAAACCGAAGTATAATACTTTTTATGTCACAAGCGCGCGCTTGGCTTGGTGGCTAAGGCGCTGACCCTTCACCGTGGAGGTGTTGGGTTCGAATCTCAGGTTTGTCATGTTTTTTTACAAAAAAAATCTCAGTTTTTTCACCAAAAATCACATGGAAAGATCGGAGTTTCGAACCCGCGCTGCAGAAAGCCTTCTGTCCATGCACTAACCAACTGCGCTAGATTATGTTTGGGTAATTAATACACATGTTATATATATATATATATATATATATGGTTTATTTGGTTTCAGAAAATGAAACCGAACTGAACTGCGTAGGGGCTCAAACCGAATCGAACCGAACCTGTCGGTTCGGTTCGGTTTTTTGGTTTGAAATGAATTCTGAACAGCCCTAGTTAGCCTATCAAGTGCTTTCAGATGGTGGTTTGAGATACCCTTGGTTCTCTCATGTTTGGGCACCTAAGGTCCTAAATGCCCATTAAAGGTGAAGGTGCTTATATGGAGGATATCTCATGGCCGCCTACGAACATGTGATAGGGTGGCTCGTTTTCTCCAAAACATTCCCACCCGTTGCCGTTTGTGTGGGGAGTCAGAAGAAGACTTGGACCATATCTTCACTTCATGTCCTTTTGCCATAGCATTGTAGGATATGATTGGCCAGCGGACCAGACAGCCTATTGAGCAATTTTATTCCGTGCAGTAGCTCTTGACTAAGTGGTACAGGAGGTGGGGGATTAAGGGGGACAGAACTATATGGTGGCTTATCCTTCATGCCACTCTTTGTGCCTTATGGACTGAGAGAAATAACAGAATTTTCAAAAGGGAAGTGAGGTCAGAGGAGAGGGTTTTGGCTCTCGTGTGTGAAAAAGTAATTTTTTGGGTGGTGCATTATTGTAATTTTGGGGGGGGGGGGGGCAGAACTCTTCGCTCCTTCCATTATTGGGTAATTAAGGGGATACACTTTATTAATGATATCTTCTTTTTGTATTGTCTTTTGTGGGGAGAGCAATTTGTATAAAGGTTTTTGTGGTTATACCTCTACACTCGTACATCCTTTTCCTATTAATATAATCTGTGGTACCATCCACATTTCAAAAAAAGTTTCACGGATATATGACTATCATAGAGGACTCCTAATGCACTTCTCCATTTTAACTAACCTGTCTTAATCTTGTGTGCAACATTGTCATAAATCTCCCCATTCTCTTGAATGGTGGACATAAGTACTGAAAGTTACTACTCTTATAACTGTTTGTCCATCAATTAGAACCATATCTTCATGTAACACATTTTTATTACTATAATTACAATGCATAAACTCTGACTTGCTCCTACTAATTTTAAAGCATTTAGACTCTAAGGCATGTCTCCAACTTTCTAACTTAACATTTAAACCATCAATACTTCTATCAATTAAGAGTTTAAGACAATATCATTTGTAAATAACATACACGAAAGAATGTTATCATGCAATTGTTTTGTTACTTCGTTCATAACTAGAGCAAAGAGATACGGACTTAGGCAACGTTTGGCAATACTTGCCAAAAAGCGAAAATCGGCAGAAGCCGATTTCGCGTGAAAGCGCGGGACGCCCATGCTTCGCGGTCTCTTCGCCGGCGCCTTTCGCGACGCGAGAGATGAGGCCTCATCACACGTGCATCCCACGCAAAAGGCCCCCAAAAATTATTAAAAGAATGAAAAAATAGTCGTCACGTAGGCACGGAGACAAGTTCGGCCTTATCACCCGTGCGGAAATTTTTTAAAAGTAGTCTCGAACTTGCTTTTCGGCAAAGAGGAGAAAGAATATCACCTCTCTCTATCTCTCTCCTCCTGCCGAAATCGGCAGCGCATACAAGCCTATTTTGCCTGGGAACGTTTGGAAACTATGGTGCAGTTGTAAGAGATTTTGCATTTCAAAATTTTTCTAAACTAGTTGCCAAGCGCTGACTTAGTGCAGAACCTTGATGCAAACCTATAGTGATTAGAAATTCACAAATCTTTCCAGCAACAATTCACTTCTTCTCACACAAGTAGTAGCACCTTCGTACATGTCCTGAACCAAGTCAACATATTCTTAAGAGACTCCATTCTTTCTTAATGTCCACCAAATCAACTCTTGGTACTCAATCATGTGCCTTATCCAAATCAAGAAAAAACATATATAAATCTTTTCTCATCTCTCTATACTTCTCCATTAATTGTCGTAATAAGAAAATAGCTTCTATAGTAGATGTGCTCGGCATAAAACCAAACTGATTTTCTGATACAAGTCATACATCAGATACGTTTTCCTACGCTTATGTGTGGATAATTGTATGGATGATTTCATGAACAATGTTTTTCTTAATGTTTCTTGTTTATTCTCATCCTAGGTGTTCAATTTCACACATTTAGTTCTAATTCTTGAAATAGAAGAGGCTGAAGAAGAGGATCATTTTATGCCAATCAATTTGTTGGAACATTTTAGGCCAATCAGTTTGTTGAATGGCTGCTATAAAATTATAACAAATACCTTAGTTGATGAATAGCTGACATCTTTAATCAAAGGTTATCTTGGGTAATCTTTTGGTGGCACAGGAGTGTCAGCATGATTAAAATCTACAAAGCATAAATGTGCTGCTGTGAAACTTGATACTGAAAAAGGGTTATGATCAAGTCCACCGGAGTTGCATTGATAGAAATTTTTACAATAAGTTTCAAATGGAAGTGGATCAATTGGGTCAATGCTTGCATTTCTACAGCTATGTTCTCCATATTGTTGAATATCGTAAGGCTTATAATTCAAGGTTTGCAGAACCGAAACCAATTGCCAGACTGGTGGGGGGCTGGTTCTGATCCCACTCCTGATTTCACCTTGTTTCCTTCTCTTTGAAATGGATAGGTTCAGGCTGGGTCTGGTCCAATTCAGTCCGTCCTGGTCCAGTTAGGTTGATTGTGAGTACCATGCTATAAGTGTGCTGAAGATTTCTCAGGCTTTGAGCTTCTGATTTTAATTTTATTTTCTTGCCTTCGCTCTCCATGCTGGTCAATCATAATTTGCTTACCTGACCAACATTATTCTGACTGAAAGACGTATATGTCTAGCTTTTTCAAGAACTCCCTTGCACTCCAATTGGAAGGAAATTGCTGGCAATGGGGTCTTATTGACAGCTATGGAATGCTCAACTGGGTGTGATGATACCCCGCGAGTGAGAAAAGGGAACAAAGCCATCCTTCTCTCTTATGTTGCCTTGTGTACAAAGTTGGGAGAGCGGAAAAATCAAGAAGTTGTAGGAGTGGGAAGGGAGGGAAGATTCTGTTCAAGTTCTAAGACACCAGGATTGTTAGAATATAAGGATACCAGCTCATTGATGAACTTGTCTTCCTATTTTTCCACTTTTTAACTTTGTGATGGGAAACTAGCAGTTTTGGCAATATTGGGTAGATGCCCACTTTCATGGAATGGGATGCATCAACTGATGTTTTTAACAAGGTCATCAGTCTTTTGGCAGCACTTTTGTATACAGTTTGTTGGGCTTCTCCATTCATTGAATATGTTTCAAACTTTTTGAGGCTAAAGGCACTTCCAAAATGAGACCTTATTCCAGATAAAATTTTCTTGGGTTGTTGACATTGTCTTTTTGTTCCACATCATAAATTTGGATAATCTGGCCTACTTGTAAGCATACAGTTACCTCTTCTTTCAAATTTATGATCAAAGAATAGATTCACATGCAAAGACATGATATATATATGTATATGACCTTTGACACACAAAAAAACCACTTTTTGTCCCTACACACAAGGAGAGGAGAACAAAACCTTAGCTGTTCGTACAAAATTTTACATGCTGAAAGAAGTTAGGATGTCATTGTCCTTGTCTTCTTACAATACATTCGTGTGCAAACTGCAAAGACATGATATAGATTGATTACATTGGACAAAAAAGTCCACTGTTTAGTTCTTACACAAAGAGAGGAGAACAAAAACTTATCTTGCATACAAAATATTACATGCTGAAGGAAGTTAGCATGTTGTTGTCCTTCCAAGTCTACCATGAGTACCACACAACTGACTTGTCCATCATCTCTCTTTACAACAGATGAACTTAACAAAATTCTCCACAGATGTAATAGATCTTGTGAATGGTGGATATTCATTCCCCTAAATGACCTATGTTAACCAGAGATGCATGGAGGACAAATGCAGAAGACTTACTCCACATCTGGATCACGCTTCATGCTCTAATGAAGGAGTATTTTGCCAGATATCATTGCACTGGAACCAGGAACAAGTTCTATTGTCTATTCCTTATCATCACACACACATTGGAGTACCCGTCTCACAGTAGTTAGGAGACCCATGTTAGTTACCCTGCATATTTGGAAGATGGGCATCTGAAGACTTCATTGCCAGTTAGTTCTCCTGTCAGATTTCTTTATTTGTTTGCTTTTTATTTTAATTCTCCTGTCATTGTTCTAATACCACTATGAACGTATAAATAGACCTGATCATCCATCTACTTCATCCAAACATCAGGAGCATTTGCTGATGTTAACGTACAAATTTCCTCCATTTCTATGATTGCTCGTCTACTTTGTTCACTTGTGGCGCTGAACTTGCTGATATTAACTTGAAAAACTAAGTTTTATTTCACTTGCTATTTACTGATGCCCTACTCTTTCTATGATATAGGTACTTTTTGTTTGCACTGCAAATGTCATTGAGATGATACCAAATCCCTTGCTAGACAGGATGGAAGTTATTGCCCTTGCTGGCTACATAACTGATGAAAAGATGCATATTGCAAGGGACTACTTGGAGAAGACAACTCGTGAAGCTTGTGGTATCAGGCCTGAGCAAGTATGCATTCAGTGTTTTAAATTTCACAATTTTGGTTCCTTAGTTGCCTTGGTGTTCGTTGACATTATTGTTTCTTCTGAACATCTGTTGAATTGGTTGTTATTCCTTTACTTGGGTTGCTATCATTATAGTTGCTCGTGTCCTTGGTTATTTCATCTGCAATTTTGTTGAGTTGGATGTTACTTCATTGCCTGGGCTATTATTATAGTTGCTCATATTTCTATTGCTTCATAGTGTCTAAGGAGAGGGACTAGAATTTATCTTATGGAGTAGGATGTTACTCCAATCCTCTAATGCTTTGAATTTCTATAGTTGCTCATTATATATGGCATTGGCCAACAATGAGTTTTCTTGGGGGGCCAGCAGGCAGCAGCATTCCTGGAATGAGGAGGCCAAATTGGAGGAAATCCAACAAGCAAATGTGCTCTGATGCCATGTTACTAAACTGAACCCTGACTCAGAACTCAAGGTAGTCAGCAGTTCAGTTCACTAATGTACAAAGCACAATATCTCCATGGTAGCATCTTATGCATTATGCGATATATACATGCCTAGATTCGCTAATATCTATCAGTCAGATTCTTAACAACTTTCCTATGATAAGAGCTTAGTGTGAAAGGCTCAGGAATGGAGTGGAGAAGGGGTTGCACAAGGTACGAGGGTTTGGGTGGACATCTGAAAAATGTGAGAAAAATGGAAGAGTAGCATGCTGGAGCAGCTAGCTTTTCTTTTCACACTCCACTTGCTGCTTCACTTCAAAGCCAGGTTCCAAAGCAAGGATGGCAGTGTCGGTTTCTGTGGTTTCGGACGGTTTCGGAAAGTTTAAGGGATTTGGCTTCAAAGGATCCTGTTTAGGCCGGTATCGGGTGTGTCGGTTTTGGTTTCAGCCTAAACTGCCATCCATGTTCAAAAGAAGGTGCTAGTACTTAGTTTAGTTGTGCCCAAAACACACTGTCGAAGCCGAGCTTGCTGCTTCCTTTCTCGTTTCTGAGAGGTGAAGGGAGCTTTAGAGAATAGAGAGTAGGGATCTAGAGCTCCAAAACCTGGTGCAAAGCTAGGGGGATTGAATTTCACCTATTATAAGATCTGTGGGCAACTAACTTTGTTTTGTATTTTTAGTTTTCAGGGTGAGAACCACAGTTATACATACATGTGGAGCATAATGAAAAATAATCTGCTGTCATTTTCTATCATTACATCAGGTTCTATGTTTCTGGTTTTAGATTTCTGCCTCTATATTACGTAAAACTAATAGAAAAATGGAATTTTAGTTTATCGCTCAGAGACCTCTGATGACCTTTTATTAGCTGTTGTATGTTTTACTTCTAATGTTGGCTTGTATTAGTCTGCATTCTGTCTGAAAGCCCATTGTCATGGTTGTCTTCGCAACCTTTTTCTCTTGGCAAACTGCTGACACGCAGATAAATGAGCATGCACGAACTGCTTTCTCTAACTGTTGCAATATAATTGTGTCTCACATTGCTTCATGTGGCCAATATCAGTCTATCACATCTCTTACTGGCATCTTCATCTTTCACAGCAACAGAATTAGATTTGGGCTATTCATACTGCGTCATGGCAAATTTGTATACTGCCACCTTTATATTTTTTGTTGGGATGATTTGAAAGCTCAAGTTTCGATATCTTCAGGTTGAAGTTACAGATGGAGCTCTTCTTTCACTAATAGAAAACTACTGCCGAGAAGCAGGTGTTCGGAATTTACAGAAACATATTGAGAAGATATATCGCAAGGTTTGCAATTAATTTTGGACAAGTGTGTTATTGCATTTCTTCTTGTCATTATAGATGTATTTCAAAGTTCTCTGGAGTAATTATTTCCATATTATCAATGATCCTCTCACAACCCACCATCTTTCATTCTTTTGAATTCTGTAACATAATTCTGATCTTTATTTGCTTTACCTAATTTTTAAAAGGTTTAAGATGCATCATGAGTTATTATGATTCTTCACTTTGATGCTATGACCTGCAGTGCTGTTATTTATGTTTAAGAAAGAATGCTTGTAAAGGTCCTAAAGGATATGAAATTTTGGATATGGCCATGATTGTCAAAGGATGGAAGTCATGCGACCATCAAGAAACATTAGGAGGAGGCAGAAATTTAACACCATATAGTGATGTACAGGGGTATTATATGGATAACTCTGTGGTATGGTGTTAAAGGGCTTCCCCAACCCACATCCTCACCAAGCTGGGGTGGAGTTACAAAGATGAAGGGAACCCATGAGTGCAAACTGACTCCTTTACTTTTAGATGGAAATGTGGTTTATACCAAAAATTTTATTAAAGAAATAAAAAGAGGTAGTACATTGTATTGGAGGACGTGAATAAGGTTCCTCAACATCACAACAGGAAGTAAAGAGAACAACTAAGAATTTATTCTACAACTAATAATTTATTCTAAGTGACAAGAATACCCCACCTGCAGTCCTCTAAAGTAAACAGAAGAATAAACTGAAACCACTGATAAATGAAATATGAATCCTGGAGAGCAATATTCTCAATGTGTGATGTACTTCCTCTGAAGACACAACCATTCCTTTCTCTCCATAGATTCCAGCAAACTGCATGGGAGATGAGTCCCAAAAGCTGTCTTTGGAAGGGCCTGGCCTTATGTAACAGCCTTTATTCTTTGAAAGTGTAATTACATCTGCTAGACTTTATCAAACTGAGAGGGAAGGAATATATCAGCTGATTGCCATCCACACTTCTTGATTGATTGGACAGCTCAATGTTAAATGATCAACCTCCTTATCGTTGATCTTCACATAAGGGACGTACAATACGCACATGGCAACCTGTATCTTGAGAGTTGATCGGACTTCCCACTTGAGGGAGCAATGAAAAAGAAAGGTGCTATTTCTCCGACACTTTCGTTTGTTAAGGAGGTAAAATCTAGCTGTGGGAAGGAGGTTCATGCACACTAAAAGGAAAAAGACCTCAGGTGGATGGGTGGCCAACAAGTAGCAATTCCCTCCTCCACTGATCTGAAGAAATTCAAAGGTAAAATTCACTCCAAGAATGCATGAAAGATAAGGCTCAGTGACTTATGGGGTGTTTGGAAACAATTTTAAAAAAAAAACTATTTCTCCCTCAAAATTTAATGATGTGTCTGTTTTAACACAAATTTTAAAATTTAAAAAAACCAGTCCAATGCGTTTGGTGCGGAAAACAGTATGGGGAGGGAGGGGGATCCGGGGGGAGGAGGGGGGGCGCGATACAGCCGGTGGGGGAGAGGAGGAGGAGAGGGTGTCGGCGCGGCGAGGGAGGGGGGGTGCCCCGTGGTGCAGGGGGAGAGGAGGAGGGCGGGGGGGGGGGGAGGGGGACGTGGGGGCCGGGGGCGAGGGAGGGGACGGCGCCAGTGGGGAGGGCGCTGGGGGCCGAGGGCGAGGGAGGCGGGTGGGAGGCAGGGGGGAGGAGCGCCCGTAGGGGGGGCGGGGACGGCGGGAACGGCGCTGGGGGGCCGGCCCGGCCGGGGGCGCGGGAGGGGGAGGAGGAGGCCGGAGGGCGAGGGAGGCGGGTGGGAGGGAGGGGGGAGAAGGGCTCGCAGGGGCGGGGGGCGGGGATGGTGCCGGCAGGGAGGGCGCTGGGGGGCCTGGGGGGGACAGAGGGGGCCGCCGGGGTTGGGGGGCGAGGCTGGGGGCCGCCGGAGTTGGGAGGGGGGGCGAGGCAGGGGGCCGCCGAGGCTGTGGGTGGTGGGGGGGGGAGAGAGAGAGAGAGAGGTTAGGATTTGTTTTTTTTTTTTGAAGAAATTTACATAGGGTAAAAATTTTGCACTAAAAAAAAATTACTTACCAAACACCTCTTTGTGTCTGTCTTCTCTCTTTTTTAAATTTTAGAGAAAAAAGAGACAAAAATTGTAACCAAACACCCTATTATGTTTTGCACCTATTTCAGGCAACTTTCAGCATTTCAAAGCTTTTGTTACTTTTCTCTTCTAGTGAAGTGACAGCTTATGCAACTTTAATTGGCTTTCTATCTAGTATAAGTCAAACACATTATACAATATGATTGATTTCTTATTTACATTATTGAGGTCACTTATATTTTGCTTAATTCATGTTGGAGTAGTCAAGCGGCAGCTTATCTCTTCTTGCTACTGTAACTTAGATGAGTGTCATTGAGATTGCTTGTATTTTGCTTGATTCCTGTTGGAGTAATCAAGCCGCAGCTTATACCTTCTTGCTACTGCAAGTTGCATGGATAATATTTGTTGGATCTTGTCATTTCTAAATTCTGGTCACAGCTTTTAGAGCTTTGAAGTATTTGTAGCTTATTTCTTTTTTAGGAACTGATTATTTCTGTGGATTTTTTTTCCAGTAGAATGTGCTTTAGGTTCATCATTAAAGAAAAAAATGGATTTCTTGTTTACTAGTTAGGTTGTTTATAAACTTGTTTCTATTGAAGTAATAACTTATATATATATATATATATATATATATATATATATATATTTCCGCTAACAACTGTAACTTCAAAAAACTGTCATTGCACTATTACTCCTCGGTCAGATGGTTTGACTGTGGAGAATGGGAGTATTTTGCTTGCTTCAATGTTTCAGCTGTAGAGAATGGAAATATTATGCAATTGCGAAAAATAGTTGTTGATCAGAGTATCCAAACAACTGGACAACCGGTGTAAGCAGTTGATTTCAGTATTAGAAAGTGAACAACATTTAACACTTGCGTAATATCTTGCAGATTGCTCTTAAACTTGTTCGTCAAGGTGTGTCAAAGGAACCATCTTCAGGTTCCGCCATGATGTACAGTGATGCAAAAGAAACCCAAGAAGAGCCTATTCAAGCATCTTGTGGATTTGTGGATGGGAAGACTGAAGTGGATGCTGCTGGCGCCACATTGGATGCACAGACTAGTGAAGCAGAGTTGATGGAACCAAAGGTACATAATACAGCCAAACAGGAAACCTGATGTATTACTTGTTCCTTGTGTGTTTCCGCTGGTGCAAATCACAGACATTTAACCCACTGATCCTGCTGATTGTTTAAGTAAAGCCATAAGAGGACATCCAGCCATTGTTTGCTGAATCATATCAAACTGAACTGTATCAGATGAATCATACCGTTTTATCACAGGCTTTATGATACAAGACCAAATTTGACTGTATCAGTGTACCATACCATATCAGCACAGGCCCAATATGCTGCATATCAGTGATACTCTAACCTTGCATCCAGCATTATCTAGTAGATTTTTTGTTTCTTGCTTTTAGTTAGATATTTAATACATAAGTTATTCTTGGTCTCTTTTCCCTCATTGATTGAACTTCATTCTAGTGTGTTTAAATGAAGCTGATCCCCAATTTTAATCTATTGGTTGCATTTTGTTCCAATATTTTTAGTTAAATTTCATACAATGCCCCACATGTCCAATTCCTGAGTCTGATGAAGAATCTGTACTCTTTCCAAAGTCTCATGGGAACTTTTGGCTTTTCCCTCAGCTCCATGAGCTTAAACTACATCAAGAAGGAAGTTTCAATTTGCCATCATTTCTGATAAAACCCATCATGTCCCAAAAAAAAATACTCTGGATATAGTATCTAGCTATATTAGCAGGTTGGTACCTGGCAGATGGTTAGTTAGAGAACTTTGCTAAATTCCAGGATCCTCCTTTGGGTATCAGCTGGTTGACAGCCTGTTGGAAAACCTTTTTAATCATTCTATCCTGCCTTGGGTTTAGCTAACCATAGATTGGCGGAACAAGAGTTGAGATGATATTTGTTTTTTACCATCACTTACAAGTAACACTGTGTACACTTAGTGAATGACATAGCATTTGTGTGGTATCATGTATTGAACTTCTTGATAGTATCACTAAGGTTGTACCTGTTTTCTGGTTTTGGCACTTAACCCATTTTTTCTCTTCATAATAACCTGACATGCAGATGACATGTTTAAGTTGTCTAGATGATAGTAAATACAAGAAACATGTTTCTTTCAAGTCATCTAAATCTTTGTTATCAAATTGACAGGGCAATGCAGCAGATGTCAACGACCAACAGGTGGAAAAGGATTTTCAGAAAGTTTTAGTGGATGAATCAAATCTGCCTGATTTTGTTGGGAAGCCAGTATTCCATGCTGAGCGTATATATGATCAAACACCAGTAGGAGTTGTCATGGGCCTGGCTTGGACTGCAATGGGTGGTTCAACATTGTATGTTGAGACTACACAAGTGGAACAAGGAGAAGAGAAAGGCTCACTTAATCTTACTGGGCAGCTTGGAGATGTCATGAAGGAAAGTGCCCAGATTGCCCACACAGTAGCACGGGCAATTTTGCTTGACAAAGAACCAGACAACCTATACTTCTCAAATACCAGATTACATTTGCATGTCCCAGCTGGTGCCACACCAAAGGATGGGCCTAGTGCTGGGTGTACAATGATTACGTCAATGCTGTCCCTTGCTCTAAAGAAACCTGTTAAAAAAGATCTTGCAATGACAGGTGAAGTAACATTGACAGGACGGATTCTTCCAATTGGCGGGGTAAGCTATGCTTGTCACGGCTGTGCATTAGTGTTTACACATTTTTTCTCTCGAGTCAAAAAAATTTTGTTCCATCATGCAAGTATCCTCATTTTGTTATTTTGCACTATTTTTTCTGTAGATATGTTTTTCATATACTATTATAGTCTTTTTTTAAGGTAACCAAAAGCTATAGAAACAGGAATCATAGAGAAGTATAACAACATGAAGTCCCCAAGCAAAAAACAGCATAAAACAGCATAAGGGAGGAAGCAAAACCATGAAAGAATATAGTAGTAGATTAAAGGAGAAAAGTAAAGGAAAAAGACAGTACTTAAGAGTTAAGACACCCTGTTAAGTTTCTAGGGCTTAAATACAGTATCACAGAGATAAAGTTCCTCCAAGTACCAAACTTGGAGATGACTGCATTAACAAGCTGAACATCGCCTGAAGCCCCCTTCCAATATTGAACCACACGTAAACCTCCATCAATAATCAGTCTTGTGGTTTGACAGAGAATTATCCATTTTTCTCCCATCACCGCAACTTTTGATCGTGCTTGTGATTTACTATCATAGTCTGTGTCAGTATGCTCTGCAATTGTACATATTCCCTAGATTCCATGTCTGTAGGATTCCTTCTAAGCTGTATAACACAGTTGCCAATACCTCCCTTGTTGTACGTGAATTTCACAGTAGTCTTAATGATCTTTGCCGAAATTGCTTCTGTTTCATCACCAAGTTCCCATAACCACTTAGCAAGCGTAGATCTGTCAGTTAGTGTCAAGGATCTCCAATGCTACAACACCAGCAACTGAATGATAAGTGGCAAGTGAGGACATCCCAACCTTTGAGAGCACCCATCTGCCTCCAGCTGAAAGAAGCTTCATCTTCCATCCTTCTAACCTGTTTTCAAACATTTTAGTTAAGGATCCTAATCCTTTCTTTTGATGACCCATCTGTAGGGGGAGACCCAGATATTTGATGAGAAAAGAGGATCTTCTACACACTAACAGCTGTCCCACCATATACAACTATAGCTTTCTTTGTTGCTTGTTTTGGACATGCCAAACCAGTTCCAGCCTGAGAACATCGCATCTGGTGTTATATTAACCAAAATGGATGAAGAAAACTCTCCCCAAGCCCCTCAACCAACAACCATTGGGTAAAAATGGAAAATTTATAAGGTTTGTAGAGGTAGAAAGAAGTAAGAATGGAGATGGAGAATGAAATTAGCTTCCTCTGCTAAGATGATGGAGTCAAGTTTATGTGCACTTTCTATACAAACAGTTTATTTACCTAAATGTGTAGGCTTTATGGATCTGTTCAGTGATTCTTGTCTGCTCACCTGCGGTTACGAACTGTGGATGTGTGGAATCAGGTTAAGGAAAAAACTATAGCAGCGAGGAGGAGCGATGTGAAAACCATCATATTTCCATCAGCCAACAGGAGGGATTTTGATGAGCTTGCTGCCAATGTAAAAGAAGGCCTTGAGGTCCATTTTGTGGACAACTACAGCCAGATATTTGAATTAGCTTTTGGCAGTTCCAAGGGAAACGAGTAACTTGTTTGGCATAGATTACTTAGATCCTGCAAATTGACGGAACAAGAACTCTCCGTGCTTGCATTGGAACAAGCAGGTTGGACATTATCGGGCACTTGAAGGAGGTTGCTCTTCCTTCTGATTATTTATTCTTCATTGGTTCCCCAGCTTCTTATACAAGGCCTCGAGGCCCACATTTTTGTATTGCCACTTCCATAAAATTTCAATTGTATTTTAATTCTTTTACCCTCTAGCAATCGACGTCGTCTGGAACTCTAGCCCAACATGATGAAGGAACTGGAGCAACATAGTTCGTTAAATTAGATGGTGGATCAACATGCGGATAGGTCGTTCCGATCCACTGGTCTGCTGACCTTTAGCAGTTGTGTAGTGCAACAGTTCTTGCTTTGAAACATCCGTACTGATGTCCTTTCAGTTTGGCAGTGATGCTGTCACATGTAATATCTGCACAAACTTTCCTTCATTTATGTCAAGGCATCGCTCTGTGCCAGACTGGTTAGTTGTCTGCAAGAGTGATCTTGTGATGTAACGTTCTGAAGTCTGTTACATCCGAAACTGAGTAATGTTTTAATAAACCGGCAATTCCCATACAGCTATCTTGCAGTATGCCCTTCGGCATGTCAAATCCTAAAGCAGATAATAAATACATTTTTGTCATGATCCGTCCAAACATTGGTTAATTGGGTGGAGCTGGTGCCAGGTTACAAGTTTACGCTTGGATGAAGTGTGCACGTATTACTGTTCATATTCTTACCCTTTTATTAATGACAGTGATTATAGTTAATATCTCATGACTTATAGCGCTTTTGGACGTGCCTCCTTTTTACTATGAATTCATAATGTTATGTGATTATACGGACTTGGTTAGTTTGTTGCGTTTTCTTCTCATACGTCTATACACATTCTTTTGTTCTTCTTGTCGGTTCCTTAAGCGTCTTGGTGCTCTTCCAGGTGGGAGGGAGTTATGCAGAATGAGCTTCTAAAGGTCTTCTCGTGGGCTTTTGATTTTGTTGGGGGTTTTCCAATGGTTTTCCTATTAGTAGTGCTGGCCTGTTTCTCACCTCTGTCCGGAAAAATTAATTAGGAGTTCTTATCAAAAGTTGGGACTTTTATTTTTATTTCCTATTCTCTATTAGAATATATAAACTACAAAATCTTTATTTTTTGGTGTAGATCAGGGTTTGGCAAGGCAGATCGAGTCGGTCCGATTCGGACGAATCTAATCAAATCAAGACAAGTTCGGTCCATGATCTGCGTGATTTGTTCGAGTTGCTGGCAGATCGGCCGAATCGAGCGCATCGGGCTCGTTTCGGTGTCGATTCGATCCGCCACAGATTCGACCCGATTTGCTACGTAGATCCGATGTGATCCGCCACGGTCGACATCTTCAAGGGTCGACGGACACCCTACGAAAATGGGACTGTGCAGTCCCGATTCACAGGCTTTCACGCTAGAAATCCTTTTTTCTCTCTTCTTTTCCCCATTCTCAAGGAAACTCTCGATCTACACTCCAAGAGACCTAAGGAGGCTTTCTACATGGATTTGAAGGTGTTTAGAGACTTTCTTGGGTTATTTTCATCCTTCTCTTCACCCATTTTACTGTTTTGAAGGTAACCCAACGTGTATATTTCATGTTTTGAATTTTTTGTTGATGTATAGGAAATATATTCATGGGAAATGATGTTGCAAGTGATTAGTGTTCACTTGCAACCATTTCTCCCTTAAATCTATAATTTTTTCACATGAATTTGGTCATTTTTTTCAAATTTTTGAAAATAATTTTTTAAAAATTTGCAACCTATGAACATTTCATAGAAATGCAACTCACAATGCCTAAAGTGTTGATAGAAATTGTTTGCATGTGAAACGAACGTTAAAAATATATATATTTGAAATGTAATGGCTATTTGTTTTATGTAGATGGCACCAAAGAAGGGCAATAGTGATGACATTGTGTGGTAGCATGGGACTGCATTGGGCAATAGGCACAATTGCAAGTGCAACTACTGCGGTCATACGGGACAAGGAGATGGCGTCTCTCGCCTAAAGAAGCACCTTGCAGGTGGGCGGCTAGCAGGGTACCATGATGTGCAAGGTTGCAAGTCGGTGCATTCTGAAGTGAAGCAGCTCATGGTTGAACACTTTATGGGTGTTTGGGCCGAGACTGTAAGAAAGAAGGTGGACAGGGAGATGCAGGAGATGATCATCTCAGGAAGGCAGCGAGAAGAAGACGACGATGATGAGCTATAAATTTATGCAGAGCATGTGCCTAATGAACCTCTTAGGTGGACCAGAGCACAAACTAGGGTTGAGTCATGGGAAGCTGAGCAGAGAGGGAGTTTTGAGGTTGGCAATGGTAGTGGTGGCAATGGGTCCAGGGTTGGGGGCGAGGCCCAGTCCCGTCGATTTTTCAATGTGGGGGATTACTTCACTCAAATTTCAGCCGAAGTTCCAATCCCATACCAGCAAGAGAGGCAGAGGAAGAGGTCCACATGTGTGACCTTAGAAGAGGTGGGTCATAATATATATTCTCGGGAACATGGCAAGTAAAGCAGAATTGATAATGCATACAACCAACAAGGGCCTAGATATAAAGTGGGTCATGTAGTGGCAAAATGGTGGCATCATTCAGACATTTCATTCAATGCAGCTAATAACCCATATTGCAAAACCAAGATCCAGGAGGTACAACGCCATGGGCTTCATATGCAACCTCCCTCATCAAGAGACTTGGCAGGGAAATATATAGATGAAGAACTACATAAGATCAAGTCATATATCCAAAACTTCAAGAAAAAAGTGGGAGAAATATGGTTGCACGTTGATGTGTGATGGTTGGTCAGGTATTACCAAGAGCAGCCTCATCAACTTGTGTATTGTGATAGATAGATAGATGTTCTACCACAAATCTATTAATGCATCAAATAGAGTTCACAATGTTGAATATATTTTGAGTTTGATACGAGAAGTTGTTCGTGAGATAGGAGAGCAATACATTGTGCAGGTGGTGACCGATAATAGTTCTGCTTACAAGAAGGCAGGGGGAGGAGTTGATGGATATTTATCCCCATCTTTATTGGACCCTCTGTGCAGCACACTGTGTAGATTTGATGTTGAAAGAGATTGGCACACCGCACATTGCAATCCGTGAGGATGGTGGTGGAGGGTGGGTAGAAGATCACAAGGTACGTCTATAATCATCGTGTTGTTCTGGCATGGATGAGGGAGTCCACAGGTGGGGAGTTGTTGAGACCGGCCATCACATGCTTTGCAACTAATTTAATAGTCTTACAAAGCCTCTTGAAGCACAAAGATGGTCTAAAACACATATTTAGGATAGACAGATGGGTGCAAAGCACTTTTGCAGGGACATCGGATGGTAAAAAGGTTGAAGGGATCGTTTGGAGCACCAATTTTTAGGCCTGAGTGTTCAAGCTGGTGCAAATCATTGAACTTCTTTATGAGGTTTTGAGGGTGGTTGATGGAGATAGGAGACCAGCCATAGGGTTGGTTTATGCAAAAATTGAAGTTGCGAAGAAGAAGATCTGTGAGGTGTCCCCTCGCTATGCACACTTGGTCTTGAATGTTGCTGAGGATCGATGGGACTGACAAATGAGTAGGGATCCACACATGGAGGGTGAGAAAAAATTTACTTCCATTTGGTTTTGAATTTAGTACATGAATTTATTTATTTTTTCTACCCCCATTGCAGCTTACTATCTCCATCATGCTTATCATTATGCCATTAATCTCCCTACATGAAGTCAATTACAAGTTTGATTTTTTTGCTAATAGACTTTATTGTGGTAGATGAAGAGCTTTCGAGAAGGGGTTGGGAGTTTTGTGGAGCCATCCACCATGCTGGTCAGGACCACATTGATGGTGATAATGTGCTTTTCCTTTCATTCTTGGTTATTAGTAGACCCAAAGATTGACTAATTGAGTATGGCTAACGTTTTTGCAGTTGATTGGTGGTTCAACTTTGGGCATTTGGCACCTATATTGAGGAAAATTACAGTGAAGATCCTGTCACAAACCTCCTCCTCCAGTGGGTGTGAGAGAAACTGGAGCACATTTGCATTGATACACACCGATGTTCGGAAAAAATTGTCACATAGGCGCTTGGACAATTTGGTGTATATGCACTACAATATAAGGTTGAGGGTGAAGCATCTCACAAATGATCTAAAGCGGGGGGAGGTGGAGTATGATCTGGTTGACATTGGGTTTCCACGAGATGATGAAAATCCAATGGTTGCATGGGTTGCACGAGCGACCATAGAGTGAGGATAGTATAAGTTAGATGAGGAGGCAAATGATCCTGAAGATCCACCTCATCCTAACACATTTTTAGCTAGGGCTGTAGAAGCTGCAGAAGAGGAGGGAGAACATGGAGATGTGGGATAGCCACATTCTTCTCAATTTCGGGTCGAAGCAAAGGATGAGGTGGATCTTATTAGCGACTTACGAATGGAACGTGTCATGCCTTCTAGAGGTGAGACTATAGTTATCATTTGTTAAACATATACATTCAATATTTTGTGTTTGACCTTACCTTAATTTGTAATGTTGGGGACTATTATAGGTGGTGCAAACCTTGATGATGAAGTGGACTTTGAAATATTGATGCTAGGCCCCGCACCCTGCTCACAATCTATGAGAGAAGCACCTTCAATTGCTTCCTCACAACTAAGAAGGAAGGGGTCACATACGTAATCTGTTGCTCCATCCCAAGTTGTGAAAGGAAAGACGATGGCAACATCCCAACCTACAAAGGGGAATGACAAAGGTCAAGCATGTGTCACAACCAAAGGCATTGTCATACGAGAGTCACCTGCCCCAGCACAAAATAAGAAGAGTTGGTTCTCCTGGATCCAAGAAAGGGGAAAAATAAATGGCTGCCCTTGTTGAATATCTACTTCATATTGTAGATTAGAAACCTTGGATCCAAATGCAGAAGAAACACCTCCCAATGATTCACCTCGATTACCTAGCAGCCGCTCCCATGCATGACTCCATGAATACTGGTTCACTGGGTGGGTCTGTAGGGGGAGGTGATGGAGATGGGGGAGGGGACGGTAATAATGATGGAGATGGGGGAGGAGCGGGGGAGGGGGTGAGAGTGGACAAGGAGGGGGAAGCGGTGGTGGGATGATATTCACAGAGGAGCAGCACTATGACCATTGCACCCAAGATGGTGATCATGGCACCCCAATGTAGTACAATAGAAGGTGGAAGTTTCGCCATGGTGGTGGTGCAGAGTGTTCAGCAGTGGACAGTGATAGCTATAACACTATGGTACCTGACTTCGAGAGAATGATCACACATGAGTCTGTGGGTTCGTATGGGGGCCATAGTTATCAGGCATAGTCATCCAACATAGGCTACTCCAGTGGCTATAGTGGCTACGCCACCACAGGCCGCCCTGCACCATATTTTTATCTAGCTCCATCTATGCATGTTCATGTTCAGATTTATGCTCCTTTAAAGGATGTACAAATGGCGAGTCTGAGGGTAGTCTATCCTGGCTACTGCGATGTGGGACCACTATGTGAGGGAGTTTCGGACCAGATACAACACCATGATGTCTTGGGATGAGTTTCGTACATTTGTGTCTCAAACCAAAAGTTATCATCTTATTGGGGAGCTATCCTCAGAGTCAGATGAGTCTGTCCAGCCCCAATGGGGTACATATGATCCATATCAGCAGGGATATTGGGGGTATTAGGCTCATTGTATTTTATATTTGGATTTGAGTTTGATGTTTATACTAGATTCATTGTATTTTGTATTTGGATTTGAGTTTGATGTTGTACGAGTCTCATTGTATTTTGTATTTAGAATTGAGTTTCATGTTTCATGTTTGTACTCAATTTCTAATAAAATTGATTGAAAATGGATGTTTGTGTAGCATTACATGGCATAAATATCATCGGTTATACATGAAATTCTTCATAGGAGACTGAAATCAGAGAATCGACAAAAAAACATCAAATCTATGTGAATCTAGCAGGACCTGGGGCAGATCCATGGGTTTTCTAGCCAGATCCACCTGAAGCAAACCGAATCGGGGCGAATCAGGGTGAATCCGATTCGCCCCGAATTGGCGCTCCAGCAAACATGGTGTAGATTAATATTTACCTAGATTGTTCGGTAACAGTTTAGTACAGTCATGTCATCTTTAGCGACACAGCCCCTCCCTCTCCCCCTCCCACCCATAGCTGCAGGCAACCGTGCCATCCCCTACCTCCCGATCCACCATTTTTAGTCAGCCATATATTGTCGGTTGGCTATCGGTAGTGGTGGCAACCACCTCTACCGTTGCTAGTTGCTGCCTTTGGTCATCACTATCCATTTGACACCCATCATCGATGCCAACTGTCGCAACCATTTGCACTCATCACCTTTGTTGTCCTGCTACTACTATGCCACATCACCTCCATGCAGAGACAATGTGGTTGAGTAAGATTACTTCTAAGCAATTGAGCTCAACATTAGTATTCGGAGAAAAGTTTATTGGACTTACATAAGTGTATAACATCGAGTCTAACTATACTTGTAGATACTCATTAGTCCAATTCTTGTTGCTTATTGCATTGCGACATGTCATTTTCTTTTACTTTTTGGAGCCTAATTTTTTATTTTGGCACTCAAATTTCTCTTTTTACATTATTTTTGGTGTGGTGTGGTGTGGTGCAATGAGCCAATTTTAGACTCCAAAAGAAAAACTTGGGCGCCAAAATAGAATCTTAGGCGTCAAAGTAAAAAGTTGGGCTTCAAAAATTAATAATAATATATTATGGTGCAATGAATCATGCAAGATGAATCAATGAAAATCTAAAAGTGTAGTTAGGCGTGGCATAACTGCAATAAGCTTTACTTTAGTATTTGACCCATTCGATGCTAATCTAGCCTCCCTTCTTTTTTTCTATCGTTCTAGTCCAACTCGAGCTTTATATTAAGAGAAATGTTATGCTCCCAGTTAGTCAGAAGCATAACTAACATGAATTAGCCTCATATATATATATTTTAAAATTAAACATGTGAAGAGAGAGCCTTAAATGTAAGAGAGATTGTGTATTTAATGCAAGAGAGAGTTTTATGTGCACAAAATGGTGCACACAAATAGTCATATAACGCACACAAATAATAAAGTAATGCACACAAATGACATAACAATGCACACATAGTGTGACAATGCACACAAATGGCCATTAATATGTATGACTATTTGTGTGCACCATTTTGTGCACACAAAATCTCACTCTTGCATTACTTGTACTCTCTCTCTTTCATTTAATGCACTTGTTTAAAAAACAAAAAATATATATATGTGTGAGGTTATTCCAAGTAAACTATACTCCAGACTAATTGGAAGTGTAACGTTACTCTATATATAATGTGTGTTGCTTGTTAATAGTATCAAGGTGTTCAACTTTTAATGAATTTGTGAGTTAAAACTTACCTTAATATGTGCACATTCTCTCTCTAAAGAGAGAAGCGTAGAAGGTTTAGCTCCTGGTGCCTCATCTCTCTGGGGCCCGGGCTCCAAGATGCCTTCAGCTATGTGTCAGGGATCTCCGGGCCCCATCTACTTCCGATGTGATAGGAAGGAGCATCTACGGCACGCGTGCGAGTTCTTCCATGCTTGGAATAGGGCAGAGCGGTTTGCTGGGGTCCAAAGGCCAGCATCGCATTGGAAGGCGATGAAAGCCTCAAAGCCAACCTTGTCCTCTCCGACGGTCTCAGGAGAGGCGATGCATGTTGGAGTATTCCCTTCGGCGGGACTGGAGGCCTGGCTTGGGAAATGGCTCTAGATTTCTCCTATCTTAGGGGATGTTCATAGGGATGCTATGAAGTCCATCCTACAGGAGAGATGCAGAAGAGTGTCCTTGGGTAGTCAAGCGTACGTGTTCAGAAGGATGGGCTGCTGGTCGTCGATTCCTGCATCGAAGCTGTGAAGAATGTGAAGGCTGTCGGAGTTCTGATCCGTGATGGGTCGGTCCTTAAAGTGAGCCCGTGGTCGATTGAGGGGGGACTTGCCCCTTGCATGGCAAGGAGATTTGTGTGAAGCTGGTGGGAGTCCCGCTCCCACTGTGCTACGAGGTTGGCTTCACATTTCTTGTCCAGAGGGTTGGGAAGCTGAAGCCAAGAACCCTATGTCTGGTCTCAGAGGAGCAGATGAACTCTTGGAGGCAATCGTGGTGGCGGAACCTATGACGGTCCTCACCGTTCAGACCCGTTAACCTAATAGAGAGCCTAACTCGAGTCCGCCTCCCGCGAACGGGCCGGAGCCTCGCAAGGGATATCAAACCACGAGTCCGTAGAAATATAAAGGAACCAGCTCAAATATTCATAAGATCTGCCAATCTCACAAATATTTACATGAAATATACATAGCTGTAGTACAACTGTAACCAAACTACAACATAACCTGGGGCATACCCCGAGGTGAACAACAGAAAAGTAAAAATTACACTACTGGTGGTGCTGACCCTCCACTGGACGACGGGTGTGAAATCTCCTGATCTCCCTCTCCTGGTAGGAGGTAGGGGTGAGCCTCTCGAGTCACTGGCTCAGTAGGGAAACTCCCTAGAAACCGAGCAAACGAACACAAGTAGCAAAGCAGGAAATGCTACGCTAACAATTTATAATATTATCTAGCAGAATATAAAACTGTAAGTACCACTTACCATTTGTTGTTTAACAGGAATCAACGTAAATAAATAAACAACAAAACCAAACAGGTGTACGAGCTACTGTAGAAAAACGCCACACTCGGGCCACGTCAACTGGTTCGTGACACCAGTTACTGACCCAGACAAACAACACAGGACTACCTCTCAGTCTCGCAGCCACGGACGAAAGGTCCAGCTGCCGCTCCACTAAATAAGTACAAAGAAATGTGGAGTCCAACTAAACCACCACAACCTGCAGGTCACACACCTCGCAGGCCCATGCCTGGCACCTTCAGAGACTCTGGCCCGAGCTCCCTAAAGTGAGGCACTGGAAAACAGGACTAGCTGGGGCCCAGTACATCTACTGGTGTCCGTCTCCCCCAACTACGAGCGCGCTACAAGCGACAACACAACAAACTCTCTCTAGTCACTGTCCCACGGCCGTCTTTCCCTCAGTCGGACGTACTACCCAGCACAGGAGTGAGGGTGTCCAGGAAGACAACAAGACCTCATCGGTACCCAGTACCGGGACAAGCCCCGAGCACTCACGTGCCTAGCTCACACAAAACCTGGGGATCCCAACTTAAGAGGTATCCATGGTAGGCGTCAAACTACACGCCACGTACACAGAAACCACGTGCACAACGCACAAGCCACGTGAAACCTCCACGCAAACCACGTGAACACCATATAAACCACACACCACATGCTCCCCGAGCGTAGAGAGAGTGCCAATGCACCTCCTACTATCATCACATATCACAAACTACGCTAAACGGATAATCATACACTTACATGCATTTTCGGATAACAGCTTTCGGCTGCTATCGCGACAGGGTGCAGCGTCGCCTACAGAACGCGACGGCACGATAGGTCACCTTCTGAACGCGACGTATCGCGTTGTCGCGACTTGGTAGCGACGCCAAGGGTCGTCGCCTTAGCAGGTGCGAACCCTAAACCGAAATCCATCATCCGGATCACCCCAAACTCTTTTGAACCTACGGTTTTTCATTCCATTTTCATGCTTTAATGTGTTCCTACACATGCTATCTAATGTTTAGAAAGTAGGAAACACATTATCCACATCACACGAACGATCCACGGATCACACCACGGGAAATCTCCCTACCTTCGTGAAGAACGTGAAGAACGATGCCCGCACGACGTTTCCTCCGCTCCACATAGCGTCCTTGCGGTGGAAACTCGTCAAACCGAGCTCTAACAAGCCGAATCGCCCGAAAATCCCACAGCAAAAACCCCCTGGCCGAGCAGAGCTTCCATGAGCTCTGTTCCACCAGGGTTTCTTAAAAACTCAGTTCAATTAAGAACGTGACGCTCTTCTAAGTCGCGACCTGAACGCGACGTACTCGGCCGTCGCCTTCAGCCTACTGACGCCAGCATGCTTGCCCAGCGCGCGACACGCGGCGCACATGCAAACGTTAACTAAAACCAGCGGTGCCATGAACGCGACGCCATGAGCTGTCGCGTTCTAAACGCCACGCTCCTCACTATCGCGTTCACAGTCTGTGAACCAGTGAGCACTTTGGGCCTAAACTTCCGGCCCACAAAGCCTCACAACCTGCAGAAAACACCTGCCACACACAACATTGGCCACACACTGGCCTCCACAACCACACAAAGATGATCCGAACGGTCGGAACGTTACATTACTATCACCTAAAAAGAAATTTCGTCCTCGAAATTTAGAACAGAAGCCAACTATCAAATTTTCAATTCAATTCATATGGTACTATCACCTAAAAAGAAATAAAGACTTACTCAAACAAATATGGATACGCTTTTCTCATTTCTTCCGCTAATTCCCAAGTATCTTCACCACCTTGCCTGTTTTCCCATCTAACCTTTACCAATTCAATTTCTTTGTTTCTAAGCTTTTGGGTTCTGTGGCCTGAAACTTGCACTGGATATTTCGGCATTGACATATCGGGCTTCAAATCATCTCTTTGGTAACTGACAACTTGGGTTGGATCTCTGATATACTTTCTCAACATTGAGACATGAAATACATCATGTGCATCAGTGAAATCTGCTGGCAAATCTAATTTATAAGTTGCTTCACCCATCCTTTCTTTTATTTGGAACGGTCCGACATATCTTGGGCTCAACTTGCCTTTCTTACTGAACCTTAATACACCTTTAGTAGGAGACACCTTTAAAAACACATATTCGTCGACTTCAAATTGTAATGGTCTGCGTCTAACATCTGCATAACTCTTCTGGCGACTCTGGGCTGTTTTCAACTTTTCTTGGATGAATCTTACTATTTCTGCACACTGACGAACCATTTCTGGGCCCAAAACCTGCCTCTCTCCTACTTCATGCCAATTTAATGGTGATCTGCACGGTCTGCCATATAAGGCTTCATAAGGTGTCATTTCAATACTTGAATGGTAGCTGCTGTTATATGCAAACTCAACCAGACCTAAATGACGCTCCCAGATGCCTCTCCACACAAGACAACAAGCTCTCAACATATCTTCAATAGTCTGAATTGTTCTTTCTATCTGCCCATCTGTTTGTGGATGATATGCTGAACTGTACCTTAGCTCTGTGCCGACGACTCTTTACAAACTTCTCCAAAAGCCTGAAGTAAATCGAGGGTCTCGATCTGAAACTATAGTGATTGGTATTCCATGCAAAGGTATAATCTTTTCTACGTACAGCTTAGCTAATCTATCAACTGACCATGTCATGCTAACTGGTACTAATCTGCAGACCTTGGTCAATCTATCCACAAAAACCCATATTGCATTATGACCTGATGAACTGGGCAAACCAACAATAAAATCCATTGCGGAATGGGTAATGGTTGCAACAATCCTCCTGGATTCTGATGCTCTGCTTTTATCTGCTGACATACTGCACATCTGGTTATAAACTCTGCAATTTCTCTCTTCATATTGCCACCAAAAATGCTTCTTCATATCTTGATACATTTTAGTGCTACCTGGGTGGATGGTGTACCTTGATCTATGAGCTTCTTCTAAAACCTTCTGTCTAATTTTGTATCTTCTGGGACATACAATCGTCCTTTTAGTCTGACCACATTATCATGCCCCAAATTTATTTCATCCATTCTGAGAATATCTGCTAAATTAATATCTACTTTCTGTGCCTCTGCTATCTGCCAGTAAAGAGAAGGCTCCACTGCACTAGTTGCTAATATTGCTCTGCGCTGACTGCTTGGCACATGTAAGGAATTCTCCGCCATATCCTCATAAAGTTTCCATTCTCTGATCAAAAGTTTATTCATAACTGCTTTTCTACTCAGTGCATCTGCCACCACATTTGCTCTGCCTGGATGATATGCCAAATTAAAGTCATAATCCTTTAAATATTCCATCCATCGGCGCTGCCTTAAATTCAAATCTTTCTGAGAGAAAATATATTTTAAGCTTTTATGATCAGTAAAAATCTCAAATCTTTCACTATATAAATAATGCTGCCAGATCTTTAATGCAAAAACTACTGCTGCCAGCTCTAAATCATGAGTAGGGTAGTTCTCCTCATGTTTCTTCAATTGCCTGGAGGCATAGGCAACCACTTTACTATGCTGCATCAAAACTGCACCCAAACCTCTCTTGGATGCATCTGTAAACAGAACAAATCCGCCACTACCTGATGGAATCTCTAAAACTGGTGCTGATGTCAACCTCTTCTTCAGCTCTGCAAAACTGTGCCAGCACTCCGGGGACCACACAAAAGGAACACCCTTTCTTGTCAACCTTGTCATCGGTGCTGCTATCTTGGAGAAATCTTGGATAAATCTTCTGTAATAACCTGCCAAACCCAGAAAACTCCTAATCTCAAACACAGTCCTCGGCTCTTCCCACTTCATTACTGCCTCAACTTTGGCTGGATCCACTGCAATACCTTCACCTGATATCACATGACCCAGAAACTGAATCTCCTTCAACCAGAACTCACATTTACTAAATTTAGCAAATAACTGATGATCTCTCAATATCTGTAAAGTAATCCGTAAATGATCTGCATGCTCTTCTTCTGATGCTGAATAAACCAATATATCATTAATAAAGACCACTATAAACTGATCCAAATACTGATGAAATATTATATATGTTCATCAAATTCATAAATGCTGCAGGTGCATTTGTCAATCCAAAAGGCATCACAACAAACTCATAATGCCCATATCTAGTCCGGAAAGCTGTCTTCTCAATATCTTCTTCTCTGATCCGCAATTGATGATATCCTGATCTCAAATCTATCTTAGAAAATACTTTGGCTGACTGCAGTTGATCAAATAAATCATCAATCCGAGGAAGTGGATACTTATTCTTAATTGTAACTTTATTCAGCTGCCTGTAATCTATACTGTGACGAACCGGGGTATTTATGCCCATTAAGGCTCCATATCCAGATCCGCCTCCCGCGAACGGACCGAAGTCTCGCAAGGGATAGCTCACACAACTGTCCAGTAAGAATATAAAAGACAAACCACAACAGTATAAGACACAAGAGAGTACATGTGCTCATACCTGCATATAACAATTTACAACTGTCCCATTACATTAATACATGTCCAATTAAAAGTACAACTACCTGGGGCATACCCCGAGGGAGCACAAGCTCACACAACACTAATTACTACACTACTGCTGGTGGTACAAGTCTGACACAACGCCGCTGCAAGTCAAACACACGGCAAGCCCTTAAAAGAACTGTAGGGGAGTGAGCCTCAACAAGTCACTGGCTCAGCAGGGACCACCCAAAAACCTCAACAACCAAACAGAAGAGACCTCAACCCCGGAGGGTCTCACTGGCAACACCAATAGCCAAACCATTTCATGCTCACATCATAACAATAAATAACAATTAAACATAATCATGATAATAAACATAAAGTCATCGGAAGGAAAGTGGGACTACATGACTAATATAATATCATTAGTCAGCCCAACTACTAAAGTGCCTAAACCACAGTCTCACTGGCACACTGCTACAACAACTGGTTGCCTAAGCTTTATGCCATACAAGCAAACCATTGCCCAGGCTACAAGCTTCACAGGCGAACCCCAATCACGTGGGTACTAAGACAACCAACCAAGTGCTAGTCCATTAAACTCCAAACCACACTACGACGAGAGCCACACATAAGTGGTAGGACTGGCTACAGCTAGCTAGTCCTTCACACACTAAAACCATAATCGGAACCATACCCAAAAAGGGTAAAACTCAACAAGTGGAAGGTCTCACACGGCCTCCATGGAGCACAACTCTACTAAACCACAACATGCCTAGGCCACAAGCCTCATCGGCAAATCACCCACAAGGTAACATAATTGGCAATTACAACTAATTCACATTAAATTATAAACAAAGATCTACTTAAAACGGATAAGATACGACAAGTGGCAGGTCAAACCACAAAACTACCACAACACACGAGAGCCTGAAAAGTTTGGTACACAATGTATCATCACAAAACTACACAGTAACCCACGAAGGGTATAGGTACCTGCTACCTCGAGGTACCACAACCCAAACACCCGAACACAAGGTACAAGTAGGTGATAAACACCACACTGAACCACAATTATATTATATCTTTATTTAGGCACAATATTATAAGTAAAACCTCAACCGACAAGTCACACAAACCACAACTCAATCACAATTGTGCCAACTCCAGGGCACACTACGAACTGGTCAAACCTCGACCACGAGTCACAAATTCACGAACTACAGCCAGTGGCAAAGCACGAGTCAGAAAGAACGACGCCACCACACGGGAATGGACTACTGGCTGATCAGGCCAGTATCCAACCCGAACAACACAACAGAAGAACAACCTCTCAGCCTCGCAGTCACGGACGAAAGGTCCAACTGCCGCTCCACAAGAATAAGTCAAACAACTGTGGAGACCAACTAACACCACACCTGCAGACACACAGCTGCAGGCCCATGCCTGGCACCTCTAGGGTCTCTGGCCGGAGCACCCTAAAGTGAGGTACTGGAAAACAGGACTAGCTGGGGACCAGTGTCGACTACTGGTGTCCGCACCCCCAACTACGAGCGCACTACAAGCGACTACAAACCCACAAACACAAGCCGCTGCCCTACTGTCGTCTTTCCCTCAGTCGGACGTACAACTCAAGCACAGGAGTGAGGGTATCCAGGAAGACGACACAGACCTTGACGGTACCACACTGTACTGGGACAAACCCCGAGCACAACAAACACACGTGCCTGGCTCACAAAGAACCAGGGGTACCCGACTAGAGAGGCATTCCGGAATAGGCGCCGGACCACCACACTCGGCTAGCACAAACCACAACACTTATACGTTTATCACAAACCATGATACACGTGTGAGGAATAGCTTGTCCTGGTCACTCGCGACCTACAAGCTAGTCTACACAAATACATATATAAACCATATTAAAAATAATGCCACGACCTGACATTGGTCACATAGTGACCTTTACTGCCATACTAGGCATATTACATTAACACTCATACTTTATTACTTATCCATTTAGGATGACTTGCAAAAGATCTTAAAATATCAAGGCTAGGTTCCCATGTGAACCTCATCGCCACAAAACTGCAGACCAATCATAATAATTAAGATATAATAAACACAATAACGTACGATATGCCATGCGCACGCAAACCATACGCATGGCATCCAAACCACGTAGACCTCACGTGTACGACACACCCTGGTTGGTGTACTATACAACATCCACGTAAACCACATGTCCAACACATGGACAACGCACTCCAAGAGTGCCACGGGTGCTAACACACCACACATACTACGTAAACACCAAACCGATTACGTACATCACATATTAACCACATAAAAGATGCCCACTTCAAGAGCTATGCGCCCCATGAGCGTAACACATGCAATGGCTCTCACCTGTCATTGCCATGCATAAGCAACCACATGATATTCATAACCAGAAAAACTACGTAAAACACGCTGCATTGATACATGCACAAGTTGGCGGCAACATCGATTGTCGTCCACCATATATAAACGGCATTATCCCCTGCCGTCAACACTAAATAAACTCGATATTAACGGCTAGCCATCTGGCCGTTAATATCCAAATAAAGAACTCGACGTCAATCGATATTGACGCCAAGATCTTCAGCTCCCAGGTATACAAAACACACAGACCGGCCCAAAGCCAGTCATACGGGCAACTTAGCCCCACAACCGGTAAAAACACAAGGGGAGACATTTCCCCATACATCTACATACTATAATTAAATCAGAGAAACAAGATCCAACACTTGGATCAATCAAACCACCCGATTTCCAGCATGAAGAACCATTTTCCCAACAACTCAATTAACATCTGTTTTATGCAAAGAAAGTATAACAAATCAACCAGGGAAAATCAACGGGTCCAGTCCCTACCTCAGAAACGCGATTGAACTTCCGAAGAACCTTGAATCATGCCGAGACCCGAGGAACGCCCCGCGAACATCGCGCTCCAATTCGTCATTCCCCGCCCGATCTGCCGCTACCACGTGCACCACAGCCTTCCCACGTGCTCCCGCCAACCATCGGAACTCGTGAAGAAGCTCAAGGGTGAAGGTGGGCGAAGTGGAGAGGAGAGAGTGGGGAAAGAACAGGGCTCGGGTCAGCCCTAAAAACACAGTGCGTCAGGTTAACGTCAACCTCTGCGCCGCTAACCAAACCGCCCCAACTAGGCGTCCACATCTTTGGCCGCCAAGTTCATCACGCTAGACGTCCACATCGATGGACGCTAAAACCATGTTAACGGCAACACCATTGCCGCCAACACACAGTCGACGTCACACACCTGGACGCCAACCCATTGTTGATGTCCAGCACACTGAACACCAACACAGATCCATAACCAACCCTGGTAAGGATCCAACAAGAAACACACAACACAAGTCGCACTGGTCACAACTTGACCATCCCACACGCTAAACAGAGGATCCACAAAGATCCGAAAAACGCGCGACGTTACATATACACATCCTTAAACTGCCATCTTTCTTCCTGACAAATAACACTGGCGCTCTCCATGGTGACTGACTAGGCCTAATAAAACCTTTTTCTAATAACTCTTGCAACTGCTTTTTCAACTCTTTCAATTCTGCTGGGGCCATTCTATATGGTGTTTTAGAGATAGGTAAACTGTCTGGTTGCAATTCAACTGTGAAGTCTACCTCTCTGTGCGGAGCTAACCCTGGCAACTCATCTGGAAACACATCTGCAAATTCTCTAACCACTGGCACTGAATCTACAGATTTACTAGATTCAACTAGACTAACAGAAGCAAGGTACGCTACACATCCCGCATTAATTAACTTTCTAGCTCTAAGTGCAGAAATAATAAACTTGGGAGTGTAAAAAGGCATATCTTGAAATTTAAACACCTCACCACCGGGTCTGCAAAATCTGACTCTCTTCTTTCTACAATCAACCAATGCCTCGTAGGCCTCTAACCAATCCATCCCCAGAATCACATCATATTCTTTCAATGTTAAAGCATACAATCTTGCTGGCATCTGATTCCCATGGATCACTATCGGGACCTCTTCTAAAAAGCAAGAAGTCAACAAATACCCTCCCGAAGGAATTTCCACTACCAACTCACAAGACCTTTCTTCTAAAGGAAGTACTATGCTATCCAGAAAATCTTCGGAAATAAATGAATGGGAAGCACCCGGATCAATTAATACTCTAGCAGTAAAATCAAAGAAAGGTAGAATACCTTCAATAAGATTGGATGCTTCCGCCTGAGCTCTGGTAACAGCCCCGTCCTCCTCTTTGGTACGGTGCACCTCTGCCCTGCTCTGCTGACCGCTGAAAGGGCTGCTGCTGTTGCTTGGTCCCTCTACCATAAGTCTGCTCTCGAGGATATGGGCAATTCCTTGCTAAATGTCCTGGCTGCCCACAAGCATAACATCTAAAAGCTGGGTATGTTGTAGGCTGCCCTGCCGTACTCTGCTGAGATTCCTCTGGAACCGGCGGTCTGTAGCCGCGGCCCTGCTGAAGACCTCCCTGCTGAAAACCCTATTGCCTGCCTCTACCACGGCCTCCTTGAAAGAATTTCTTGATCTGCTTGCCCCATTTTGCTATTCTAGATGATGAAGAAGCTCCAGAAGGTGCTTTCCCCTTACTAATTCCTCCTGACGGTTGTGGATGCCAAAAACTACCTGAGCCTAAACCACCTGTCTGAGACTGCCCCTGCCTAGCCCGAACAGTCCTCTCAAGTATTGCTGCTCGCTGAGCTGCCTCTTCTACTGTTCTACACATCAGTGGGATCACCGCATCTTGTAATTATGCCCTCAAACCTCGAATAAAGTATTCCACCATCATGGTGTTATCAGTTACTACATATGGGGCGTACCTGCTCAGGGCTATAAACTTCATCTGATATTCAAGTACCGAGAGATTCCCTTGCTGGAGTGTCCTGAACTGCTCTCTTTTCATTTGCTGAATCTGTATTGGGAAGAAAGAATCATTAAAAACTGACAAAAATTATGACCATGTAATAGTGTCCTCCGTCCTGCCTGTAAAAACTGTCTACATCTTTAATCGCCACCATTCCTACGCAAACCCCCGTAGCTGGTATGCTGCAAGAATCACTCTATCATCCTGGGGACACCTCATTATCGCAAATACCCTCTCGATCTCATGTATCCAATGCTCCGCTGTATCCGGGTTGGGGCCTCCTGAGTATGTAGGGGGCTACAATCTCAAAAATCGCTCCACAAGTACAGTAGTCTCCTCTCCAGTAGCTGGTCTCACTGGAACTGCCGGTTGTACAGGTACTACAGGAGGTACCTCTACTCCGGGTGGGGGTGGAACTGGAGCTACTGGTGCTGCCTCCTCTGGAAATGGTGGTATTGCTGCCGCTGGCTGTACCGGTGGTTGCTGATCCAATCTTACCCGAATCTCTGTCAAACTCTCCCAGATTCTTTCTATCATCCTCTGTGTAGGATCCTCTCCTGCCCCTTCTCCACCATCTCCCACATCTCTCCTTTCGGCCATTACTACTCCTGCACAAACATTATTCCAACAATACGATACACAAAAAATTAATACAAAACCAAGGTCATTACCAGCAGTGAGTTACAATAAAGACATAGTTATGTAATTTCCAATTCCTTTATATTCTTACGGACCTTGCTCTGATACCAACTGTGACAGTCCTCGCCGTTCAGACCCGTTAACCTAAGAGTGAGCCTAACTCGAGTCCGCCTCCCGCGAACAGGCCGGAGCCTCGCAAGGGATATCAAACCACGAGTCCGTAGAAATATAAAGGAACCAGCTCAAATATTCATAAGATCTGCCAATCTCACAAATATTTACATGAAATATACATAGCTGTAGAACAACTATAACCAAACTACAACAGAACCTGGGGCATACCCCGAGGTGAACAACAAAAAAGTAAAAATTACACTGCTGGTGGTGCTGACCCTCCACTGGACGACGGGCGCAAAATCTCCTGATCTCCCTCACCTGGTAGGAGGTAGGGGTGAGCCTCTCGAGTCACTGGCTCAGTAGGGAAACTCCCTAGAAACCGAGCAAACGAACACAAGTAGCAAAGCAGGAAATGCTACGCTAATAATTTATAATATTATCTAGCAGAATATAAAACTGTAAGTACCACTTACCATTTGCTGTTTAACAGGAATCAACGTAAATAAATAAACAGCAAAACCAAACAGGTGTACGAGCTACTGTAGAGAAACGCCACACTCGGGCCACGTCAACTGGTTCGCGACACCAGTTACTGACCCGGACAAACAACACATGACTACCTCTCAGTCTCGCAGCCACGGACGAAAGGTCCAACTGCCGCTCCACTAAACAAGTACAAAGAACTGTGGAGCCCAACTAAACCACCACAACCTGCAGGTCACACACCTCGCAGGCCCATGCCTGGCACCTTTAGGGACTCTGGCCCGAGCTCCCTAAAGTGAGGCACTGGAAAACAGGACTAGCTGGGGCCCAGTACATCTACTGGTGTCCGTCTCCCCCAACTACGAGCGCGCTACAAGCGACAACACAACAAACTCTCTCTAGTCGTTGTCCCACTGCCGTCTTTCTCTCAGTCGGACGTACTACTCAGCACAAGAGTGAGGGTGTCCAGGACGACGACAAGACCTCATCGGTACCCAGTATCGGGACAAGCCCCGAGCACTCACGTGCCTAGCTCACACAAAACCTGGGGCTCCCAACTTAAGAGGTATCCATGGTAGGCGTCAAACTACACTCCACGTACACAAAAACCACGTGCACAACGCACAAGCCACGTGAAACCTCCACGCAAACCACGTGAACACCATATAAACCACACACCACATGCTCCCCGAGCGTAGAGAGAGTGCCAATGCACCTCCTACTATCATCACATATCACAAACTACGCTAAACAGATAATCATACACTTACATGCATTTTCGGATAACACCTTTCGGCTGCTATCGCGACAGGGTGCAGCGTCGCCTACAGAACGCGACGGCACGATAGGTCGCCTTTTGAACGTGACGTATCGCGTTGTCGCGACTTGGTTGTGACGCCAAGGGTCGTCGCCTTAGCAGGTGCGAACCCTAAACCAAAATCCATCATCCGGATCACCCCAAACTCTTTTGAACCTACGGTTTTTCATTCCATTTTCATGTTTTAATGTGTTCCTACACATGCTATCTAATGTTTAGAAAGCAGGAAACACATTATCTACATCACACGAACGATCCACGGATCAAACCACGGGAAATCTCCCTACCTTCGCGAAGAACGCGAAGAACGATGCCCGCACGACATTTCCTCCGCTCCACGTAGCGTCCTCGCGGTGGAAACTCGTCAAACCGAGCTCTAACAAGTCGAATCGCCCGAAAATCCCACAACAAAAACCCCCTGGCTGAGCAGAGCTTCCATGAGCTCTGTTCCGCCAGGGTTTCTTAAAAACTCAGTTCAGTTAAGAACGCGACGCTCTTCTAAGTCGCGACCTGAACGCAACGTAGTCGGCCGTCGCCTTCAGCCTGCTGACACCAGCATGCTTGCCTAGCGCGCGACACGCGACGCACATGCAAACGTTAACTAAAACCAGCGGTGCCATGAACGCGACGCCATGAGCTGTCACGTTCTAAACGCGACGCTCCTCACTGTCGCGTTCACAGTCTGTGAACCAGTGAGCACTTTGGGCCTAAACTTCCGGCCCACAAAGCCTCACAACCTGTGGAAAACACCTGCCACACACAACATTGGCGACACACTGGCCTCCACAACCACACAAAGACGATCTGAACGGTCGGAACGTTACAGAACCTCTCTGTTTGGTGCACTCGATCATCCTTGTAGGTGTTGGGGGAGTCAAGTTCACTATGAGGGCCTCATGCAGATCGGTGGGGCAGCAACGGAGGGCGGCGGCTTCCGGGTTAGGGTTTCATCCATCACCATTAGAGGTAGAAGACTGTGGAGAACCGTCCGCTCGATCTCGGGCAGGGGAGGACTCATAGCTGTAGCGGGGAACATGGCCTCGCGTCTGGCCCCCTCTGCAACTCTACTCAAGATGGTGAGGCATTCCTCTCTTCAGTCTGCTGGGAACAATCTAGTAGTCTCGTTCCCGAAGGCTATGGGTGCTGGCAATGGGTGATGACGATGGGCTAGGGAGTGCTTCTGTAACGGCCCTGGATATTTATACCCAATAAGGGTCCATATCCAGATCCGTCTCCCGTGAACGAACCGAAGTCTCTCAAGGGATATCACTAACACGTGTCCAGTAAGAATATAAAAGACCACAATTGCAGTATTAAACACAGGAAAGTACAAGTGCTTATAACTGTAAACAACAATGTACAAAAGTCCAATTACAATATTACATGTCCAATTAAAGAGTACAACTACCTGGGGCATACCCCGAGGGAGCACAAGCTCAGACAACTCAACTACTCTACTGCTGGTGGTCCAAGTCTGCACTACTCTTGCGTAAACCACGCTAACGTCGGCCAACTCCTATCAAAGTCGGCCCACACCTGAAACACATTGTAAGGGAGTGAGCATCAACAAGTCACCAGCTCAGTAGGGACCTCCCACAACGAAATCATAACAACACAAAGAGACCTCAACCCCAAAGGGGTCTCACTGGAAACACCGGTAGCCAAAGCATAACATGCACACACAAGCATGTTAAACGACAACTAAACACAAGCACACCGGCTAAACCCGATCCTCGGAGAGTAAAGGGAAACACAGGACTAGCTTAACACCGCTAGTCCTCCCTACAATCGAACCACCTCGACCATAAGCCTCACCGGCAAACCACTGCCTAGGCCACAGTCTCACTGGCAAACCACACGCACGGAATATCGGGATTGGCGACAACCAACCAATACCCGCATACCAAACCATAACTAGTAACACACAACACGTGGAGAATCACACCGCAAGATCTCCACAGTATGCACGGTCACTCCTCAACATCTGCTGAGGACGAGACTCACTTATCACAACACATCACTACCCTCGAGGGGTACATGTACCTGCTACTATGAGGTACAACACTAAACCACAAAACCGTACCACCTTCAGTGCACACCATAATGATTACAATCTTAACCAGCGAGTCACACACACAAGCCACCACCTGTAGCAAAGCACGAGTCGAAAAGGAACGACGCCACCACACGAGAACAGACTGCTGGTTCATGACGCCAGTATCCAACCCGGACAACAAAGCACAAGAACTACCTCTCAGTCTCGCAGTCACGGATGGAAGGTCCAACTGCCGCTCCACAACAACAAGCCAAGAACAGTGGAGACCAACCAACACCACAACCTTCAGGTCACACACCCTGCAGGCCCATGCCTGACACCTTTAGGGACTCCGGTCCGAGCTCCCCAAAGTGAGGCACTGGAAACACAGGACTAGCTAGGGACCAATGTCGACTACTGGTGTTTGTACCCCAACCACGAGCGCGCTACAAGCGACTGCACACCCACAAACACAAGTCGCTGTCCCTCAGTCGTCTTTCCCTCAGCCGGACATACTACTCAAACACAAGAGTGAGGGTGTCCAGGAAGACGACTCAGACCTCTGAGGTACACACGTACCGAGACACCCTTCGAGCACAACACACGTGCCTGGCTCTCCTAGGAACCTGGGGTACCCGACTGAAGAGGTATTCCGAAATAGGCGCCGGACCACCAGACTCGGCAAACACAATAACCCTGATATACGATCTCTTATTATAAACCATGATATACAAATGTCAAGCTTATCTTGTCAACGGTCATCATGTGACCTCCAAGCCAACAACACTGACACATACATAAACCATAATAATGGGACATAACTTCGCCTGTCATTGATCACCCCGTGACCTCGATGGCTACATACACACCACTTAACACATAACCATCACAATAACCTTTAAAGATTAACAATAAACCAGGGCTAGGTCTACACAAGACCCTCACTGCCCAACCACCATAAATCAACCTCGGAGATTAAACGCGTCGGACACAGCCGCCGCCACTTGAATCACGTCAATCATCCCAGACGCTATTCAAAATGCTGTCGCGACAGACCTTAGTGACGCGACCAAGTCGCGTCGGCCCGACACGATGCCTCTAGACCCAAACTGGTCAAACCACGGTCCACACATAGTTGCGTCCGACAACACTGACGTGTTTCCAAATTAACGCGTCAGGTCAAGCAGACGCGACCCCAACGTAGCCTTAACATAACGAACAAAACCCGAAACGCGTCGGCTCAGAGTGACGCGTTCAACATGAACGCGTCGGCTGTCCTAGATGCGTTTCAACAGTAGCAAGGGGGTCAGCTCACAAGCCGAACCCACCCCTCACACAAGAGAAACATCACACAAATCAAACCATAAACATCAAACAAAAGCTGTAAACAGGAGATATGCTATTCATCAAACCACCCACACATGCATATCCCTCAAAACCCAAACCATCATGCTTTAAAATTGAAACAATGGTAGGAAGTCTCCCTACCGGAAGAAGACGCTGAAGAACGCCCTAAAGCCTCCTCGCCGACGGCACGCCCACGCTCCGAGCATCGTCCTCGCGTGGTTCCCACGCCGCACGAGTCATCCGAAGCCGAGATCGCCGGAAAACCCCATGGAAGGCGCCACAGCAACCTCCCCTGCGCCGGACAGAGCATCCTCTGCTCTGTCTGGCCGAAACGAAGCCTTTTAAATCACAATAAAAATCACGTCGCAGGTAGACGCTGCGTTTAAACCCTTTAAACGTGTCCACCTAGTCCGACGCCAAACGGAACCCACGCACCACGTGTCACAGAGGCGGTTCCTTGAATCACGTCGGGCAAAGCCGACGCGTTCAAATCGCATCGCCTAGCTCCGCCGCGTTTCAAAACAGTGAACCAGCAGTGCAAATGGGCTGGCATATCCGGCCCACACTGCTTACCCTGTGCACACAAACCACACAAACAGCCCATTGACCATCTCTTGGTCAAGAGCACCACACATAGACCCGATAGACCCGGATCCGAACGACCGTACTGTTACATTACTAACACCTAAAAAGAAATGTCATCCTCGACATTCAGGACGAAACCACGGCAGGTCAGAATAGCACCTAAAAAGAAATAAAGCCATATACAGAACAAGTAGGTTACACTTTCTCTACTCTTGACTTTCAAATGACTGCACACGGACTACCTTGATCTGCTCATTTTCATACCTTTCCTGCTTTACCGTTCTCTTTCATCCTCTTCATATTTGCTCTGCTCTTTATGTCATTCTGCCGTTCTCCACTTTTCAATGGTAGCCATTCTAACTTGCCGTTGGCGCTTTATCTCCTTTGACTCAACCTGTTTCCACACTTTCCTGACTGTGCCTGCACTATTCCTTTCTAGGCCGCTTTACTTCCTCAAATTGTTTACTAAACATTGCTCCACTGTATTGCTTTACCATGTCATAACCTCTTTCAATTCTCAAATTTTCCAGTGCTATTTCATTTATGTTTATCATTGTCTGCTATTATTCTGCCTCATCTGTATTTATATTCTCATCTGCCATTTAAAACCATCTTATTTTTCTCGCACTCTGCAGTGACATATCTTCTCTACTCATGATTGTCAACTGTTCTATGCTTTATGTTTCTTCTTTTTTTTATACTCTCAATTGCTAACTTTTCCACAGAAAACTCAATATCTTTTTCTGAATTGTCTACCTTTTCATGATGTTCTTCTCGCATTTCTTTAACTCATATTTCTTAAATTTCTCGATTGCTTGCCCATATGTGCCAAAATCTGCAATTCCCCTTTCAAATAAATGAACTTGTGGGGTATATACGCTTCCGCTGCGCTACTCTGATCATACTGACCACTCGGCACAATCTTTCATAAATTATGTTTTTGTTTCTGCTTTTACTTGCTTTCCACTTTCACTATTACTCGAATCCCAGTTGGACTCAATTCTCATTTCACATATTTCTTTACTTATTCTGCTCCATCAACTGCCACTGACCTGAAACACTGGAGTTTGCTGATCTGCTTTTCTTTATATATCAAATCTACTTGGGCTTTATTTTTAAATTCTACACCCTGGTTCATGATTACTGACACATATAACTCGCCTTGTACCTGTCTTCTCTTTAAATCATCTTCTCTAGCTGGTTTTTCACACTGCCTCTTTATTATTTCAAAATGATGTCCTCATTGCTTTAACTCTGCACTTTATTCTCTCAGACAATACGGCTCAATCTATTCCACACAGATTCCACATTCCTCTTTACTAACTCTTTTGCACACAAGTGCCACATTTTCTTAAATCTTTTCCCTTACTCAACTGATCATCATTTTCTTTCTGTGCTTATCCATTCCAATTATCTGCATCACATTTCTCTCTTTCGGTTCTATTCTGCTATACTTAGGGGTGTAAACGATCCGAGTCGAGCCGAGTTATACTCTGTTCGAATTCGAACTCGTTTACTTTTGCTGAGCTCGAACTCGGCTCGAAACTCGTCGAGCTTCTACAATCGTGTTCGAACTCGGCTCGTTCTCAATTTTTGAAGCTCGAACTCGACTCGATGAACAACTCGTTTACGTAATCGAGTTTGTAAACGAGTTCGAACTCGAGTTTTTAAACTCGAAATCAAACTTAAATTTAATATTTAAATAAATTTTATTGTTTTAACGAACTCGAGTTTTCAAAACTCGAAATCAAACTCACAATTTAAAATTTAATATTTAAATTAATTTTTTTATTTTTTTTGAAAGGGATCAACTGAAGCCCAGAGATGATTTTTTTTTCATTTTCTAATGGCTGGAGAGCCACAGGTTTGTGACTTGTGAGGGTTGCGGACTCCCTTTTCTAAAATCTCAAGTCATCCAGGAAAAAGATGTAACCGATATGGGATTAAGGAGAATGCAATTATGCAAGACCAACCGAAGTGGAGCGGCCGGTGCAGCGGTGCTCGGGTGGGCAGGGGTGGGCGGCAGGTGGGGAGGCCGAAGAACACCGCGCTGGGTACCGCGGATGGTCCGGCACCGTCGAGGTCCCGGGGAGGGCCACTGCGGGAGGTCCGTCGTGGCACCGGCGGGAGGTTTCCTTGGCCGCGTGGTCCATGCCGGGTCGCCGCCGCCGCCACCCTTGGGCCGCCAACACCACCCTTGGGAGCTCCGTCCGGCACTGGCGGGAGGTCCGTCGTGGTCTCCAAGGACTCGGCTGCTGACGGTAGGTCTCCTTGGCCGCGTGGCCCATGCCGGGTCGCAACTGCACAGGCGGCGTCCGAAGGAAGAAGATGAGCAGGCAATGCCTGCTAACCCTGAGAAATCCCATTTTATACATATGCCCTTATTGTGTTGGTTTCATTAAAATTAGATTTTCTATATATACTTTATTTATATGATTTGTCACATTTGTGTACACACCCTTTAACATTTAGTCTTTTATATTTAAGTCCCCATAAATAATTCATACTTCAATAATAACTCTATCAAAATATTATATATTTTAATAACAAATATTTAAACAAATTATTAATGAATATTTTAAACAGTTTTTAACGAGTATTTAATCGAACTCTTAACGAATAATTAAACGAGTTGTTCACGAGCATAATCGAGTCAAGTTCTCATGTGTTCAGACTCGGCTCGTTTATGAACCGAGCTTTTTTTTTGTTCAAACTCGGCTCGTTTATTTAATAAACGAGCCGAATCGAGTTTGTATCGAGCCGAGTTCCGAGTTGTTCGTCGAACGTATCGGCTCGTTTACACCCCTAGCTATACTAAGCCATATTCATTGTTCCTTATCTGATCTGCCCCTTTTTCTTTTTACATTACCTCAGAAATGTTTTCCACAAATACCTCTGCTCAATTTAAAAGTCTATTTCCTATACACTAAGCTACAAATCCTTTCTGATCATTTTCTCAATCATCTATTTCCATTCTTTTCATTACTTGCTTCACTCTTTCTTTTTCTGGTCTATATTCTGCCAACTGCCAATATTACAATCGCGATGTACTCCTCTGAAGCACTTTTCTAACTGGCTAGCCTCAATACATCCTTCCCACTGTAATTCTTATTACCATCTAATCTTTTTTTTTTTTCATTCATGTTCTGCCCCAGCCAAACTCTGATAATTTATTGGAATGGGGAATGGAAGTGGTTGTTTACATCCATTTCATAAGTATAATATATATAGCACAGTGGTGTGGATCTAACGGCGGGAAATTAAAAAAAAACACATGCACCCTACCCGTTTTCTATAGTATGATCCCGTCGTACTGTAGCATATATATAACTTCTGATTTGTATGTAAGAATTACCACATTACATGATATATATAACACAAATCCTTGGATAATCATTGGATGAGATTTATCTCACATATCGAATGGATATGAAGATTGGTAAACTAACAGATTTGTTAACTTAAAGTTCATAATTTATTTGTCATCATCATCAAAACCTTATCCCACTATTTGGGGTTGATTACATACATCTTTTTCTGCCAAAGTTTTATATCAAGTGTTATATTTATGTTTAAACTTAAGAAGTATAAATCCTTCCTAATAATACCGTATCATCTAATTTTATGTCTTCCCCTGACTCTTTTGTTAACATCCACTAAGATTTTATTACATATATTAATCGGCGTCGAGTTAGGTCGGCGGTACATGTGTCTATACCACTTTAGTATATTTGCTCTCATTTTTTTATCAGTTGAAGTTATTCTCGAGTCCTCATGGAAGCGTTCATTCTTAATCTTATATTTATTAATCTACCACACATCCATCTCAACATCCTTATATCTGCTACATACATCTTGTTAATGTGTTTTTTTCACACTGTCTAACACTTTGTGCCATATAATAACGCATGTTTCACAGTCAATCTATAAAATTTATCTTTAAGTTTCACTAGTATACGACGATGGCATAAGACTTTTGATGCACTTCTCTATTTTAACCAAATTGCCTTAATCATGTGTGTCATATCGTCATAAATATCTCCATTCTTTTTGACGATAGACCCTAAGTATCGAAAGTTATTACTATTCAAGATATTTTATCTATCAATTTGAATCAAATATTCATGTAACACCATCTAATTATTATAATTACAATGCATAAACTCTGACATACTCATACTGATTTTAAAACCTTTAGACTCTAAGGCATGCCTCTAACTTTCTAACTTAATATTTAAACCATCAATACTATCGTCAATTAAGATAATATCATTCGCAAATAACATACACTAAGAGATATCATCATGCAATTGCATTGTCACTTCATTTATAACTAGAGCAAAGATATACGGACTTATAGTAGAACCTTGATGCAAACATATAGTGATCGAAAATTCACAAGTCTCTCCAGCAATAGTTCTTACACTAGTAGTAGCACCTTCGTAATATCTTGAGTTAAGTCAACATATGCTCGAGAAACTCCCTTATTTATTAATGTCCACTAAATCAAATATTTCAGTATTCGATCATACACCTTCTCCAAATCAAGAAAAATCATATATAAGTCCCTTCTCATCTTTCTATACTTCTCCATTAACTGTTGTAATAAGAAAATAACTTTTGTAGTAGATATACTCGGTATAAAATCAAACTGATTTTTTTGATATAATAGTCATACATCACATTCGATTTTCGATTACTTTTTCCCAAAGTTTCATAGTGTGACTCACAAACTTAATTCCCGATAGTTATTGCAACTTTGAATATCCATTTTGTTTTTATAGAAAAGAACCACGACTTTTTTTTCCCATTCTTCTAACATCTTATGTTCCTTCAAAATTTTATCAAAAAATTTAGTTAATCACTTAATACCAATGTCTCCTAAGTCTTTTTACAATTCAATAGGTATGCCATCCGATTCTAAGGTCTTGCCCAATTTCATTTTTCTTAAAGCATCACCCACTTCTGACATCTTAATACGCTTGAAATATTGATATTTATCAAAATTTCTTGACTATTGATTATCTTCTAAAGAGAAATCCTTAAATCAATATCCATTAATTTGAAAACAACTACACCATCTGTAACGTCGCGATCGTTTGGATCCGGTTTAACGGGTTGTGTGTGTGGTGCTCTTGGCCAATGTGTGGTCATTGAGTCTTGCTCGTGGTCTCCGTGCATTGGTTGGGTGTTGTGGGCTGGAGGTTTTGGTCCGAACAGCCCACAGGTTCACTGGTTGTGAACACGACAGAGCAGAACGTCGCGTTCTCTGCACCGCCTTTGTGACGCATGGCGCGCTGAATTCTGATTGGCGACAATGAGGGTGGTCACATTGAACATGTTCTAAACGTGACATCTGCCTACGTCGCGATTTTGATTTGGGTTTTAACACCGTCGTTTGGGCCAGACAGAGCAGAGGGAGCTCTGTCCGGCAAAGGGGGAGGTTGCTGTGTGGCATTTTGGCGATTTTGACTTGCAGGTGGTTCGTGCGGCGTGATTTCCACGTGAGGAGGGTGTCCGGAGTGTGGGTGCGCCGGTGGTGTGGTGTTCTTCGCGTTTTGCAGGTTCTTCAACTTGGTAGGGAGACTTCCTCTTTTATTTTTATGTTATTCAATTGGTTTATAGCTTTAAAAGCATGATAGGTTGCCATGTGGTAGCTCAGTTTTCGTTTTATGAGCTTGCGTGTGAGTTGCATGGTGTGTGGAATGGTTTTCTGGAGGAGGAAGAAGGGTTCAGCCACCTGTCTGAGAAGGCGACAGACTAAACCATCACGTTTTGATGTGAACATGACGAGATGGTCTGTAGCATTCATATCTTCCGATTGATGTTGGACCGATTAGTGTGTACGCGACCACTTGACCCGTCGTGTGGTTCGTCGCGATTTAGTGTACAGATCGATGTTGTCCTTGTCGCGACGTATCGTCCTGTCGCGATTTGAGTTTTAACTATCGAAGTTGACTGTTTAGCTTGAAGGCAACGTATCGGGCCATCACGTTCTGGTCGCGACGCTGGGCCCTGTTGCGTTAGGTTTGGAATCGCAACCATTGGAGTCATCGTGATTCTGAAGGTGACGTTTGTGTCTGTCGTGATTTGGCTTTTGAGGTGTATTTATGGTGGTTGGGTTGTGATAGTTCTATGTGGACCTAGTCTTGACTATTTAAAGTTAATTTAAGTTGTTTGAGTAAATGAATATTAGTAAGGCATGTTATGGGCTTATGGGTTTGGATCGTGTGTAGTTAGTGAATTAAGTTAATTATGTTATTATGCTAATTATATGGTTAATGTGCATTGTGGTTTAGTGTTTCTATGGAGGTCATGAGATGACCTGTGGCGGATCGCCTCGGCCAAGCCCGTTAAACCGATAACGTACTTGATCCGAGTCCGCCTCCCGCGAACGGGCCGAAGCCTCGCAAGGGATACCAAACCACAGTCCGTGTAAACATAAAGGAACACACCACATTTCATATATATTTCACAAGTTTACATAGCCAAATTTTCACAAAAGCTGAAAAGAAGTACAAGAGCCTGGGGCATACCCCGAGGTACAACTGAAGAAAGTAAACAACTACAGAACTACACTGCTGAAACTACTCTGCTGGAGGTGCTGACCCTGCACCGCTACGACGCGGCCCGGAACTGGACGTCGGACGAGAGACGTCCTCCTCGCTCTCACCTGTGGGGGTAGGGGTGAGCCTCTCTAGTCACTGGCTCAGTAGGGAACTCCCCCAAAACCGAGCGAAACAAACACCACGAGTACGAATAGAAAACAACACCAACAATTAATATAACAACTAAGCAGGTAAGTAAAGCTGTAAAAGTACTCACCGTCTGCCGACTACGAGAACAACAATAATAATTAAACGGCAAACCAGTACAGATGTACAAGCTAAAGTAGAGACAGCCAACACGAGCCACGTAAACTGGTTCGCGACACCAGAAACTGACTCAGACAACTAACACAGGTCTACCTCTCAGTCTCGCAGCCACGGACGAAAGGTCCAGCTGCCGCTCCACGTAAAAAGGTCAAGCAACTGTGGAGACCAACTAAACACCACAACCTGCAGACCACATGGTCACAGGCCCATGCCTGGCACCTCCAGAGACCCTGGCCTGGGCTCGCTAGAGTGAGGCACTGGAAAAGGACTAGCTGGGGACCAGTGTCGACTACTGGTGTCCGTACCCCCAACTACGAGCGCGCTACAAGTGACTAAAAACAAACACAAGTGTCACTGTCCCACTGTCGTCTTTCCCTCAGCCGGACGTACAACTCTAACACAAGAGTGAGGGTGTCCAGGTCAGACGACACAGACCTCGACGGTACAGCACAAGTACCGGGACAAAGCCCCGAGCTAACAGCCTGGCTCACAAAGAACTTGGGGCACCCAACTGAAGAGGTAACCACGGTAGGCGTCGTACTACTCGCCACGTACACAGAACCACGTGCACATCAGACACAAACCACGTGAAATCTCACGTAAACCACAAGTAACCACTGGTCCACTACACGTGAACCTAACTGACTCGCGTACACAACGCGCAGTCACCGAAGTAAACAACTAATAGCATACCTTGTATGCTAAACACGTAAACCAAGTGCACTCAGTGCACCTCATGCGTCAACACACATGCATTTTCGATAATTATTGTACTTAGTCGTTTCTGCTCAATAACAATAGGCGGCCACATCGATTGCCGCTTACTGGGAGTCGACGGCAAGGTTCCTGGCCGTTAACCTCCTGGCTGAGGACCTTGGCGGCAAGCGATGTTGACGCCAAGTTCTCCGGCCATAAACCCTGCAGAAACCCTAATCCGGTTCTGCGGGTTTCCTAACTGTTCTAACTACTGAAAAACATGCAAATGCAATTCCTCTAGCATGCTAGAACCCAATACAACCCGTTATAACATGATTCATACAGTAAATTACTCAAACCACCCATTATCCCGCATGGTGCAACTCTATCCAAACATGGATTAACATGCTGGTTCAAGTGATTACGATGTGTTTTAATGTTTCTACGGAGCTACCAGGGTTCGTCCCCTACCTCAGAACGCGTTAGAATCTCCTGCAATCCCCCGGTTCACGCCGAGCCCTCCGCGAGCTCCCACGCGAATTACACTACTCCGCGACGTTTCCTCGCGTAATTCGGCGATGCCGCGCGTTCTACGATCGCCCAACTACTCCTCGGTACCTGTTAGAAGCTTCTGAAACACCAGGGCGCGAAGCTGGGGCAAGAGGGAGAGAGAGTGAGCTGAGAAAGCTACCCTCGGGTGAGCCTTTATCCTGCAGAACTGTCAGGTTGGCGTCAACCCCCATGCCGCTAATAGCCACCGCCAGACTAAACGTCCACAAAAGCTGCCGTCAAGTTCAAGAAGTCAACGTCCATGAACCTGGACGCCAAAAGTCAACGGCAACACCCTGGCCGCCAACTTAGACAGAACAGCAGCAGGTCCCATTTCTTTTCAGGACCAACCCTGCTCTTCACCTGCTCAAGCCACGCATCCACACCATACATTCCACACAACCGACTCACACTGGCCTCACAACGGCCGCCACAACCACAACACACACGATCCGCATGGATCCGAAAAGCACGCGACGTTACATTACTATCATCTAAAAATAAAATTTCGACCTCGAAATTCATAACACTATTCAAAGTTAAACAACTCATACATACACACCTTTACAAGTACTATCATCTAAAAAGAAAAAACACAAGCTTATTCAAACAGATAGGGATACCCTTTAGCCATTTCTGCGGCTAACTCCCAGGTATCCTCACCACCCAACCTATTTTCCCATCTCACTTTAACTAGCTCAATTTCTTTATTCCTCAGCTTCTTTATCTTTCGATCTGTGATTTGCACCGGATATTCTGGCATAGTCATGTCCGGCCTCAGGTCACCTCCTTGTTATTTAATTATTTGAGCTGGATCTTCAATACATTTTCTCAACATGGAGACATGGAAAATATCATGCACATCTGCAAAATCAGCTGGCAAATCCAGCCTATAAGCCACTTCCCCAATTCTTTCAATTACCTGGAAAGGTCCCACATATCTTGGACTCAACTTTCCAGACTTACCAAACCTCATTATACCTTTACTTGGGGAAACTCTCAGAAAAACAAAATCTCTCACCTCAAACTGAAGTGGTCTCCTCCGCACATCTGCATAACTTTTCTGCCTACTTTGAGCTGCCTGCAATTTTTCTTTGATAAGCTTCACTACTTCAGTGGTTTGCTGAATCAATTCAGAACCCACTAATTGCCTTTCTCCCACTTCATGCCAATTCAATGGGGTTCTACATGGCCTTCCATATAAAGCTTCATACGGTGCCATTCCAAGACTGGTATGATAACTATTATTGTAGGCAAACTCAACCATTCCCAAATGATGTTCCCAACTACCTCCCCAAACTAAACAACAAGCCCGCAACATATCTTCAATTGTCTGAATAGTCCTCTCTGTCTGACCATCTGTCTGGGGATGATAAGCGGAGCTATACCTCAACTCAGAACCAATTACTTTCTGCAGACTTCTCCAAAAACCAGAAGTAAATCTTGGATCTCTATCAGATACAATAGTCTTTGGAATACCATGCAGTGGAACAATTCTTTCAACATAAATATTTGCCAACCTGTCCACTGTCCAAGACATACTTACTGCCACTAATCTGCACACCTTAGTCAATCTGTCAACAAACACCCATATTCCATTATGCCCTGAACTCGACCTTGGTAAACCTGCCACAAAGTCCATCGCAATATCATCCCATTTCCACTGTGGAATAGGCAATGGTTGCAATAGACCTCCAGGCTTCTGATGCTCTGCTTTAATCTGTTGACAGATAGCACATCTTGCCACAAATTCTGCTATTTCTTTCTTCATATGAGGCCACCAAAAATGCTTCCTTAAATCATGGTACATTTTAGTACTACCCGGATGAATAGTGTACCTAGATTTATGAGCCTCTTCCAGAACTCGCTGCTTCACCTCTCTCTCTGCAGGAACAAATAATCTGCCCCGAAGTCTGACTACACAATTATCATCAATAGAAACTCCTTCCATTTTTACAATTTCAGGTAATCCTGCATCTGCTCACTGAGCTTCAATGATCTGCCAATATAAAGACAGCTCTACTGCACTAGCAGCTAGAATTGCCCGTCGCTGACTGCTGGGCACATACAAAGAATTCTCCGCTACTTCCTCATACAACTTCCATTCTTTAATCATCATCAAATTCATATATGCTTTTCTACTCAAAGCATCAGCTACAACATTGGCCTTACCCGGATGGTAAGCCAAACTGAAATCATAATCTTTCAAATATTCAACCCATCTGCGCTGGCGAAGGTTCAAATCTTTCTGCGAGAAGATATACTTCAAGCTTTTATGATCTGTAAAAATTTCAAATCTCTCGCCATACAGATAATGCCTCCACATTTTTAAAGCAAATACAACTGCTGCCAATTCTAAATCATGGGTGGGGTAATTTTCCTCTGCTGGCTTCAACTGCCTGGATGCATAAGCTATTGCTTTACCATGCTGCATAAGCACTGCACCAAGACCTCTCCTTGAAGCATCAGTATATAGCACAAAACCACCACTCCCTGCCGGCAATGTCAATATAGGTGCTGATGTAAGCCTTTTCTTCAATTCCATAAAACTTCTCTGACATTCACCGGACCACACAAAAGGCACTCCTTTCCTGGTCAGTCTAGTCATAGGTGCTGCAATCTTAGAAAAATCTTGAATAAAGCGCCTATAATAACCTGCCAACCCCAGAAAACTTCTAATCTCGGTTATTGTCTTAGGCACTTCCCACCTAGACACAGCTTCCACTTTACTCGGGTCTACTGCTACTCCTTTGGCTGAAATAACATGACCCAAAAACTGAATTTCCTTTAACCAGAATTCACACTTACTGAATTTAGCAAACAGCTGGTTATCCTTAACAACTGCAAGGTAAACCTCAAATGGGCTGCATGCTCCTCTTCAGATGCTGAATAAATTAGAATATCATCAATAAAGACCACAATAAATTGATCTAAATATGGATGAAAAATTCTATTCATCAGATCCATAAAACCTGCAGGAGCATTAGTTAACCCAAAAGGCATTACCACAAACTCATAGTGACCATATCTGGTTCTGAACGCTGTCTTATCTATATCCTCCTCTTTAATTCTCAACTGATGGTACCCGGACCTCAAATCAATCTTAGAAAACACATTTGCTGATTGCAACTGATCAAATAAATCATCTATCCTCGGCAACGGGTACTTATTCTTAATGGTCACATCATTCAATTTCCTATAATCAATGCACATCCGAAAATTTCCATCTTTCTTTTTCACAAATAAAACCGGCGCTCCCCACGGGGAATGACTCGGTCTAATAAAACCCTTTTGCAACAACTCTTCTAACTGCTTTTTCAATTCCTTCAGTTCTGCTGGTGCCATCCGATATGGGGCTTTAGAAATCGGCATGGTACCTGGCAGCAACTCAATAGAAAAGTCCACCTCTCTGTGTGGAGCTAAACCAGGCAATTCTTCCGGAAAAACATCGGCAAATTCCCTAACCACGGGAACTGCTTCCATTGGCTGACTGGCCTTTACCAAACTTACTGAGGCTAAATAAGCCACACACCCATCATTTATCAACTTTCTAGCTTTAATTGCAGAAATTAGAAACTTGGAGGTATAGAAAGGCATACCTTGATATTCAAACACTGCACCATTAGGATGACAAAATCTGATCCTTTTCTTTCTGCAATCTAACATTGCTCCATACATCTCAAGCCAATCCATACCCAGAATGATATCATAATCTGACAACTGCAGGGCATACAACCGACCCGGCATCTGGTTCCCTTCGATCATAACAGGAGCTTCATCTATATAGCTCGAAGTGAGTAAGAACTCACCTGAAGGAACCTCCACCACTAACTCACAAGACTTCTCTTCTAAAGGATGAGCTATGCAATCCAGAAATTCTTCGAAATAAAAGAATGAGAGACACCCGAATCAAATAAGACTCTTGCTGAATATTCATAAAGAGGAAAAGTACCTTCTATCATATTCGATGCCTCCGCCTGAGCTCGGGTGATAGCCATAACCCGACCTCTTCCTCACTGCTGCGGTACTCCTCTGCCACGACTGCCTGTGGCTGCTGGAACTGCTGAGGCTGCTGCTGCTGCACACCTCTGCCATACCCATACTCTCTTGCATATGGACAATTGCGGATCAAATGTCCCGGCTGATTGCAATTATAACATCTATACCCTGGAGGAACAATAGGCTGCCTGGCAGTACTCTGCTGCGACTCCTCCACCTCAGGCCTACCTCGGCCTTGCTGCAACTGCTGACGACCTCCCCATCCTCTTCCTTTGCCTTTAAATGCTTGCTTTAATTTCTGGCCCCATTTCCCGAAACCAGATGAAGAAGGTCCTGCTGGTGCCTTGCCCTTGCTTGCACCTACTGTCTGCTGCGGTAGCCGAAAACTACCTGAACCTGATTCACCTGCCTGACGAGTCCGGATAGACCTCTCCAAAGTAGCTGCCCTCTGCGCTGCCTCTTCCACTGTCTTGCATATAAGAGGTACTATCGCATCCTGCAATTCCACTCTCAAACCTCTGATAAAATACTCAACCATCATATTATTATCTGAAACCACATATGGCGCATAACGGCTAAGTGCCATAAATCTCATCTGGTACTCTAAGACTGAAGAGTTACCTTGCTGAAGAGTTCGAAATTGCTCTCTTTTTACTTGCTGCACTTGGATCGGAAAGAATGTATCGTTAAATACATCAAGAAACTCCGGCCAAGTGATAGCTTCTTCCGTCCTGCCTGCAAAAGTGGTTTGCATCTTCAATCGCCACCATTCCAAGGCAAAGCCTCTCAACTGATAAGCAGCTAATACCACTCTATCCGCTGCCGGACACCTCATAGTCGCAAAAACTCTCTCAATTTCATGAACCCAATGCTCAGCTGTATCTGGATTCGGCCCTCCTGAATAAGTAGGTGGCTGCAATCTCAGAAACTTTTCAACCTGCAACACTGGTTCTTCCGCTAACAACACTGGTGGTGGCACATGAGCTACAAAAGGCACCTCCACTCTCGGCGGAACTGGAGCAACAGGTACAGCCTCTCCATCCCCAGGTGGCACTGCAACCGGTGGTACTGGCGCCTGCTGATCCATTCTTGCTCGAATATCCGTGAGGCTTCCCAAATCCTTTCTATCATATGCTGGGTGCTTTCCTCCGGATCATCTCCTCCACCACCCCAATCTCTCCTATCAGCCATTTCAGAAATTTTCTACATACACAAAACACCAGACAAAAATCAAAACCATAAATGATCAAAAACCAGGGTCCCTACCAGCAGTGTAAAATGACCAAATAAGGCTATGTATCTTTAATTCCCTTATATTAACACGGACCTTGCTCTGATACCAACTGTGGCGGATCGCCTCGGCCAAGCCCGTTAAACCGATAACGTACTTGATCCGAGTCCGCCTCCCGCGAACGGGCCGAAGCCTCGCAAGGGATACCAAACCACAGTCCGTGTAAACATAAAGGAACACACCACATTTCATATATATTTCACAAGTTTACATAGCCAAATTTTCACAAAAGCTGAAAAGAAGTACAAGAGCCTGGGGCATACCCCGAGGTACAACTGAAGAAAGTAAACAACTACAGAACTACACTGCTGAAACTACTCTGCTGAAGGTGCTGACCCTGCACCGCTACGACGCGACCCGGAACTGGACGTCGGACGAGAGACGTCCTCCTCGCTCTCACCTGTGGGGGTAGGGGTGAGCCTCTCTAGTCACTGGCTCAGTAGGGAACTCCCCCAAAACCGAGCGAAACAAACACCACGAGTACGAATAGAAAACAACACCAACAATTAATATAACAACTAAGCAGGTAAGTAAAGCTGTAAAAGTACTCACCGTCTGCCGACTACGAGAACAACAATAATAATTAAACGGCAAACCAGTACAGGTGTACAAGCTAAAGTAGAGACAGCCAACACGAGCCACGTAAACTGGTTCGCGACACCAGAAACTGACTCGGGACAACTAACACAGGTCTACCTCTCAGTCTCGCAGCCACGGACGAAAGGTCCAGCTGCCGCTCCACGTAAAAAGGTCAAGCAACTGTGGAGACCAACTAAATACCACAACCTGCAGACCACACGGTCACAGGCCCATGCCTGGCACCTCCAGAGACCCTGGCCTGGGCTCGCTAGAGTGAGGCACTGGAAAAGGACTAGCTGGGGACCAGTGTCGACTACTGGTGTCCGTACCCCCAACTACGAGCGCGCTACAAGTGACTAAAAACAAACACAAGTGTCACTGTCCCACTGTCGTCTTTCCCTCAGCCGGACGTACAACTCTAACACAAGAGTGAGGGTGTCCAGGTCAGACGACACAGACCTCGACGGTACAGCACAAGTACCGGGACAAAGCCCCGAGCTAACAGCTTGGCTCACAAAGAACCTGGGGCACCCAACTGAAGAGGTAACCACGGTAGGCGTCGTACTACTCGCCACGTACACAGAACCACGTGCACGTCAGACACAAACCACGTGAAATCTCACGTAAACCACAAGTAACCACTGGTCCACTACACGTGAACCTAACTGACTCGCGTATACAACGCGCAGTCACCGAAGTAAACAACTAATAGCATACCTTGTATGCTAAACACGTAAACCAAGTGCACTCAGTGCACCTCATGCGTCAACACACATGCATTTTCGATAATTATTGTACTTAGTCGTTTCTGCTCAAATAACAGTAGGCGGCCACATCGATTGCCGCTTACTGGGAGTCGACAGCAAGGTTCCTGGCCGTTAACCTCCTGGCTGAGGACCTTGGCGGCAAGCGATGTTGACGCCAAGTTCTCCGGCCATAAACCCTGCAGAAACCCTAATCCGGTTCTGCGGGTTTCCTAACTGTTCTAACTACTGAAAAACATGCAAATGCAATTCCTCTAGCATGCTAGAACCCAATACAACCGTTATAACATGATTCATACAGTAAATTACTCAAACCACCCATTATCCCGCATGGTGCAACTCTATCCAAACATGGATTAACATGCTGGTTCAAGTGATTATGATGTGTTTTAATGTTTCTACGGAGCTACCAGGGTTCGTCCCCTACCTCAGAACGCGTTAGAATCTCCTGCAATCCCCCGGTTCACGCCGAGCCCTCCGCGAGCTCCCACGCGAATTACACTACTCCGCGACGTTTCCTCGCGTAATTCGGCGATGTCGCGCGTTCTACGATCGCCCAACTACTCCTCGGTACCTGTTAGAAGCTTCTGAAACACCAGGGCGCGAAGCTGGGGCAAGAGGGAGAGAGAGTGAGCTGAGAAAGCTACCCTCGGGTGAGCCTTATCCTGCAGAACTGTCAGGTTGGCGTCAACCCCCATGCCGCTAATAGCCACCGCCAGACTAAACGTCCACAAAAGCTGCCGTCAAGTTCAAGAAGTCAACGTCCATGAACCTGGACGCCAAAAGTCAACGGCAACACCCTGGCCGCCAACTCAGACAGAACAGCAGCAGGTCCCGTTTCTTTTCAGGACCAACCCTGCTCTTCACCTGCTCAAGCCACGCATCCACACCATACATTCCACACAACCGACTCACACTGGCCTCACAACGGCCGCCACAACCACAACACACACGATCCGCATGGATCCGAAAAGCACGCGACGTTACATGACCAATGAAAGGCAATGTTATTATTGTATTTATGAGGTTCATATGTGTCTATGTATAAGGTTGCTTGGAGGTCACATGGTGACCAGTGACGAGCTAATTAAGATATATGTGTCGTGGTATAAGTTTTATGGTTATGTTAAATGACCGATGTGGTTTGTGTGTTTGCCGAGTTTGGTGGTCCAGCGTCTATTCCGAAATACCTCTTCAGTCGGGTACCCCAAGTTCATTGTGAGCCAGGCACGTTGAGCTTGGGGAGTGTCCCGTTACGGTGTGTACTATAAAGGTCTGTGTCGTCTTCCTGGACACCCTCACTCATGTGTTTGAGTTGTATGTCCGGTGGAGGGAAAGACGACAGTGGGCAGTGACTCGTGTTTGTGGGTGTGCGGTCGCTTGTACCGTGCTCGTGGTTGGGGGTACGGACACCAGTAGACGTACTGGGCCCCAACTAGTCCTGTGTTTCTAGTGCTTCATTTTAGAGAGCTCAGGCTAGAGTCTCTAAAGGTGCCAGGCATGGGCCTATAGCTGTGTGGTCTGCAGATGTGGTGTTAGTTGGTCTCCACTGTTCTTTGGCTTTATTGTGTGGTTGTGGAGCAGCAATTGGACCTTTCGTCTGTGACTGCAAGACTGAGAGGTAGTTCTTGTGCTGTGTTGTCCGGGTTAGATACTGACGTCATGAACCAGTAGTCTGTTCCCATGTGGCGGCGGCGTTCTTTCCGACTCGTGCTTTGCCAGTGGTTGTGGCTTGTGAGTGGTGACTTACCGGTTGCGGTTTGACTCGCTGTGGTGTGCTTGGTTAGAGGCACAATTGTGTTGAGGTTCTATGTGTTGTGGTTTTGTGGTGGTAGGTACCTGTACCCTTTGTGGGTAGCCGTTTGTTGTAGTACGTCGTGTACCAGCCTTTTTAGGTGTTGAGGTGGAGCTGTGCTCCGTGGAGGTTGTGTTGCAGGACCTTCCACTTGTTGTATTGTATCCTTTTGAGGGTAGTCTTCCGGGGTGTTCGTTGTTTTAGGATATAGTGGACTAGCTTCTTGTTGGTAGTCCTGTTACCCTTGTGCTTGTGGTTCGCCTGTGAGGCTTGTGGCCTAAGCATTTTTGTTCTTGTTGTGGATTGGTGTTTCTGTACCAGTCCTGTTGGTTTCTTTAGTTTATGCAGACTGCGTTAGATAATGAGTTTTATTTAATTATAGTTTAATTATGTTTAAATGCGATTATGTTGTTATTTGGCTATCAGTGTTGCCAGTGAGACCTTTTGCGGTTGAGGTCTTTTTAGTTTTCAGTTGTTATTTTTGGGAGGTCCCTGTTGAGCCTGTGACTTGTTGAGGTTCACTCCCTTGCAGTTCTTTTCAGGTGCTAGCCGTATGTTGGCTCGTAGTGGCATTTCTGGCAGACTTGTATCACAAACAGTTGAGTCATAGTTGTTGTTGTGTGAGCTTTGCTTCATCAGAATATGCCCCAAATAGTTGTACTTCCCTCTTGAACATGTAATAATGTATTGAGACAGTGTAATTTGTTGTTTATAGGTATGAGTACATGTACTTTCTTGCGGCTTATACTCTTGTAGTTATCTTTTATATTCTTACTGGATACTTGTGCGAGTTATCTCTTGCGAGACGTCGGCCTGTTTGCGGGAGGCGGGTCTGGGTATGGAGCCATATTGGGCATAAATATCCAGAGTCGCTACATCATCTCTCTTTAACCTCAATGTCCTTGACTAAAATCATTCGATCTTCATTCTTAATGCAATGAACATGATTTGCCCTATAATTTTCTTTTCTTTTAATTTAGCAAGTTTAAATATATCTTTGTCACCCTCTCAGATTCTTAATTTATTATATAATTATTCAAACGTCTTAGATTTAGCCTCACTAATTATTCTCTTAGCTATTTTTAGCTATTTTATAAGCTTTAAATATTTGATTATTTTTTTTAGTTTGTCAAGTCTTAAAATAATATCTTTTAAATCAAATGATATTTTGAATTTCCTTACCCACCACCAAATTTTCCTTTCTAGATTCTTTTTGCCTCTATATTCTCGTAAGAGTCGTTTTGATATATTCTTTATACAATTAGTAACATGACGAACAAATATATCCCAAAAATTTATATTATGTGTAATTACGTAGAATTACACTTATATCTTATCAAATAATATGTATTAAAATGTAAAAATAAATAAAAACGATAACCTATAATGAATTATTGCTATAGGGATGATGGAAGTAAACAAGTTCCATTTTTATTTTCAAATTTAGAATTGGAAGTAGAAACTTTTTTTTTTCATTTTTAAAGTAAATACTATCTTTTATATTTCTACTCGACATCAACTTGGAATGCTTGGCACCTCACACACGATTGATGGGGTGCCGGTCCCGGTGGGTGGGGTGCCGAGCAGCCTACCCAAGTTCGCCGGATGGTAAGTTTTCTGGGATTTATTATCCTAAATCTTCTAGCATAGGAATACATATGGTATTCTATAAAATCTTAGGAAACAAAGTCAAATGTGAAATAATCTGAGAGATATATGTAAAAGTAGCATAAAGAAGAGGAAAAAGGTTCCTCCGGGTGACTGCTTAACCGTTCTCCGATCTGCCAACGCGCGCGGTACCCCGTGAGGAGCAGGGAACTGAGAAGAAGGAAACGGCGGAGGGGCGGGAGAGCGATGCCGATCGACGATGTCCCCCCGATGGACGAGAAGGCCAAGCGGACCCGGGAGCTTCTGGCGAGCTTCTACTCGCCGGACCCTTCGGCGGCCGCCGGCGCTGGCCCCACCTCTCCAGCCAAGGTCGCCACCTTGGACTCTATCAATACCCCTACGTTCGACCCAGATCTCTACATGAACCTCCTGGTAATGGCAGATCCCGCCTTCCACCTCCCTCTTTCCCCACGGGTCTGAGTCCACTCTCTCGCCATCTCGATGCATGCTTTCAACTAACTGTATCTCCACCTGGCTTGTTCATCTCGGATCGTTGAGGTGGGATTAAGACATATACCTTGTTAATTATGTGAATGCCGCTCTTTTGACGTACTCGAGCGTTTGCAGCTCGTTATCTGGTGTATGTTAGGTAAATTGTAGAATCAGTGATATCTGATGCTTATCAAAAGAGATTGTCCCCCTTGGGTGTTGGGACATTTTGTTTCTTTCAAAAGTTTCTTACTTGAAAGCAAAACATAGAAACGATTTTTAACCGAAATGTGGAAGCGGGGATATGCGATCTACAGGGACGATTGGAACGAGAACTTGTATCTTCGCGTTCAACAGAATAACCAGGTCTCCTTTCTGTAACCATCCACTGTACATGAATAAGTTGGACTTATGTTGGAGTGAACATATTAGCCAGATCTAACAAAACTGTAAAAACCTGAGTCATGCGCGCCATGAAATTGTAAACTCATTCACAATTTAAAATAAGATCAGCTGGTATTTTCTGTAAACAGGAAAAGTGGAAAATAATCAACCAAGTTAGTAAGCTACTGTGCGAATGGGTTGTTTCATACTTTCATTAGAACATTTTTAAAAAAAATCTAAAATAGATTTTTGATGGGAAAGTGGTGGAAATGCCACCTTTCATTAAAATAAAGAAAAGCACGCCAGTTTAAGTCTAGCAATGTTCTGTTTCCTATTTTTACTCAATTCCATCACAACTAAAATGTGATAAAATGAGAAATACAGAATTTTGCTCCCCTTTGCTTTCTGTCTGCTTTTCCTTACCAGTCATGGTCGGCAAGAAGATAAACATTTAATTCATAAGGAAGAGATTTTGTTGTGGTGAACATAAAGATAATTCTACTGGTATCCTTAGACGATGTGGGATTTGGTTATTAGAGCTAAGAAACAAGAAGACTTGGGAGTAAAAATTTATTAGGGAAATGGTCACGAGAGTTGATGGACAGAGAAATTAAACCATGGAAGAAAGAGAATTTGCAGAACATTACAAGACATATCACCAGTCTTATCGTAGACAATAGCTTTTATTAGCTCCAGTTTGGAATGGCCTCATAGAAGCAAGTTCGTATATGGAAGTGGAATATGCTATTTATATTTTGGACCAAAGTAGGTAATAGAGAGAGTACTTTTCTGGAGGGGCAGGTGGTGTTATGATGTGCATCTCAAGGATAGAATCCATATATCCAAAAAAGTGTTTCAGATTGTATGCATTAAATGGGTACATTGCAGCAGTGCCGTCCTCAGACTGGTGAATATACTATTTGGAATCTCAATATGAATGAGGACCCAAGGAGGATGAGGTGTATGATTTTCTTGCTTTTCTGGAGGTGTTGCGGTTAGTTCACATTGTCAGAAGCCAAAAACATTATGTGGCTTGGGATAGGAACTCCAACACTTTATTATTCAAGCTTTTGATCAATTGTTAGAAGGTAACTACCCTGCATATGTCTGGTTTGGAGAAGTGTGGAAGATTAAGTCAGCTTGAAAGTTAAGACATGTTGATGTTTGAGAGGAGAATCACATAAGAAACTGATTGTGATTTAATATGCTCTTTTTATAGTCATTAGGAAGATATTGAACGTTTGATCATTACCTGCCAATAAGCAGTGAAGTTTTGAGAACTGCTGGTCAGTTAAGTTTTTGTCATGCCAATTTCTGCACTGTTCACCAATTATTGCTTCAATTCAAGAATATGGAGCTTCTCAAGGCACTGTCACAAGAATGCAGATGCTTGTCCTTATTCTCCATCCAGTTTTCTGGAGCATTTGGCAGAACTGCAGTGATTGTGTCTTCCATGGAAGCAACATTTATGTGGAGCATATCTGTTTTAGGGCTATTTCTTTTCTTTATAATTGGTTTAGCCATATTCTAGGCTTTTCCTTGGGTTGCGTCAGAGGAAGTTGAAATTTAGCTTGAGGAATAGCCTTTTTTCTTGGTTTGGTTTCTGAGGACAAAGAGCTTCTCGTTTCCTTCTTGTTTGTTTTACCTCTTTTTTTTCCTAAGAGAGTTGGTGCTGCAATCAACTTTTATACAATATTTATATTTTTTCAATTGTCAGATAGTTAGATGGTCATTATGTTAAGCTTCCTCCTCAATGACAATGTTGCAGATGTTTAGATAAGCTTTTGCTCATGTTAGAAACTTCTGCTGTAGCTGTCTGATGACAAGACAATTTGTTTTTAATCAAAACAAAAACATTGTCCTTTTAGTGTAGTGGTATTTGTAGTTTGTGAGGAATCTCTCCTCCGATTTTGATTGTACTACCTCTATTTACTTGTCACTGAAATTGGTGGTATGATTCATCTTCTTTTGAAAAAAAATATGATAATATGTTACAGAGCTTGTTACCATACTGAATAATAAGTTTTGATATTAATAGCTAAATTAATATTGATGGATCTTTTCATTGCCAGTGCTCTGGTAGGATTCTTTTAGCATATTTTACAGAAGCTAATCGAAAGTTTCTAGACTGTTGGTCAAACATTTCTGAAGTTCATTTAGTTCCCCAGTTAGCACATTTCTGTAACTTCTACAGTTCAGTCATGTGCATCATGTTTGCTTTTGCAGGTTCAAAAGTCAAACTCAGAGGGGCTTCTACAAAGACATGTCGAGATGGCAGCTGAGATAAAAAATCTGGACACAGATTTACAAATGCTTGTATATGAGAATTACAACAAGTTCATCAGTGCTACTGATACGATTAAGAGGTGAAGTTGTTTTCTGGTTTCATCTAATTGCAGGTTCTGGAACCTCTTATGATTTCATTATGCTTGTACTGACAGAAAATATTTCTTCACATCTAGGTGCCTTCTTCTTCTTTGCCTTTGGTTGCACCATCTAACATTTTGTTTTCCCCCCCTGAAAATAGGTAGATTGTACCACCAATTTTATTGAAATAAATAGATATTGTATGATCGAATGGGAAGGGGAGATTCCTCCCCTCCTTGAGCAACACTATAAACTAAAATTAGAAAGGAGATGATACTTAAAAATTTACACTACCATCAAAGCATCTAAGAATACAACTCAAATGGTTGCTAAGGGATGCCTCACTTTGTCCATCCTTCAGCAGAGATGCCAACTCACATCTGTGCATCCACGTTACAAATGAGTTTAGTCCTTGCTACTTATCTCCCTATCAATCAGTTACTCATCACTTGTGGGAAAGTTTTTGTGACAAGAGCAAGTTGACTTATGGCACCAGAGGATGGATAACAGAGAAAGCTTTTCTATCAAGTTAGTATATAAATTCATCCATGATTGAGACCACTTATTCTCTTTGACTAAGAAAGTTTGCAGCATAAAGTGCCCTTTAATTTGCAGGTCCTTATGTGGAGAATCTTATTGTGAAGACTTCTTACCTATGACCAGACTGTCACTTCTGTTGGCAAGATCCCTTATTTGTTACCTATTTAGGGAGGAAGACGTGACTTTAATCACCTTTTTTTAGTCAACTATTATTTTTCTGTAGGAGCATGTCTTTTGCAAATTTTATTATGTACAGTTTGTCCCACCTAGTATGAGTGATCTTTGAAGTGTATCAGTGTATGGAATCATTCATGAAGGCTCAAGGGTGGCCATCTTCTTGTCTTTTGATTTTCTTGAGGAGAGTGAGCGGCACCTTCTGTATGTGCTTCTGTCTAGAAGGGCTTTTTGGGTTCCATCTCCTTTCTGTAGTTGTACATTCCACTTCTTTTTTAGTCAACAAAACCATGGTGCATCCACTTGACTGAAAAGAACAGATTTTTTTGTACTACCTTTTTATTATTAATGGATGTTTCTTTATGTCAGCTTCCAAAGGAAAAGGGACATAGGCTTCATGGTTCTAACTCTCAGTGGTCGTCAAATGTTTAATATTAATGAGTGTCCTTAGAAAGCTCTCAGCCTCTTCGCTAAGCAGCTGCTAAGCTGCTCTCCTCCCCAGATGCTCTGCTCGATGTTCGATCGATGGGCCAGCCCTATACCATGTTGAAACATAATTGTGGATGTAAAAGCAATTTAATACTATCATAAAAGAAAGCTCAATTCATGGAGTGGAAGACAGAATTATGGAAAGTATAGGGCTTTAACTAACAGAAATTCTAGACTCGAACAAATTCATTACAGATCAGATTCACTTAAATTGCTTGCACCTCTGTGAAGATTAAAATGTACTGTCCCGACTTTTACTCAACCAGGCATTCATTTATTTATTTCACACAATTGCATACCAGAGAAATGGAAGTATACTTCAAGCTATAGGTACAACAATATGATCGAGTGGGCTAGATGAAAATCTGCTATGATCTATCCAGGAAAGATTTTGGCTTACCTCCCTTTATGCAGGATGTTGTCATATAACACTAACATAAACAAATCCTAAGATCAATATGAGGAGAAAGGAGAGATGGATGCAAATTTCTACATGATCTGTAACTATCCCTACCTTATAATAAAATCTGATAGGATCTTCTAGCAGCCAACACAGCTGCTGGAAGCATGGGAAGAAATTGGTTAGATGCCTCAAGCCGAGGAAATTGATTTCCGTGTCTTCCATATGCTTAGCAGCAGGTGGAAAAAACTCCTTAGGTTATCTCCTTCACTTGTCAAGTCTTCAATGTGAAGGAAATTGAAGGGACATGACCATCCTCCCCTCTTTCTCCTTTCCTAGCACTCTTTCCTTTTTCTTTTCCTTTTCTCTTTCTATTTTTCTCTTCTCTCTCTTCTTCTCTTGCTGCTCCTCTCATTGGTGATGTTGACCATTGTGGGGGGAGACTTGAGATTGAAGGGGTTGGTGGCATTAATGAGATAGGCCTATTGGGGCCAATCTCTGGCCCATTAGTGCCCATGTGGTTAATCTCATTGTTGGCCACCTCTTGGGGGAAAAAAATCTAATTTAAAGCTAATCAGTACCCTTTTTAGCCATGAAGGTTTATGAGTATTTATGATTTTTTTTAAAATTTTAACGAAGAAAAAAACTGAAATTGTAGAGGCCACTTGACTTACTTCCATGCCCTGTGTTTCCCCTTCTACTACTTGGTCTATGGCTCTATGTTGCCTGCGATCCTTCATGCCTCTATTGTACTTGTTGCTTCTTTGCCCAAAACCATGCTGGCAGAGCACTCTGTTTCTTTCTTCCTTCTTTTCATTCTACCTTAATCTTGGTGCTTCCACCCAAATCTTATGTTCCCATCACTTCAATATTCATATCCCCTCTGCTGCATGAAGTCAAAGCTTCTTGCTACTGCCCCCCATTCCGCCTGCTGGAGTTCCTCGAGGGAACCTAATGGATTTCCTTGGGAAAGCAAAACCTATTAAGAGAATCTTGGCTTAGGAAATATTCTATTTGTTTATATTGGGGTTGATTCGGTCATGTATTCCTTTTTCTGGTTGGAATAAGGTGCTGAAGCCTTGCAATTGGTTTAGTCTTATTTTTGAAGGTGTGGGAACATCTTGTCTCTCTCTTTGATTATGCTCGTACCACAACAAAATAAGTAAAAGACCTTGTTGCATACTCCGCTATCCTCGTGAACATGGTTGCTTTGAAGAAGACCCATTTAACCCAGGGCATTCTTTTTTTGGAGGAGAAGCAATTCAGAGGATGCTACTGTTTTGCCAATAGTGGAGATCCCCATACCAAGGATGGGAGTTTCGGTTTCGTTTTTGGGATCGCCCAGGCCCGAAACCGAAACCGTTTCGGTTTCGTTTCGGCTGGTTTCGGCCGGTCTCCGGCCTCAAGAGGAGAGTGCCGGCCGGTTTTGGTTGGTTTCAGACGGTTCGGTCTGGTTTTGGACGAAACTATTTAAAATATTATTTGTTTCAGTTTCAGAAATGCTACAGTAGTTTTGTCCGGTTTCGTTTCGGTCATGGCCGAAACCGATACATTTCAACCGAAACGTATCAGTTTCGGCCGAAACCAACAACCAAGCCCCATACCCAACGATTGCAGAATCGGCCAATCTGGATCGGAATCGGCCCTATCCGATCCTGCAGATTTCAGCCGGAATCGGTCCGATCCGGATTGGAATCGGCCCTGTCCGATCCAGGGGCTTGATCCGATCCCCATTTCCATGCCCATACCTGAAAGTGGAATGCAGCATTATGTAAACATGGAGGGTGTTGGACGCAGAAAATTAAACATGTGACATTTCCATTTGATTTGATTTTAATTTGCTGGGCGTGTCAATCTGTCGACAGACAGAATTTGAAATCCGCTCGATGCGGGAAAATTTTATGTCCGTTTATTGGACGAGTGCGCCTATATATATATATATAAACAGATTTGTTCCGCGTATTTTATTTTATCAGGCGATTAGGGTATTGTGTGCTGGACCTTTTCTCCATCGACCGGAATCGATGTTAATTTACATCGGATTAAATCCTCGATGTTGATTTACATCAGATTAAATCCGAACACCCTTGATAGTAAAGTCGAGGTTTACATTTTTATAGAAAACAAGAACACGATGAATTTGTGTTATCGGGCGAAATAGACTTTTAAAAAGGGACATGAAGAGTTTAACATGCAGTTTTGGGCATAGACCTGAGGATTTATTTGAACGAGTTGTATCTTGAGCAAAGTTTCCGCGTAAAAACACACACACGTACCTATGTTATGAACATATGGTTGTAGTTCGAGCAGAGTCTCCATATGGACAAAGTCTTCCCATAAAAGTATGCACATATGAACATATATTTTGTGGACATATGAATATGCCTCGGGCAGAGTCTCTGCTTGGGCAGAGTCTCTTTATGGAGGCATACACATATGAACACAAACATTTTACCCTCGCGGTGTCTTGCTCAACATGAGGGAAATAACATAAACATGTTTAAATGTTTATATCCATGGAGACTTACTCGACATTGAAACATTTGAACATGGGAAAATCAAGATAGTGATGTTTAAATATTTTATGCCCATGGAGACTAACTCGACATGGAAAATATTTAAATATTGGAACACATGAACATGTTTAACTATTTTGTATTCATGGAGACTAACTCAACATGAAAAATATTTAAACACTGGAACACATGATCACACAAACATTTAACATTTTTATCTCCACGGAGACTTACTCAACATGGAGATATAAATAGATATATTTGAATTTTAAAACCCCCCCATGGAGTCTAACACGACATGGGGGGGGGGGAGATTTACAGAAATTTTGTAGTCGGAAGGGGACGACCTTTGGCTTGCCGAGGGCGAGTATCTTCACACCGAGCACGAGCAAGAATTTCTTTAGAGATTCGATCTTCTAATTTTCCGATCTCTCTCTCAAAAAAAAAAAAAAAAACCCCATGGCCGTTCGGCTACATGGGGTATTTATAGGGGTTTCCTCTGTTTACATGAGAGGAGCAAGAGAGGGCTACCCAGAGAGGAGCCTCTCCGGTTAAGGGGGGACCTCCCTCTGGTTAAGGGTCCCCCCCTTAACCGGAGAGACCCCTTCTCCGGTAGGGGTCTACCCGGAGAGGGGGAACCCCCTCTTCCTTAACCGGATAGGGGGTCTCTTCGGGTAGGGATCTCCCTATCCAGAGGGGCTTCTTCCCCTTGAATTTCTTTTTTCTATAAGTATCCCCCCTTCGGGCCTTGCCCGGGAGTGTTTTGATGCCGTGAAGACTCTTTCATTTCTTGGAGATCTCCCGACGAAGAATTGCTTGAATTTGAACTTTGCAAGTGCTTGGTGCTTCTCCTTGCAAGTGGTTTTTGGAGTTGTAATCTTCTTCGAACCCTTGGTCTTGTTGACCTCATGCCGTTGAAGATTCTTTAAAACTTGTCTTCTTCTTCGGAGCATTACTCTTCTCGAACTTGTACTTCGTTGAAGAAGTCTTTTTCTTGACTTGAAAAAGACTCGGACCCAATATTACCTAAGTAACCATCGGATCAATATAAATATCTTCCGGTATTCCTGTATGGACACCCATTGTAAATTTCCGGGGTCCAACAGAGGGCAAGCATCAGATCTGGTAGTAGTACTATCCACCTTTTTAAAAAAAAAGGCATCAGATCCAGTAGAAATTGATAAGAGAACTTGCAGATAATTAGATACTTATTAGTAATTTAGTATGTTGCATTGGGCAGGTGTCCTTCATGCATGTTCTGGGTCATAGACCTGTTCGGCATCACACGGGGATCTGTTAATTAGCTTTCTTTGAAACTTAATTGTCCCTCAGGGTGTCAGACTTGGATGGGCACTTCACAGGAAACTGTGAGGTCGCAGTTTCGTCTTCCACTATGCGCATACATGCAGGATAGTATAAACTCGTTCACGTGCATCTTGACCTCTATGGACTTCACTGTGGGGGGGGGGGGTGATGCTTGGGCTACTCTTGTTTCAAGCTTGATCCTGGGCAGAATAGGTTTACCCTCGGTATTAAGAAAAAAAAGATGAAATTAGGTCACACTTGTACTGGTGGTAGTTCTCTGTACCTTTCATTCTATTGCTTGAATTAGGTGAATTGCTTCTGTTTACTGAAAGCAACTCTTTCCATGCACTATCCCCTTTGTTTTCACCTATTGCAGCTTAGTTGCTTGCTGAAAGGAAAATGAGAAGGATATTGTAGTTATGTTGCTTGTGATGTTTGAGAAAACTGTCTTAGCTGTGACAAAAGTAGATGCCTTGTAGGTAAGGTATCATGGCTTGATATCACTATGTGAGGCAGGGGAACTATAGGGAACATTTATAGACGTTGCAAACATGTTGAAAGTATTCCCTTTTTGGGGTTTATTCACTGCATTTGCAAACAAGGCATGTATTTTCGTACCTGACAGTTTTTGATACTATTTGGTAAATCCCCTTTTAAAGTGGTTTTGCAGAAATGTTGTAGCTTTCTGAAAAAGAAATGATGGCTATGTGCCCATGTTGTGTATGTAGGATGAAGAATAACATCACAGGAATGGAGGCAAATATGGAGCAGCTTCTTGAAAAGGTTCTTGAATTTCACTGAAACTGACATAAGCTTTTACTCACACTGCACATTCATTTGGTCTTTGTGTCTTGTTTTATTTTGTTTGTTTCAGATTGTATCTGTACAGTCCAAGAGTGATGGAGTAAATACATCTCTCTTTGCAAAGAGGGAACATATTGAGAAGCTGCATCGGACGCGGAACTTTCTTCGTAAAATTCAGGTATTGGTTTGGAAACTATTACTTTCTTTCAAGTACTATTTTGGATCTTATCTCTGTTTGTATGATCATGATGTTGCTTCTCTTTCTCTTATATTTGTGGATAAGCATGTGCAATATTCCATAATATTGCTTAAAAAATTCTGTTAAAACTTTGCTAGCTCATTGTTTTTTTGTTGAAATGTGGATGGTACCACGAATTATATAACTTTGCTCTCTCATGCTTGCTTGTTTTTACATCTCTTATCAAATGATTGTAATAATTTATTCATGTTTTCCTAAAAGTGCTTGGTTATGTATGATGAGTTGTGTAAAATGCAACGCATGTTTGATTTCTTGAATGTGCGTGATTACTCCAACAACATTGGCATATCTACTTGCGGACAGCACACATAAAGAAGAAAATCGATTCAATTGAGTCAACTTAACAATAATATCTCCTTGATGGTTCCTTGCTCTTTCTTCCATTTGACACCTATTGTAATGATAAACAGCTCCAAGATAAGGTCACTGCGAGACAAGTCGTTTATCATTATCATAGGTGTCAAGTGGAAGTGCAGTGATGTATGTAGCTGAGGCATCCTAACAGACACAGGACCATGTTCTACTTGACCTGATCAATTAGATCAAGCACCCCCATGTTTGTTCATTGTTCAATAGTTTGGGAACATGAGAAATGAGCTGAGGAAAAAATCAAAAGAGAAGGACATACTTTCTTGTGATGATGTCTGAGCCTCTGTTCAGTCCTTTACTCCTTTTCCACCCTATTTCTCTGTTCAATGATCGATCCCATTCTACAGGGAAGGTAGTTTAGCTTCTGTCATGAAGGAGGGGAAACGTTGCCTTGGTCTGTAACTTTCAGATGGGAATTGACAGAGGCAGGGATTGCCTTTCACCTAGCTGGGTGTATGGACAGTGTCAAAATAAATAACAATATCAAGACCTCTGGATCCAGAGGTGGGAGAAAGAGCCACTCTTTCAAGTCAGACTAGTCAGTGAGTTCATATCTGAGCTTTCTACAAGGTGGAGGCTGAGCTCTAGAGTCACTTAGGAAATTCTGATTTGGTCCATTTGGAAGGTTAAGGTAGGAAATAAAGTTAAGATCTTCTCCTGGAAAACAGAGTTGTTTTATTCTTTCTACTGCTGACAGACAGAAGGCTCATCTCTGATATTTGGTGAACATGCCTGTGTGTGTTGGCTTCCTTGGATCAAATGATTACAATTTTGCTGGGTGTGGCATCATCATGGATTCACGATTCATTGGATCATTCATGATATTAAGGCTCTATGGGTTTCCACAGGGTCATACTAATTCCTTGGATCATACTAATGTACTCTAGTAAAGTTCTTAGTTGTCTTTACTCTTTAGTTTCTATGGGTCTATGACTCTATGAGGCCAGATCTACCATCTTAGTTCATGACCATTTTCCTGTTTCTTCTGTTGTATTTTCTCTTTTTCTTCTTAATGACCTACAGCCTTGTGGTCACCTTTGGAAATAAAATTTTTGAGGATCTTTGCATGCCTTTTTAAGTATCTTCAATCATTTATTTTCTCATGGATAAGTTAACTCTGTTCAACAGCAGGATTTATGCATACTTTAGTTTCAATTGTTTATTTACCATGGATAAGTTTTTTATTTTTAGATTTTTTTGGTGGGTAAATGCAGTTTATATATGACCTTCCTGCTCGGCTTCGAAAATGTATTGAATCAGAAGCTTATGCTGATGCTGTACGATTTTTCATTGGAGCAAAGCCAATTTTTGAGGTTCATCTCTGTCATTTTCAAATTCTTGATATGATTTCATGAAATTTCTTGATATGATTGCATGAAAATTTTAAATTCTTGATATGATTGCATGAAATTTTTGAGGTTCATCTCTCTCATTTTTAAATTCTTGGTAATGTGCTCTTTTTTAATTTTAAATTTTAAATGACTCTTCTTTTTTGTCTTTTTTAGGCATATGGAAATTCCTCCTTCCAAGATTGCAAAAGATCATCTGAAGAGGCAATGGACCTGGTCATTGAAAACCTCAAGGTAACAAACTTTTTCGGTTATATATTTTATGCTGAGATGTCTCTAGCTTAAGTTTTTTCTTATCATATGCTAGTTCTCATTTATTCTCCATTGTCTACTCATCTGGAATTTCACATTGTTCTAATGCTCATGCTTGTGTTCTTCTGTAATTGTAAATTAATTTGCATGATATGTTTTTTTGTGTACTTCATTGCATCTGTGATTTTGGTGGTACGGCACTATGATGTTTTCGGCATGGAAAAAGATGGCCGTTTTGGACTGAGGAATTGGTTATGGCTGATCTGAATGGGTGTGGCTGAGTTGGCCGATGTCCGTGAAGTGAGGCCAATCCTGCATCAGCCTGATTAAAAACAATTAATGGTTAAAAAAATTCATAAAAGTCAGAAAATCTTCAAACAAGTAAAAAAAAAAAGGAAAAGAAAAAGAAGGGGGCAGGTGAAAGAAGAAGAAGCGGGGGGAGGCTTTTGTCCGGGGGGACCATTGGATGGTCCGGACTGGGGAGAGAGAAGAAGAGGTGGGGAGGTTTTTGTTAGGGTGTGGGGGGGGGGACTGCTTTACTAACTAAGAGGTCTGAAAAGCAATTGTTTTGATGAAAAGACTGACATTTCATCAAACATGATTGATTGAAGATCTTCCTTGGAAACAAAGGGGAGTGGCAAAAGATTTCACTTATAAAGTCATTCTGGAACATGTATTTTCTCTCTACATGAATGGGTTCCTCAACTAAGGCTTTTCGTACTTTTTGTCATTCAGTTTGTTCTCGTGATAGATCAAACCTTTTATATTTCGTATGACTTATTTTTCAAACATGTAGATTGTATTGTTCTGTTTCTTTACTTGTGCTAACTATTTAAACATTTTATCTTTGGGGAAAGTCACATGCATTTGAGTGGAGGCCTAATTGCAAGCATATACTTATGTTTTTTTTTTTTCCTCGCAATACAATACTCATTCTATGAGTGTGAGCTTCATTTAATTTTTACAAGTTTCACTAAATTTATGGTACTACTTACATGATTTCTGACTATGTAGAAGAATATTTGAGTAGGTGGAAGCTTAGGTATTGCCATGTTTTAGTGATGCTAGCACTACAACAGATATCCTCTACAGTTTAGCCAAGTAATCAATTTTCATCATAATTATTTCAGGGAAAGTTATACTCGGATACTGAACCGATTGAAGCAAGAGCTGAAGCTGTCGTGCTTCTTAAACAGTTGAACTTCCCTGTTGGTATTTCATCCCTTTCTTCCATATATTTTTAACTATTGTCTATGTGGAGAAAACTGCATTCATTTGTTAAAGGATTGCTGTTAACAACTGCATGTATGAAGGATGAGGGTGTCGGTTTTGGTTTCGGGATCGCCCAAGCTTGAAACTGAAACGGTTTCTTTCGTTTTGTCCGGTCTTGGACGGCCTTAAGGGAAGAGTGAATTCTGGTTTCGACCAGTTTTGGTTGTTTTGGTCTTGACCAAAACCAATTAAAATATTAATTTTTAATATCAGAGTTGCTACAGTGTTTTTGGTGGGTTTCGGATCGCTCATGGTCAAAACCGATACGTTTCGGCTGATACTTCCATCTATGTGTATGGTCTTCTAGTGGCTTTTCAAAGGTGTGGTTTGTGCTTTATTGAACTTCTCTTAATCAGAGACTAGGTAGAAAAGTAGATATTTCACGTGAAATCATCATCTCTACTCTGTAGTTTTGACAAAGTAGAAGAGCGCTAAAGGCTTTGCCTGGTGCAAGGACAATCTACGAATGAGATATTTTCAAGTATATGTGATCATGTTTGTTTCTAAGTTATAGCTGAAAGCCTATTCATAACTTCTTATGTGAATTTTGCTTTAATGTGAAGGTAGAAGATCTACGGAACAATCTGCTTGATAAGTTGGAGGACTTCCTTTCAGAATTACAACCAGATTCAAGAGAGATAGACACTACCAAGACCAAGCTTGATGAGCCTACAGGTGTAAATGCCTCAGATTCTGTTCAATCTTCTGAACAACTGGATGATATGTATCAGGTAGTTTATTCTTGACTAGATATTATATATGAGTTTTTGAGGAGATCTTACTCTATCGGGTATTGTGTGCACATATTTTTGGCTCTCCCAACATGGTGTCCTCTCTTATGTGTTCTTTGTGGACTTAGACATCAATTGGCGAATTTTCCAAGACTGTTCGTGCTTATCGAATAATATTCCCCGACTCAGAAGGGCGGCTCATAGAACTTGCACAAGATTTGTTTACGAAGTAATGTGTTTATATTTCTTTCTTTGAAAGGAATTTTCTGATGGCTCATCTATTTGAATGAAGAAATCTGATGGTTCCTTTGCTACTGGAGCCTTTAAAATTTTTATCATGATGCTAATTTGTTATGACTGATCTGTCTGTATGAAGGCACTTTCAGACAATTCAGCAGCAGGTGGCAAAGCAACTGTCTTCAGAATCCCTATTGTTGGCCTTAAGTAAGGATTTTTCTTTCATGAAATGTGTTGTTTACTTGTCATAGTTGTCCTAAAATCCTCTCATTGCCCTTTATTTCTATTTGCCTAGACAGTTTTGATCTTTTTGTTCATTGTTAACACATAAATTGAGGGGAATAAATATCTCAATCCTTCATGCTGGGAAGAATCTGAATATCTTGTGTAGTCCCAGCAAGATTTCCAGGAAGGAGAGATTAGCAATGATAAAAAGATGCTAGATGGATTCCTTCCTGCTTTGGCGTGATATTACCCAATGCAGGGATATTATTTCTTCAGGGGCTAGGGTATGTCTTGGCAGGGGGATGTCACTTTTCTGGAAGGACAGATGGTGTGGGGACTATGCATTGCAGGATCTATTCCCTTTTTTGTTCTGGATCTCAGCAGCCCCCTTGGAGATAGCAGCCCAGGCGTTTGACCCGACCCTGTCAAGTGGGGTTTGGACACATTCCTTTAGGAGGGATCTCAGGCTTGATGAGATGGTGCAGGTTCAAGACCTTCTAGCCTTTCTCTGTCTATTTCACCTGTCTGCCAGAGAGGATGCGTGGATCTGAAGGTGGGAGAAAGGTGGATGTTTCAGTCAAATCCGCCTATCGTATCATATCAGATGGTGGGATTCGACACAGTTTGCACGATCATGTTTGGCTCCCCAAGAGCCCCCTCAGGGTGAACGTCTTGATTTGGAGAATCTCCCATGGGCGCCTTCCGATGCGGGACAGGGTATGCCGCTTTATGACTCATATTCAGCAGTCTTGTGTTCTATGTGGGGAGGAGGATGAGTCTCTTGACGACCTCTTCGTGGCTGCTCCTACTCTTAGGCTATATGGAGGGAGGCAGCTAGAAGGACCCACTGCACCTTTCAGCAACGCTTGGATGTCCAGCATCTTTTTAGGCGGTGAAACAGGAGGTGGCCCCTTAGAGGAGATAGAACGGTATGGTGGCTAATCCTTCATGCCACCCTTTGGACATTGTAGGGAGAGCGGAACATGCGGATATTTAGGAGAACTTCATGCCATGTGGAAGTTGTCTGTGATGCTACTTGTGCTAGATGAAGGAATGGGATGTTTCTTTTTGTAATATTGATTCGTCTACTTTTTCACTTTTTGGCTTTTTGGGGAGTTAGATTCACCACATGACCTTAGTGTGCTTCTCCTTGTATAGGTAGTGGGGTGTTGTCTTTTGGGGCGTCTCACCTATACTTGTACATCTTTTTTACTCTTTCATTAAAATATTTGTGGTACTATCCACTTTTAAAAAACAAAAAGAGATGCTAGATAGATTACCTTCCTATTTATCTTAACAATTTAAAGAACAGATGGATCGACATTTGTGACGACCTGTGTTAGAAATTTCCAAATTTATCTTGGTCCGGATTCTTCTAATCCGAGTTGTCATAGCTAGGAGGCCCGAAGTATCTAAGGACTGGAGAGTAAGTTGCGTGAATCAAACAATAATATTACATCTCAATTAGCGGAAGCAACTCAAGCGTGGAAATTCTCCCTATTCCATCCACACAGCCAAAAATTCTAAATACAAAACTTTGAAGTGCATGAGGATAAAGAAATCCATTGCCCAAAGAAAATACAACTGACATCAACCTTACCAAGTAATGTTGTCGACGACATGTAGCCAGCTAACCTTCCCAGCGTCTCAACCTGCCCTCCATCTACCCACCACCAACAAAGGAAGTGGGCTGAGTAAAACTCAGTGGGTGACACAACGTAGGGAAACTAAAACTAATCTAAGAGTAGAGACAACAGTAATTCCAAGGGTAAACAGCCAATTGGATTAAAGCACACAAAAACTGCACACGTAAAAAGCCACGATTAAACTATCTCGAGTGCTAGAATGGAACTAGGAAAAAAGGCTCAACGACTTAAAACTAGACTTGTTCTCTAAAGTCCAGCAACCGGCACGGCGAAATCCAAAGTCTAGAGTTAAAACCAAAACGGAGCCCTGCAAGGTGTCAAAATCACAACTGTACGATTGCTAAGTAAGGCCACCACTCAAAGGTCCAAAAGGTTGATCTAGGGGTTCGCTGACTCTCCTCTCCAACCAATGCCACCTGTCCACCCTAACGGATCTCTGAACTTTCCCATAGGTGAGGTGAGCCAAACAGCTAGTTAGGGTCTTGCGAGTCCCTAAACTCTGAGGTCTGTGTCCTAACCATGTGCACGTACAAGTGGACTCTGCCACTGCCTTAGGCCTAATTCCCCTCGCCTAGACTTAGGCTCGTGAGGAGGCTCCTGGCTCCAACCACAATTGGATCAAAGGAAGAGCGTCCAACATCCAAAATCCCTCGCACCCAAGGGTGCCCCGGAGGGTCCAAAAAACTAGTGGTGCACAACCTACTGGTCTAGAATCTAACCATAACCTGTGGGGAACATGCACACACCAAATGCGGTGTAACCAAATGGGGTAGCAGGTTCAGCAGTTGCCTGTGCCCGACACAGTGAGAACGCGTCACAGAAGGGGGTCGCCTCATAAAAGATAACGCGACATATCGGGGTGACACCTTTATGGGGCGTCACCCTGGGCCGATGCGTTATCAGACAATGAACTAGAACTTAAATGTTCTACCAGCAGCCCAGCTAAACCACCAATCCTAGCTGGAAACCATCGGTGCAAGCATGACCAATATCCTCTAATCATGCTCTTTTACTTCTAACTCAATTCTAAGACGGTAATTACCCACTAAGTGGAAACAAGACCATGGAGATCCAATAAGAACCTACCCATGACTGACATAAACATGGTCAGTAGGGCTAGATCCGGAAAACTCCATTGGATCTCTCAAGCTATCCACCCTAAAATCACCAAATTAAATACGCATTTCCTATACCATGTTAGGAACACAATGCACAAAGATTAGCTCTATATAAGCAGTAACCTAGGCAGAAGAAATTCAATATCAACTCTGAGTGACCTGAGCATGGCTAGGCGAGGCAATACTCAGTGGATCACTCAATCATCAGGGCTCAAATTTATAGATCTTATAGTCCCATTATTCTACAATTTCCAGACCAAGTTTCACGAGAAATGAACCAACTCAAACATCAGAAGTACGTCCTTCTCTGGTATCACAGTCAAAACAGGAGCTCAAAAGGGGGATTTAATTCTGCATGATAAAGATGGAATCAATGGAAGTTCTCATCATATAAAAGTCGGCATTTCAAGTATTGTTTCTGTCCATATAACATGCAAGGTCTAGATCAAAGCATATAACAAGTTATGCTAAAAAAAAGGAGGGTGTCAAGCAGTCTATCATTTTTATCCATCCAAGTTACCCATGTATGATATACTAATCCACCGTTGGATCAGCCCAAATTTTAACCATGAGAACCTAACTCATGATAAAACAAATCCACCGTATGAATCAAGAAATGGGTAAGGGAGTAGGGAGCATGACATGCAAACATATAGGGGATCATAGTCCAGGGAGAAGCTCAGCCAACCTGAACTTGATCTCCTCCAACCCTTAAGCAAGGGCCTTGGGGTTGGGGTGATTGAGCTCTAGGCTTCTCCTCCACAAGATCCACGACCCCAACAAGCTCCCAAGCAGAAGAATTACCTGCACACAGTGAGGGTTAGCTCATCCACCACCAAAAGAAGAGGAAGGGGGAGTGAGAGCACCTAATTCATTTACTCACTCTCTCCCAAGGAGCCCTGCTCCACAAGATTTGTTGGAGCACCAAGACGGAGGGGAAGAGGAGGAAACAGAGGAGAAGAAGCCCCCCAAAGTGGTTGGGCTCGGCACAAGGGTGAGGGGTTAAAAGGATATGCCACCATTCAAGGGTAGCATGGTCCAAACACAAGAATGGGGGTGCCACTTGGCCACCCAACCCAAAAACCAGCTCATGCAGCCAATGGGGACATGGTCTAGGCCCAATAATGCATGGGAGGCTCGGTCAAACCCCATCTATGTGGCCCCATCTGGCCCAGCAACAAGACATGCAAGCAGATACACTCAGACTGCTAACGTGACATAGGGAACTGTCGCCTCAATAACGTGACGGGTCAGGTAGCCGCGTCACTGAAGAGAGAGGCGACAAGTCGGGTTGATGCGTTATAGCCCTGAAGCCCACACATACACAAACTGAGGTCCGACCTTCACAAGGCCCGAACCTAGCAAACAACACGCCCCATTAAAGATCCGGAACATGGGTCATTGCAACGTTTCTTTTTGCCTCATTGTCTTAAGTGCTCCAATCTTTCTACCCCTTTTGGATAAAACTGGGACTTGAGGTAGTACCCATTACTCCATTAGTATAAACTATTGACTAAAAGAGTATGGTCCTGGTAGTCTTCGGACACCTTGATCACTCCTCTAACAATGTGAAAAAAAAGGAAAAAATTTCTTTTTAATATCAAGTTTATTTCGGAGGATGGAGTAAAATTTCCTTTGAGCCGTTTATGTCCAGAATATTTCTTTTTAACATCAATTTTTTTCCTTAAAAAAAAAGCCAACAGTCAAAGGGTTTTTAGTTTCCGAGCCCTACGATGTACGATCTATCTATGGTACATATATAGCTCAATCTCAAATATGGGAAATGAAGAATGAAAAACTTATCAAGAATGCTAAAACTCTCGGATTAAATATTGATTCTAGGGCACAGCAATTCAGGAAATTATTTTAGACGTCTTTAGTGCTGATCCAATGCCTTATAAAAAAACAAAACAAGAGGAAAAGAAGAGTTGTCAGCAATCAGCATTGCTAAAGGATACAGAGTGCGCAGGAGTGATCACAAGACAGAATGGTATTATTTGTAATTCCAGGTGGCACTATATGTTGTCTTTTAAATTGCGGTGAGGAGTCACTTTAATGTTGGGGTTCTTATAGATTAACCCCCTAGAATGTTATTATATTCCAAATAACACCTGAAATCTTCATCTTTCCAGATAGCCCTCCTGAAATGTACTGCCTTACTAACATGACACCCTGCTGTCTGTTTCCATCAGAGAGGTCACCCTTCACTAGGATTGATCTTGACCTGTCAGAAAATGACCAATGTAACCCTAGATAGCATCTCCACTGTCACAGCAGTGCCGCCCCATTCCAAGCCCTTCTCCGCCGCATCCTCCCTCACCATGGACGATGCCTGAAGACCGTGAAGACTTGCCTATGCATCATTGGCAGTGGATGTGCCGCCAAATACAGTGACCAGCTATGTTGCCTGGATGAGTTCCACCACCCTGTACCCCATGTGTCACCTCTCTGTGTGTGTGTGTGTGCTGTGTGCTGGTGCCCCACCTCCCTCTCTCTGCTGCGAGCTGTTGGTCTGTCATCGCCCCCCTTCTCCCAACCCCTCCCTTCTTGCTCCCATTTCCCCTCACTCTCCCTCTCTGCTGTGCACTGGCGTCCCCCAACCCCCACCCCTTTCTCCCCTCTCTTTTGCATGTTGGTGGGCATTTTTGTCCTGAAATAGACTAAAGGCTAGCCAAGACAGAACACTCCATCAAGTGACGCCTTTATTGGGTGGCAAGTAACTCTAGATAGTTTATTTGGAACCCAGGACCCAGGTATATTTTAGGGGTTTATTTGGAAATGTGAAAATTACAAGGCTTTATTTGGAATATAGTAAAATTGTATTGGTTTTTATGTAAAAATCCTTTTTGATATTTTACAGATTATGTGGTGGTGGTGTCTGACTGAAGCTTCTTCACATTTGATTGTATGTACTATGTAGCATGGTTTGGCGGATGGGATCGAATCGGTCCGATTCGGGCGAATCGGAGCGTATCACGGGATTCCCGATTCGCCCGATTCCCATCGATTCCCATGCGAATCGGCCCGATTCTCCCTAATCGGAGCAAATCAGAAAAAAACCGATTCGGGGCGAATCGGCGATGCGGCGAACCTTGCTAGTAGTACATCTATTTATTGCTGAAAGGTGGTATAATTAGTTCACACCATTTTTTGAAAAAAAATTGAACAGGTTTTGAGATAAAGTGCATTTAAGGATGCTATGATCATGCAAGAATTCGAGTTTGTTTGAATGGATGATGGATTCTATGATTCTATTTATCTTCCTACTTTTTCTGTCTGATATTGCATTATGAATAGCTTGACATGTATATACGATAGGTTTCTTTCTGCTTTTATCAATGGCCTCCATTACTTGCTTGGTGTGGGCAATTCCAATGGTCCCACTGGCATGAGACCTTTGCCCTTTTTAGCTCAGATAACTGGATTATAGAGGGTACTAATAAAAATGTAAAGCTGAATTTGTTTCCAAGCACATACAACTCTAAATGTTTAATGCACCTTTCTTATAGTTCATACATGGAGATGTTTAAGCACTGTGCTCATCTTTAAATTTCTTCACTAGGCATTTCCATGTTTGATGATTAATTCGACAGATAGCTTCTTCTTATGTCTTCATCCTTTTTAGATTTGCCTTCATTAAACTTTCTTGAATACTACAGTGTCCGGAGTTCAGTAACCTCTTTCCATTGCAGGAGGCATTTGGGCAGACATATTGCTGATGGATGAAGTATTACCTGAGGCTGCACTTCCTGTTATTTCTTTGGAGGTTTTCCTCTTTTATATGCATTCCTAACCTTTTTCAGTAATGCCAGTATCCACCTTGTTTTAATTTTGATGTATGCATGTACTCTTGCACCATGTGAAGTAACATAGCATAAAAGTTAATTCTGATATACCTAATATAGCATGAAAATTCTTCTACAATTGCGCATGCATGTAGATCACATATGCCTTTGTTGTAACCAATCACATTAATGTGATTAACCTTACTTTAACTATCAATCGAGACTATTAAGTGACTCAATGCTCTAAATGTTCTTGGGAAATTGATTAACTTGATAGTTCTCTTGGAGGATGAATCTGATGGCTTTTGTTTGGACAATCTGGAGGGAGAGGAGCAACAGGATTTGAGATCTGAATTCAGTATTCCTGCTGAAATTGTACCAGCCGTATCCACTTTTTGCCTCAATACAAATTTTGCTGGTCTGGTAGCTAGTTTACAGGCTAAGCAACTCTGAAGAAGTTGTCTCTTTAGAGGAAGTATATCATCTAATTAAGGGTGTAAGTGGGTTTTGTGGTGGGTTGAGAGACCCTCTCGACTACCTTCGTAGAATTTTTTATTTTTTTGAAAGTGGATGGTAGTATCGTACCATGAATATATTAAAAGAAAGGGAGGGTGTACATATATAGGTGGGTCAAAAATCCAAAAAAGAGCAACTCCCTAGAACATCTGTACAAGCAAGCACACACCAGAAGAGTGTGAATCAATTAACCCCCAAACAACCAAAAAGAGGAGGTATAGTGGAATTCACATTAGAAAGAGTGATCGCCCATTCCTTAACTCTAGCCCATAGAAAGTCAACAAGAGCTTCCTCGGCATGCGACTCCCTTCCGAAGAGACGGTGGTTTGCTCACCCCATAACACCATAAGGTGGCATAAAGGATAAGCCACCACATCGTCCTATCCGGCTTGAGGGGCCGTTTAGCACGCGAAAAAGTTATCGTTTAAAATCTTTTTATCTTTTAGAAGAAAAAGATAAATTTGATGTTGGTTATCTATTTTGCGGGCGTGCCAGTCTGTTAGAACAGACAAATTTCATTCATTTATCAGGCGATTTGGGTGTCGTGTACTGGACATTTCCCCACCGACCGAAGTCGATGTTAATTTGCATCGAGGTGACCTCGAACACCTTTGATTCTTTGTCAGAGAATACCTTTTGTCTCTATTCGTTGTGACAATATTCATCTTGATGATCGTCCTCCATGAATACATACTCTTGCATAGATATTTGAAGCATTCATTGCTTATACACATGTAATTCGAAATACAACTGGTCTTTCAAGACCTTTACAAATGGTGCCGATTATATAATCGGTCTTCAGAATTACATTCGATTGCAATCGACCCTTTTTGGATTTGCTTCTGTCACGATCTGATCGTTGATTTGCATCTTCTTCACGATCGGACCACTGGATTTGAATATCATCACGATCGGACCGTTGGATTTGAATATCATCACGATCAGATCGCTGGATTTGAATATCATCACGATCAGACCATTGTATTTGAGTTCGATCACGAGCAGGTCGTTGGATCGCCAAGATGATCACTGTCGGCCCGTTGTATTTGCTTTGTGGTGACCATCACCCTTTGATAGTGATGAGACCTTTAAGTGGTCATGTCAGGTTTCTACAAGTTTGTACCCCTTTTGGGATTTCGCTGCAATCTTTCACCCTTTCTGGAAATTTTGCAGCTCTCCCATATCAGGGTATTTCTGTGAGTATTAGCCACTATGATCAGAGAACTGAAAACTTGGCCAATATTGTGTTTTGAAGAAGAAACCTAGAGGAGATTTGGACAGCATTGTATCTATGATTGTTCAAGAGCTCCTTGCCATTTTCTGACATTTCCAGGCACCTCTGTCATTCCTTGGCCTTTTTAGACCTTCTGCCATCAGTTGATATCTTTGAGTTATTTCCGTCATTTCTTGACATTCTCAGACATTTCCGCCGCTTCTTGGCTTTTTCGAACAGTCTCGGGTATTTCTGTCATTTATTGACTTGCCCGGATGCTTCTGTCATTTCTTGGCATTCTATGTCTGTTCTGTCATTTCTTGACCTTCTCGGACATTTCTGCCATATTTTGACTTTTCCGAGCAGTCTCGGGTATTTCTGTCATTTGTTGACTTGCCCGGATGCTTTTGCCATTTCTTGGCATTCTGTCATTTCTTGACATTCTCGGACATTTATGTCATTTGTTGACTTCCTCGGATGCTTCTGCCGTTTCTTGGCATTCTATGTCTTTTCTATCATTTCTTGACGTTCTCAGGTGTCTTTACCATTGATTGACATGCTCGGACATTTCCGCCGTTTCTTGGCTTTTTCGAGCAGTTCCGAATATTTCTGTCATTGATTGACTTCCCCGGATGCTTATGCCATTTCTTGGCATTCCTGAGTGTTTCGGTCATTTATTGACGTTCTTAGGTGTCTTCACCATTGATTGACATGCTCAGACATTTCCGCCGTTTCTTGGCTTTTTCGAGCAGTTCCGGGTGTTTCCGTCATTGATTGATTTCCCCGGATGCTTCTGCCATTTCTTGGCATTCCTGAGTGTTTCGGTCATTTATTGATGTTCTTAGGTGTCTTTGCCATTGATTGGCATGCTCGGACATTTCCGCCGTTTCTTGGCTTTTTCGAGCAGTTCCGGGTATTTCCGTCATTGATTGACTTCTCTGGGTATCTTATGTCAGTTCTCGACTTCTTGGGGCTTTTCAATCATTTCATGCCTTCCATGGGTACATTTGTCATTTCTTGACGACCCCAAAACTTCGCCAACCGTAAACCGGACTCAGGAGAGCGCACGCCACTTCAAGGAAATGGCGTGTGTCCCGCTCCACCGAGTCATGTGAACGGCATGGACCTTGTATAGTTTCTTGCTTCGTAGGGATTTTCTTGCAATTTCTAAACTTCGACGGCGTTTTGTTGGCTTCCGTGAAGCTCGAACATAGCTTGAAGGACTTCCTCACAAGCGGGAGCACTTGTGCAATTTCCCCCCCTCAAGGTCTTTGGATTTGGGACCTTTCTGGGGACATTTATGCAATTTCTATTCTCCAGGGGTATTTCTGCAATTTTTCCTCTCGAAAATGTTTTGGTGACTTTTGTCCTTTTGAGAACATTTTTTGCACTTTTCACCCTTTGGAGGATATTTCTGTAATTCTGTCCTTTCAGATGGTATTTCCACAATTTTCCTTAATCCAGGGATATATTAGCAATTTCCCTTGACACAAGGATTTTCCTGCAATTTTCAGATAGCAACAGGACTGATTTGCAATTTTTCTACTCTCCGGGAACATTTCTGGAATTTCCCCTCAAGCGGAGACATTTCTGGAATTTTCCCTTAACATGGGGGTAGTTTTGGAATTTCCCTTAACATGGGGGTGTTTCTGGAATTTCCCCTCAACATGGGGTATTTCTGGAATTTCCCTTAACATGGGGGTATTTCTGCAATTTCCCAGTCATGGGGGTATTTCTGCAATTTTTCCCTGACTCGGGTATTTCTATAACTTTTCCCCTTGAAGATATTTTGGTGATTTCTGTCCTTTTGAGGACATTTTTTGCACCTTTCACCCTTTGGAGGGTATTCCTGTAATTTTGCCATTTCAGATGATATTTCTGTCATTTTCCTTAATCCAGGGATATATTAGCAATTTTGCCTGACACAAGGATTTTCTTGCAATTTTCGGACAGCAGGAGGATTGATTTGCAATTTTACTACCCTCTAGGGGTATTTCTGAAATTTCCCCTCAAGCAGGTACATTTTTTTGGAATTTTCCCTTAACATGGGGGGTTTTTCTGGAATTTCCCCTCAACATGGACTTTTCTGGAATTTTCCCTTCAAACAGGGAGATTTCTGGAATTTTCCCTTGACAAGGGCATTTCTGTAAATTTCCTTTGATCAGGGTATTTATGCAACTTTCCGTTAAACAAGGTATTTCTGCAATTTGTCCCTTGATCAGGGTATTTCTGCAATTTGTCCCTTGAACTAGATACTTCTGCAATTTGTCCCTTGAACAAGGTATTTCTGCAATTTGTCCCTTGATCAGGGTATTTCTGCAATATTTCACCCTTTTGAGGATGTGTATGCAGTTTTTATCCTTTTAAGGACATATCTGCAATTTCCTGTCCTTCTGAGAATGTTTATGCAATTCTCACCCTTTGAAGGGTATTTCTGCAATTTGTCCCTTTCAATGACATCTGTGCAGTTTCTCTATTTAGAGAGATTTTTGTTACAATTTCCACTTTTCTAGTGACCTTTATGCAATTTTCACCTTTCAAGTATATTTCCATAATTTTCCACTCTTTGGAGGTATTTATGTAATTTTCTGCTCTTCAAGGGTTGATGTGTCATTAACCCTTTGAACAAGGTTTACATGCAATTCTCCCTTAGACAGGGACTGATTTGCAATTCTCCACATATGTGGAACATTGCCTTTCATAACGTCACTTTTCTGGTTCCTTTTTGTAACTTCTGTAGATCTTTATGTAATTATACAAGGGTTTTGGGTATAATTACAATTTACAATCTAATATAAGTCCATTGGACAAATATGTGCTATGATGGGGGTCTTCTTATAAAAGACCGTTGGTTTCCAAAACTCCAACAAAGTTTCTATTTTGGACTTGTACGAGAGCTTCCAAAACCCTTGCTAAACTCTTTTAAGAATCCAGCGCCATTGCCTCTTTTTGTTGACCTGCTATAAGAAGTCTTCTGGCTTCTTCTATGCAGCCCAGGAAACACCAACACGGGCCGTCTTCTATTGAAACAAACAACATGGGAGCAGGCCGCTCCAAACCACCTCCACTCTTGTAGATTTCAGATCTCCGGGAGTTGGTGGATTTCAGATCTCCCCAAGCTTGGTGGATCTCAGCTCTTCCCAACTTGGTAGGTTTCAGCCTGGACAGAACTGGCCTTCACTTACCTTTCTTTTTTAGAAGCCAAATAAACGACAGGCCCGGACAGAGCTGGCCTTCACTTCCCTTTTTTTTTTAGAAGCCAAATAAAGGACAGGAGCAGAATGCTCCTATTCCAGACTTAGCTTCTTCCAGTCTTCAAAAAAAATATCCCCCTTGTGGATTTCAGATCCCCCCAACTTTTTCAGATCTCAGACTGGCAGATTTCTGCCCCCTCTTTCTTTGGCCTTGGTCTCCTTTTATAGGAGATTGGGTGGGGGTAGGCATCCCACCGGGGTCTTCTTCCGCATCCCACCGGAGTCGGATCCCACCGGAGACGCGCCCCACCGGAGACGACATTTATTTCTTTCCGTTTTCTTCTTCTCCCCTTCTCTCCCTTCCTTTTTTTTTGGTTCGGAGTGGATGGTGGGGAGCCCACCGGGAAGTGGGGCCCACTGTGGGCACCGGTGGGGGTCCCACCGGGCTCGCGACCCCGGTGGGGCTTCCACCGGGCGCGCGTGGCCCCGATGGGGCTCCCACCGGTCGCGCGGCTCGGGTGGGGCTCCCACCGGGGTGCTGGGTCCCGATGGGACCCAGCGGCAGCCCTGGTGGAGCTCCCACCAATCCGCAAGGCCCGATGGGGCCCCTGCTGCGAGCAGCACCCGGTGGGAGTCCCACCGGGTGTGTAGTCCTGGTGGGACATCCCGTCAGGCTCATGTCAGCGGGAATTCTTTATAAACCCATGACCACGTGTCATTTTCACCACGTGGAACCTTTCTTTGTCGTGCAAGGACACATCATTTTCTGTTGTTGACATGAGTATTTGACCGGACCCTCACACATGTTAATATGAACGCCACGTAGGATGGCTTCCATCGGGACATTAAAGATTGTTCGCCCGACATTGGATTTAATTCCGAAAACACCGGGAATTGTCTGATTTCTGTTTTTGGCCAACCCCGGGGGATTTTTCTTCGACATTCTGAGATATACAGAAATATTTCTTTTTCTGCATTAATTCATTCCGAAAATCCAGAATAAATGATTTCGTTTCATTTATTCATTCTGAAAATTCTGAATAAATAGCTTCAAGGGTTATCCTTTACCCGGGACCCCGGATAAATATTTTCCCTTTCGTGCACTTGTTCCAAACATTTGAAACAAGTGTTTTCTAATGCAATAAAGTTCTCAGGGGGAATTTTATTCCGAAAACACGGGGTTATATGGTTTCAGCCCCAACTTGATTCGGAATGGCTCCCGTTCAAAATTCGAACATGTGCAGAAAGATATTTCTGTTTTCTGCTATTTATCTATTCCGAAAATTCAGAATAAATATTTCTTTTCTTTCATTCATTCTGAAAATTTTGAATAAATGAGTTTGGAGGTTGTTTTTATCCGGAAGTCTGGACACATATTTTCCTCTTTGTACACTTGCTCTAAATATTTAAAACAAGTGTTTTTTTTTTATATAAGGGAAAAAATTTCGTTCAACAGGGGCAAAGGCTTGTCCTACTCCTGAAACAAGCGGCAAACATCACTCCACAAGTTAATGATGCAGCTGTCTTTCGAGCAACCTCTATCCACACCGCCAGAGAGTAGGAGAAGCCGACAAAAAGGTGGTCGAGGGACTCGTCTTCGACGCCACGAAGATAGCAGGTAGGAATCATATTGGGCATGAAACGTGACAGCTGTCCTGGGTGGGGAGCCTCCCATGGGAGATTCTCCAAACCAAAAGTTTGACTTTGAGAGGGCTATTTTGTTTCCACACTTGCTCTTGAAAACCATGTTGCACACCTTCATCAGAGATAACTGCATAAGCTGACTTGACTATGTAGATGCCTTTCTTCTCCCATCTGCAGATCTGTTCATCCTCATCTCCTTGTGGGTGGAAGGAGAGGAGAAAGGAAAGAAGGCCATGTAACTGCTCCAGCTTCACCCTAACTGAAGTCACGCCTGAAGGTCGGTGGCCACTGCCCAAAAGTAGGGTTTGACATGGCGAATCGAATCGGAGCGGATCAGGGGAAACCTGATTCGCGATTAGCCTGATTTGGTCCGATTCGCATGCATATAATATATATATATATAATATAATATACATTATATATGTATATAATGAGTATATATTACATATATATGTATATGTAAGGCTTATATATATGGATATATGTAACATATGTATGACAGATATGAGAATGAGCTCAATGATTTACATGGGATGACATGGAACTCATACCTTATTTACATTTCATATCATTTAAGTAAATGTCATTTACTTAAGATATTACATGTAAATAAAGAAGTACCCCCCATTTGAATCTAATAAAATATAAAAAAAAATCATATCTCTTACCAATAAAAAGTCAACTCTCCCATCCAAGAAGAAAATCTCAATTTTGGTGATTCCATCAAAATAACGACTTTCTAAGCCCTCATAATTTAGTCTATCTAAAAATTTCATAATTGAAATAAACCTAATAGAACACTAAAAATTCAAAGTCCGGTGAAAAAAGTCAAACGTAAATATGACTTCTCCAAGGGAGCCACTCTCCGCAACTAAGTCCTAATCAGTAGGAGAATGGCTCCTCCCTTGGAGAAGTCATATGTACGTTTGACTTTTTTCTACAGGATTTGGATTTTTAGTGTTCTATTGGATTTATTTGAATTATGAAATTTTAGATAGACCAAATTATGATGGATTAGAAAGTCGCTATTTTGATGGAATCACCAAAATCGCGATTTTTTCTTGGATGGGAGAGTGACTTTTTGTTGGTAAGAGATATGCTTTTTTTGATATTTTTATTGGATTCAAATGGGGGGTACTTCTTTATTTACGTGTAATATTTTAAGTAAATAAAACAACAAATTATAACATTTACTTAAATGATATGAAATGTAAATAAGATATGAGTTCCATGTCATCTCATGATCATTGAGCTCATTCTCATATCTGCCATATATATGTTACATATATCTATACATATATGCCTTACAATTTACATATATATGTAATATATACTACATTATATACATATATAATGTATATTATATATATTATATTATATTATATACATGCGAATCGGACCGAATCTGATTCGCCCCAAATTGGCGCTTCAGTAAACTATGCCCAAAAGCCACCCAGGAGGTGCTGATTGAAAGCCTGAGCTATAGTGCCAAGAGGTGTTGCAGCAATCGCGAAGAGGCTAGGAAACAAGGACTCCAAAGTGGTATCCCCATACCATCTATCCTTCCCGAAGAAGCACTTATGGCTATCTCCTGGTTGGACCCGGACGCTGGCGGCATGATAGTCCTTGCAAGCGAAGATATCTTGCCAGAGAGAGGGAGTCCTATGTCGGGGAGAGGGGTTGAGATCCCAAACCCTTCTTGAAGGGAAGTAGCGTTGCCTAATCACTTGGGACCATAACCCCTCCTCTCCATACCCTAACCTCCACCAAGGATGGAAATCTCAGTTTCGGTGTTGGTTTCGGCCGGGTCCGTTCGAAACCGCCGAAACCAGCCGAAACTTGCAAAAACACATTAAACAATATGAAAGAAATCAGGAGAAAATCATAAAAAATTACCAAAACATCATCAAAATCAGTGGACATGCATTTGAATGTAAATAAATTAGATTAATGAGAAATTGCAGTTTACTTGAACATCACCTCGAGGCATGGTTATTTACCTGAACAGAGGCATGTAGTTTCATTTACTTAAGATATTACATATAATAAAGAAGTACCCCCCTCATTTGAATCCAATAAAAATATCAAAAAAATCATCTCTTACCAATAAAAAAGCCAACTTACATCCAAGAAGAAAATTGTGATTTTGGTGATTCCATCAAAATATCGTGTTTCTAATCCCTCATAATTTGGTCTATCTAAAAGTTTCATAATTCAATAAACCCAATAGAACACTAAAAATCGAAAGTCCGGTGAAAAAAGTCAAATGTGTATATGACTTCTCCAAGGGTGCCACTCTCCTACTGACGGTCATATGAGATTCTACTTTCTTGCAATGGCAAGACTCTTATGAGATTCTACTTTCCATGGATGGGAGTATCAGCTGAAACGTATCGGTTTCGGCCCTACCCGATACCGAAACCGATACGTCCGGTACTGGCCGAAACAGGATCCCTCAAGGCCAAATCACTTGAACTCGCCAAAACTGTCTGCTACTGCCGAAACCGGTACCGAAACCTATCGGTTTCAGACCCGGCTCGGGTCCAAAACCGATACTCCCATCCTTGCTACTTTCCCCTATTAAAAGGAAAAAACTTTACTCTCCTCAACATTGCTATCTGAAAGCTTGGGACTTGTGATGCTCTTTATAGTGGAGAATTCATGTTTGCAGAACCCGCAGTGAATTCCATTACATTCATATGCTTCCGATTTGACAAATAAGTGGATCTTGCTGATACCAGGCTCAGGTTGATGAATATGTAATTATAGATATGTAGATATGGTTCGGCTACAGGCTCAGCTTAAAGAATATGTCATACGTTCCAATTTGGGTCTATGAAGATGAGAAAAAGCACAAGAACACTTCTTATTGTCTAAAGAGGGAAAGGGCAGGAGAATCAGGTTTTGATAAGACCTTCGGTGGGGTCACAATGTCCTGGCTAATAAGTTCTGCATGCTCTATGATATCTTTTGAGTAAAAGCCTTGCAACTGGTAGGTTTTGGGCATTGTGTTTAAGGTGTCACCTAGTCGCCAAGGCGACAAGGTGCTGGCCAACTGCCATGGCGGGCAGCCCTATAAGACTAAACAGCTGCATGATTCATGAACCGTAGCAGCACCTGTTGTGTTTTCTGTTGTTGGATGCCTTAACTATACATATAGTTTACTTATGCTTTATCTCTCTCTCTCTCTCTCAATTTACTCAGATGTCAGGATTGGGCAGGGTTAAGTAGAGATCACCAACACGCCAATCTGCCCTGATCTGGGGCTAGTAAGGGTGGATTGCCTGATCCAGTCCAACCTGGCTGATCTGGACACAGGGTAGGTTGGATACTTGATCGTCATAAGAAAAAAGGCTGATCAAATTGGCCAATCCATTCTGATTGTTGGAACCTTGGTCGGATATCAAGTTCAGTAGAAACTTTGATGGAACAGGAAATAACAAAAATGGTCAAGAGCTTTCAGGCCAACATTTTAGTACAAATGGGCATTGGGAAGATAGAAAACTAGGGAAATGGGAGAAAAATGGAAGTTTCTCCTTTAAATCATCAGTAGCATCACTTGAAAGCGTGTTATACAGTTGAATGGTGGCACTTTTTTATAATGAATTGATACAAAAATGGCGCAGATTAGTTGGGTGATTATGGCAGTGCAGATCTTTACGTGCAACGACTTCAACAAGGTCTTTACTCACAACTTCAACAACTGGAAACTCCTTCTGACTTATGTCACTTATCTTCTGGAAGATGTGGTCAAAACCATCAAGATGACAACATGATGATGTGTTGGAGGACACAATATGGGACCTTACAGGAGCTTCATATCAGAATGGAGTATGCTGAATTAGTTCAGATATCTTCTTTCTTGGGGTCCAAATTCAAAATAAGGTAGGCCGGTTTCGGGACGTTCTTTCAAACCAAAGATTTGGGCCAGCATCCCAAGGGATGGTGGAATGTTGAACCCGAAAAAATACCGGGACGCAAACAAAGTCCGAGCGGCAAAATTCGCCCGGAAAGCCACGGAGGCCAGGGAATAAACCTCAAACTCCCCCACTCGGACACCTGAGATAGACGGATCCGAGTCCGTGTTTTAATCCGATTCAATTCGGGTTATATGTTAAACGTGACGTTCAAAGGCTCGTTAGAGCGGAGCATATACCCCGGACGGGCAAAAGTCGACGTCCGGAGAAGCGTCCAAGACCGTGCACGGCGTACACACGTTCAGGCAGGCCAAACGCCCTTGGTCTCCGAAAATGGGGAAAACGCACGTTAAAACGGCAAAAAACCACACGTCAAATGTGCAAAATGCAATGGGATACGCGCGAGCGCGCGCGACGGCCGTGGGCTGGCGAAGAACAGCCCCAGAGCAAACGCCGCTGCTGTGGAAAAGGGCCAAGGCCCACCTTTTATAGGCGGGCATCCACCCAACCGGGCCATTGGCCGGTCCGGCGGCCCTGGCCAGCACGGAGCGGGCGCCCACCCGCGCCAGGCCAGTGGCCTGCCAACGCATGGGGCCCGCCGCCCGATCTGGCAGCCATGGCCGCCGAACCATTCCACCTCCGCCGGGCCAATCCACCTGCGCCGGACCACCTCCCAAGCCCCTATAAATAGAGGGGCAGGGCCAAGAAGAAACCCCCCCCGACCATCCAGAGCGCCCTGAGAGAAAACACTCTCGCTGTCTCGCTCTCTGGCTCTCTCGCTTCTGCTCTCCAGAGGATGCTCACCCACAGACTCGTAGACGCCCGCCGAAGAGCCCTCTCCCAAGCTCTTGAGTGTTGAGATTTTTCTCTGTTCGTCGTGCGCGTACGCCGGGCCCCTCTGTGCTCCGTTCGTGCCATGCGCTGTGAAGAAGAAGCTCTGCGGCCAGCCGCAGGTCATTATATAAGACCTGACATTTGTACATAAGTCCTCCCGTGTTTTTAAATAACACAGGTAGAGGCACGTCGTGTAAATGCCCGACGGAGGCCTAACCACCCCGTTAAGGGGCATAAACACGAATATCATTACGTAAACGCCCAATGGAGGTGTAAATACCCTGTTGCGGATGTAAATACAAATGTCATGCCATGTAAACGCCCGACGGAGGCATAAACACCCGTTGCGGACGTAAATACAAATATCGCCGGACCACCTCCCAAGCCCCTATAAATAGAGGGGCAGGGCCAAGAAGAAACCCCCCGACCATCCAGAGCGCCCTGAGAGAAAACACTCTCGCTGTCTCGCTCTCTGGCTCTCTCGCTTCTGCTCTCCAAGGATGCTCCCACAGGACTCGTAGACCCCCGCCGAGAGCCCTCTCCCAAGCTCTTGAGTGTTGAGATTTTTCTCTGTTCGTCGTGCGCGTACGCCGGCCCCTCTGTGCTCCGTTCGTGCCATGCGCTGTGAAGAAGAAGCTCTGCGGGCCACGCCGCAGGTCATTATATAAGACCTGACATTTGTACATAAGTCCTCCCGTGTTTTTAAATAACACAGGTAGAGGCACGTCGTGTAAATGCCCGACGGAGGCATAAACACCCCGTTAAGGGCATAAACACGAATATCATTACGTAAACGCCCAATGGAGGTGTAAATACCCTGTTGCGGATGTAAATACAAATGTCATGCCATGTAAACGCCCGACGGAGGCATAAACACCCCGTTGCGGACGTAAATACAAATATCATATTATGTAAACGCCTGACGGAGGCATAAACACCCCGTCGAGGACATCAATGAGAATCATGTTATTGTGTAAACGTCTAACGGAGGCACAAACACCCCGTTACAGACGTAGATGTAAGGACTTATTGTGTAAACGCCCATGGAGGTACAAACACCCCATTAAGGCGTAAATGCAAATATCCTAAATGCATTTGAGCACACTTGTGGAAATTTACTTGTTGTCTCATTTCCTTAAATTCTGGCATAAGGTCTTTTACCAAACATATCGCATCGAAGGTATTCGAGTTTTCACTCGATGTAAATGAAACTCTTTATTGTAAGAAAAGTGGTGATGAATTTACCTATGTAGTTAGAGGCGAGAGGTGACTGAGGCGACCAAGGGGTCACCTCAGCCTCAAAGGCCTAGGCAATTGAGTTGATATATTATTAAATAATATATACAGTTAAAAAACATGAATATATATATGCATATTACCTACATGGGTACATGAAACAAATATATTTCAAAAATCTATTCATTCGTATGGGCCAAGTTATTGTATAACTCAATAAGTTCATTCATTCCCATAGTTGTCAAGGCACCTGTCTAGGTGGGAAGGCCCCTGAATGTTGGCAAGGAGGAGGCCTGCCTTATTGGGACCCCAAAAGGTGGCCCAAGACGGTGCCTAGGCAGGCTAGGTGGGCGCCTTGACCTGCCTGGTCGCCTTGGGTCCATTTTGGGCCCCAATAAGGCCTTCTACCCCACCCATTTCTGCCTTTGGCCATTGTCGCCACCTCCTCTGGCTCCTCTAGCCACCACCACTGTTGCTGCTACTGTTGTATTGTACCGAATTCTATGATCCTGAGCTGCGCCCGTCACTTTTCACTGCAAATAAAAATTTCCTTTCTAGGGACTCTGCCCTCCCCTGCAAGGGGGTGCTGCCTCCTTGACCCCCAACCTGACGGGCATGTGAAAGTTCAGGCTCTATACTTCAACAAAGTTCAGAAACGGTTTTCAACCCCGCAATTAAAAATTGTTGTAATATCATAGTTCCAATTATGTTTGATCTTATGCAATTGGTACATTTATTTATTATTTTTCAGTTTCTAATATTGTATTATGCTTTTGTTATTATCTATCATTATATAATGTATACTATACATATGTGATATATCTATAAAAATTGGAAACATTTAAAAATCATCTAGAAAAAGAAAAATTTTGGACTTTAGATTAAGAAATTAATGTAATGTGGAATAATGTTACAAATTGTATAAAGAATGTAGCAAAACAATTCTTAGGTGAATCTAAAGGTAAAAAGAATGCAGAAAGAGAGACTTAGCGGTGGAGTGAGGAAATTCAAAATATCATTAGAGCAAAAAGAAAATGCTCCAAAGTTTGACAAACCAACAAAAATAATAAAACCTTAGAAGCTTATAAAATAGCTAAAAAGAGGCTAAGAAAATAGTTAGTGAAGATAAATCCAAAGCGTTTGAAGAATTATATAATAAATTAGGAATCCGAGAGTGTGAAAAAGACATTTATTAGATAATAAATTAGGAACTCGAGAGGGTGAAAATGACACATTTAAATTTACTAAATTAAGAGAAAGGAAAAGTAGAGATCTAGAATCTAGATCATGTTTGTTACATTAAGGATGAAGATTAAAGGGTTTTAGTTAAGGACCTAGAGGTTGAAGAGAGATGTTGTAGCTATTTTTCAGAAGTTATTTAATAGAGATTGCTTCAAGGATTTCTCTTTAGAAGAGAACCAAGAGTGAACAAAATTTGATAAATATTTGTATTTAGACATATTAAGATGCCAGAAATAGGTGTTGTTTTAAAAAATGAAAATGGGCAAGGCTTTAGAAAATGATGGCATACTTATTGAAGTGTGGAAAGATCTAGGAGACATTGATATTAAGTGGCTAACTAAACTTTTCAATAATATTTTAAAAGAACAGAGGATGTCAGAAGAATGGAGGAAAAGTGTTGTGGTTCCTTTCTATAAAAACAAAGGGGGATATTCAAAGTTGCAATAATTATTGTGAAATTAAGTTTATGAGTCTTTTTTTTTTGAGAAGAGGATAAGAGGTTATATTATATAGAGAAGAAGCAAACAGAGAATTGGGTATGGAATACAATGCTTAGGAGTGGTAAAAGGCTGCTCGACCTGCCACATGCAGGTGAAGACAAAAGCCCATACCCCGTAGCAGAGAAACCAACAACAAAGAAGAAGGTGTACGTTGGATTCGATGCTAAAACCTAAAACCACACAAAATAGCTCCAAGACTACTACAAATAGCAGGATCAACGAGACGAGGCAAAGCCTGAGCCGAGAGACGAACAGACCACGATGAGTTTTTGCTCCGACGATCAGTGGCTGCAAAACAACTGTGCAGGAAGATAAGCAGCTCGACAGATGCACATCCAAGGATGTGTGGATAGACCCCAACTCATGAGCTGAAACATCATCGCCTACATCCCACCAGACTGGATGGAAGGAGGGAGCACCAAAGTAAAGCATTGCCAAAAGTCTTGAGATCTCTGTGCAGACACCCGCAACGAACCAATCCTGGGACAAAAGAGCTAGCAAACTAGATTAGGGCAGAAACAAAAGGGGGGAGGGGATCTAGATGAGAAAAAGGGGGGAGAGCCACTACGAAGCAAGGATGAGGGTGTCGGTTTCGGGTAGGGCCGATACCGAAACGGTGTCGGTTTCGGTTTCGGTTTCGGACGAAACCGTCCGAAACCTATAAAAGTTGACAAAAAAATTGTAAAAAAAACTCAAAATCTGTAAAATATAAAATTCATCACAACACAAAAGAACTAGTGGACATGCATATAAAATGAAAAAAATTGGATTAAGTGACAGATATATGTGGGTGACATGTTAATGGAATATTCGATGCATATTAAAGAGTTAAACAATTAACATGGAATGATGTTGTCGTCTTGCACTATTATAAATATTACAAACACAATAAAATTCTGTAAAAATTAAATTTTTATACCTAAACATTACAATGCACTAGGGGAGCTATGTCACATGTTGGACCTCTTCTCTTAACATTGGGTGACATGTTAATGGAATATTTGATGCATCTCCTTCCTCACCCTCGGGGAGCTATGTCCTTGTTTGACCTCTCCTCTTACCCCTGCTAGATGTTGTTTGCCTCTAGTAATTCCTCCATATATCTCTTTCCCATAATATTGCATTTTACTTTCTTTTTCCTAGCATCAACTAAAGTGAAATGAGCCCACCCCGGATCATCTAGTCCCTGGCTTTGCTCTTCTCCAGCTCTAGCCATGGTCCTACAATAAAAAAATAAAGCAAAAAAATAATACATACAGCGAAGCGTCCTCCTCCCCCCTTGCGCCCTTGCCTCTCCTCCCCCCTTCGGCAGAAAAAATCCCCCCCCCAAGAAAAGCCGAAACACCCCCTTGCGGCCCTGCGGCAGTGTCCACCCCCTTCTGCCTCAGATCTCAGATCTGAGGGGGTCACGGGACGCGAACTCCCTTTCAGGGGAGTTCGCATCGGGTTTCGCCCGGTGTCGCCGGTTTCGGGCCGACACCGGGTGGTGTCGGTTTCGGTTTCGCCCGAAACCATTAAGTCTCGGACCGAACAGTGTTCCGGTCCGGTTTCGTGTCGCCCAAGGCCGAAACCGACACGTTTCGCCGTGTCGGTTTCGGTTTCGGGCGAAACCTACAACCATGCTACGAAGGAAGAGGGAGGGATTGGAAGGGGAATAGAGTAGGGTGGATGGGAGGCGATTAGGGGGGAGGGGCTAGCAGTCGGGAGTATGGCAGAGGAGAGGGAGAAGAAGAAGGTGTGTGGGAGACGAAGGGGGTGGAGAAAAGGTGACGAGGTGGAAAGGAGACAGAGAAGGGACGAGAGGACCAAGGGTCGGATGAGGGTGGGGAGGCGGTTGAGACAACGACCGGAGGGAGGCGAGTGGGGGCAGCAGGCGACGGGATTGGATTACAGGAGGTGGATTGGGTAACAGAAGATGGTTGAAGGGCACAGTAGAGGGAACGTGCAGGGGGAGAACAATACAAGGGGAGTAGGGTCGGACAAAGGCCGAGAGGCAAAAACCAGAGGATAGAGCTCTTTGCGAGGAGAGGAGGTCTGGTGGGGAGGGGGAGGGAGACACCGGCAGTGCTCGACGACGAGTCCAATCTCAGTCAGTAGGAGAGTGGCTCTCTTGGAAAAATCATATGTACGTTTGACATTTTTCACTGGACTTTGAATTTTTAGTGTTCTATTGGGTTTATTTGAATTATGAAATTTTTAGATAGCCAAATTATGAGATTAAAAGTCGTTATTTTGATGAAATCATCAAAATCTTAATTTTCTTCTTGGATGAGAGAGTTGACTTTTATTGGTAGGAGATATGATTTTTTAAATATTTTTATTCTATTCAAATGGGGGGGGATGTGGAACGCGTAATTTTTTCTTTCACATATTTATATTTTCTCGCTCTCTCGACGCACGGATGCGTCTTGGAGTTTTTTGCGTTTCGGGCGTGCCAGACTGTTTACAGGAAATAGACAAAGAGTTTTATTTTGCGAGGGGTACCGGGTAGATACCCGGAATCCTCGAATATTTTAAATTTATTTTCCGCGCGCGTCCGTATTTTCAGGCGATTGGAGTGGTTGTGTACTGGACCGTTCCCCACCGACCGGAGTCGGTGTTTCATTTACATCGAGTGAAAACTCGAATACCTTCGATGCGATATGTTTGTTAAAAGACCTTATGCCAGATTTAAAGGAAATAGACAAGTAAATTTCCACAAATATCCTTGAATGCAATAATGACATTTATATTTATGCCTTTAATGGGGTGTTTGTACCTCCATTGGGTGTTTACGCAATATGTCATTTACATTTACGTCCTCGACGGGGTGTTTATGCCTCCGTCGGGCGTTTACACAACATGTCATTTACATTTGCATCCGCAACGGGGTGTTTGTACCTCCGTTGGACGATTACAATATGCGCATCCGCACGTGTTATTTTAAAACACGGGAGGACTTATGTACAAAATGTCGGGTACCGGGTCTTATATAATGACCTGCGATGTCTTGGCACGGACGGAGCACCAGGAGGCCCGACAAGCTCTTCATCGACGAAGCTTGGAAGCGGGAGGCAAAGGCGGGAGCGGGAGCTCTGGAGAGGTCTTTCTTCTCTCGAAGTGCTGGGGGTGCGGAGAGCTGAAAGGCGATCTAGAGAGCGAGAGCTAGCTCGCCGCGCTTCTATTTATAGGGGCTTGGGAAGGGGTATTTGCTTCATTGTTTCTTTCGAACCCGTTTATCTTAAATGTTCAAAGTTAATAAACCTCGAGGCTTTTCATGAGGCTTCTCGGTCATTTCTCGACCTCCCGGGGATTTTCGGTCGTATTTTGATCTCCTGGAGCTTTCGGCCATATCTCGACATTTACAAGGATTCTTGCCGTTATTTGACAATCCCAAGACTTGGTGGCCTGCCGTAAGCCGAGCCCAGGAGAGCGCATGCGTTTCATAGAAACGGCGTGGGTCTCGCTCCACCGGGCCGTGCGAACGGCATGAGCCAGGCCTCTCGGTCACTTCTTGGCTTTTCCGAGCGGCTCCGGGTATTTTCGTCATTGATTGACTTTTCCAGGCGCATCTGCCGTTTCTTGGTCTGTTTGGACATCCTTGCCATTTCTTGGCTTACTCGGACATCCCTGTCATTTCCTGGCTTTCTGGGACATTCCTGCCATTTCCTGGCTTTCTGGGACATCCCTGCCATTTGGTGACGTTTCCCGAGAACTCCCCATGAGTCCGGCTTCAAGTCACACCCAGGAGAGCGCACACCGGTTCATAGAAGTGACGTGAGTCTCGCTCCACCGGGTTGGACAAGAGGCACGAACCGTCAGACTATCTTTGCCATTTTCCGCGCCGCAAGGACGTATCTGCCACTTTTCGGGCAATAGGGGTATTTATGCAATTTTCTCCTTCGCGGGGATATTTCTGTAATTTTCTCAGAAGCAGGGATATTCCTGCAAATTTCTGAACCACAGGTGTATGTGTACTTTTGATATACACAACTTTTATATCCCCAGGGGGCTTCGTGCAATTTTCTCCTTCGCGGGGATATTTCTGTACTTTTCTTAGAAGCAAGGATATTCCTGCAATTTTCTGGACCACAGGTGTATGTGTACTTTTGATGTATACATACATAAACTTTATATTCCCAGGGGGCTTTGTGCAATTTTACACAAATTGGGGCCCACATGAGGGGGGCACATGTGTAATTTTATGCACGTACAAATTTTCTCTCCAGAGGCCTTTGTGTATTTTTACACAAATTTGGGCCCACATGGGGGCTTCATATGAGGAACAAACATGCCCCCACCTCCAAAGGAGGGGGACTTTGCCTCAGCCCCAGGAGAGTCTGCCCATTGTCCTGCCAGAGCGGGAGCGAGGACGAGAGTGGGGGTCTGCGCGAGAGCCACAAGTTTTGCCGGGGGAGAGAGCGAGAGCTTCCTGGGCTCGCCCATCCGGGGGGGGGGGGGTTTTTACGCGAGAGAATTCTCGAGCGTCCGCCAGCCTCGTTTCTTCTTGGCCCTGCCCCTCTATTTATAGGGGTTTTGGGAATGTGGTCTAGCGCGGGTGGAATGGCCCGGCGTGGGTGGACGCGGGGGCGGCCATGGCCGCCGGACCAGCTGCTGGCCCGGCGCGGGTGGCCGCGCGTGGGCCCCGCGTTCGCCGGTGGTCGCGCGTGGGCCCCGCGTTGGTCCGACGCGGGTGGCCGCCCGCGCTGGCCCGGCGCGGGTGGCACTCGCGCTGGCCCGGTGCGGGTGGCCGCTTGCGCGCGGGCCCCGCGCTGGCCCAGCATGGGTGGCCGCCCGCATGCGGGCCCCGCGTTGGCCTGGCGCGGGTGGCCGCGCGCGCGCGTGGGCCCCGCGCGTGGGCCCCATGTGCCTTGGCCTGGCGTGGGTGGCCGCGCGCCTGGCCTGGCGCGGGTGTTTCGCGGGCAGTGGGGGCCGCCGGCTTGTTTGGGATATATATATTTTTTTTTTATTTTTTTTATTTTATTTTGGTTAAAAAAAGGTGTCAACAGGGGACTTCCTTATTACATATATATAATGCATATTATAATATATATTATATTATATACATGTGAATCGGACCGAAGCAGGCGAATCGTGAATCGGATTTCCCCTGATCCGCTCCTATTCGGCCGAATCTCCCGATTTGATTCGCCATGGCAAACCATGCTCGGGAGCAATATGGAGGGAAAGAGGTTGAAGAAAATTTGACAAGAAATTTAGTCTTTAGACAAGTCTCTGATATTAGAATGTGCAGTATTAGATTACCGCTGGTTAGCATGTTTCTGATCAGAAAATTACTAAAGTATGCAAGCTGCCAATTGAAATTCAAGAAATAGAGGTCTTTCCTGGAATAATATGAGCTTACTGTACCCCTGCATTTCTCATGTTAAGGATTGTCCCAGAACTCTTTGTTTTACTTACACTGAGAAAAGATGTGATAGATCAGTTGAAAAAAGCTTTGGATGTCTTATTATGAATAGCTTTGAAAGGTTTTTTGGTTATACATCAGATAACATATTATCTTACCCTCTGCTATTATTATAGGCTTATAACACAATTCCCTTGTTGAAGACTTGGAATTCATGAGTTGATGAATTATATTTTTTTCAGGCTGCCAGAGTTGTCATTAAGGAATATATCAGTAGTGCATTCTCTCATCTTCTGCTTGATGTCTCAGGTGATGCTTCTAATACATGTCTGTGATTTCTAAGTTGTTATAATTCATTATATTTGTCTAGTCAGCAGTGATAATGCGATGCTAATGGGAAAGATTTATACATCAATAATTGATTAATCACTTTTCAACACTTTGAGAACCTTATTGGACAGTGTCATTGTAACTAAAATGGAGCTTGATCTTTTAGTGTTGGAGGATATACCAGTTGCTTGTACTAGCGAATTGTCACATAATTTAGGCTACATTTTTAGGCCATACAATTGATGCATGGAGGCTCTCTTTGATGGAATGTAGAATTGGTCGATTATGAATCTAGGCCGATCCAAGTCCAAGGGGGAAGCCCCTAGATGGTTTAAATTCCACCTGAATCGGCCAGAATGGAGGCGAATCGGCCTGGAGCGGTCACACAATTGTTTTTATTATATACGTTAATTAATACATGTATTAAACCATAATTTCACATATATAAACTAATACATATGTATATATACACACAAATTAATATGTCTAATATGATTGTGCACATTAATTTACATATTTATGTATATAACTACTCAGGCATAAAGACATATATATGGCATACATACATATATAATATATATATATGATTACATATTCAAATACATATGTATATATATGTATATATCTATTATGTATATGTATACATTCATTGTTATATATATATGCATTAAATGTATATATGTGCATATTGTTATTATATTTACTAATATATATGATTGTACGTACATTCACACACACACACATACATATATATATATATATATGTATAATGTGTTCATCAATATGATATGTATGTATAAAGTGCTCCATATTCCAACACTATTCACAATCGTTAGATTGTGATATATGTATAATGTATACATTTATAAGGATATACATATTAATTATGTTTATACATTAATATGATATGTATATAGTGTATGATTACAGATATATTAATGGATATGAGTATGATTACATATATCATAAATATGTATATGTAAATATGAAGACATTTTTTGCTGATTTTTTCTTCTGATTTTCCCTGATCCTGGATCGGCCAGACTTCCTGTGGATCAGCTGGATCGGCCGATCCGTTCTAGATCGGATCGGGATCGGCCCATGCCGATCCCTTGGCTGATCCGATCCTTTTTTCCATGCTCTTTGTATGATTTTTTCCTATGATGTCCTGTTTGCCCTTTTCCCCTAATAATATGGCATATTAAACCATCAGCTTGCTATAATAACATCAGCTGTGTGATGGAGCAATGCTTCCTCCAATTTCTCACTCTAGAAGATCACAAAAACTTACAAGCAACTCTAAGAATTCCTCAGACCTGGAGCACATGTGAATCAGGTACTATATATATAGAGAGCATTATCCAAAGCCACACCTTAATGTCAGTACCTCTCCCACATGCAACAGAGAGAAAAGGAAAATAAATAAAATGAATTTTTATGCCTATCAAGGACAACTGGAACACGGAAGCAACTTGCCCTGAAAGGCTCATCAGATTGGTGGCAAGAAAAATCCTCAAAAATCTGCTGAAACATTAGAAAGTCCTCCCGTCCTCTGTAGTAGGTAAAAAAGGTCAGTCAACATATAATGATGAAAAGAGTTGTCTCCTACCATACTGGCACGGCTCTTTGAAGAAGGATAGTATCTCTGATCTATTTCACTATTTGTCACAGAACTGGGAACAGCCATGTTCATTGGACTGGAGAATGAGGAAGTTCTCGTTCAGCAATGTTAAAATCTTGTTGTAAAGGCACATGCGAGTTGATTATTCAGTTCTAGATGAAGAGGACATGCAGTAATTCATTTGGTAATGTAGAGAGGTTAAGAATGATAAATATTTGTGGCTCCTCAGTGTTGCCTGTGGAAGATAGCTTCATTGGACCATGAAAGGAGGAAACAGCTTAATGAGACCAGAATTGTCCAATACTCAGGACCATCCTATGGCAATCTATCATGGGTTCAAAATCATCGGTTGAATTGACCACAAATGGCCAAACGAGGCTGGAACAACCAAATCGGCTGATCTGCAGCCAATTCCGACCTTTTTGGCAGTTTAGCTGGTTCAGGGGGAAACATCAAACAGGAAAAAGAAAAGATAAGGAAAAGAAATGATGGGATTGGGTGTATCGGGATTAAATCGGGTTGATTGAGGATCGGGTGATCTTGCTCGACCGGGCCTAACAACGGACAATGCCGATCTGCCATGAAGGGGGATTCAAAAGCCCACCTCCTATCCTGCATGGAACAGGTCCACTGGTTGGCTACACTGAGCAGCCAACCTACCATTGCTGCTGCTTGCCTGCTTGCTTCCCACCGGCCAACGCTGGCATTCCCCACTGCTGGTCTGCGAATCGAGTGAAGAAATGAGAAGAAAAAGGGAGAGGAGGATAAAAAAGAAGAAAAAGGAGGAAGAAGAGAAGAAACTAGAGTGGAAGAAGAGATCAGAGATCATAAAACCATCCTTCTCTAAATCACGGTGTTCCAAAATCAAAGATTTAGCTAAAATTTAGGTTTAGCTTATAGAAATTATGATTCAATTGTATTGAATATTTCTGCTATAATCCTTTTAAGTTTGTTATATGCAAGGTTCGCAGCATCGCCGATTTGGATTGAATCAGGTTTTTCCTGATTCGATCCGATTCGGTCCGATTTGCATGGGATTATTTGTATATGCATAATTGTATATAAATCATGTGTGTATATATAATTATATATGTATTATATATACATATATATTAATATTTGTAGTTTCATTTACTTAAGATATTACATGTAAATCAGGAAGTAACCCCCATTTGAATCCAATAAAAATATCAAAAAATCATATATTTTACCAATAAAAAGTCAACTCTTCCATCTAAGAAGAAAATCGCAATTTTGATGATTTCATCAAAATGTCCGCTTTCTAATCTCTCATAATTTGGCCTAGTTAAAAATTTATAATTCAAATAAACCACATGGAATACTAAAAATCGAAATCCCGGTGAAATAAGTCAAACGTACATGTGACTTCTCCAAGGGTATTTCACCGGACTTTGGATTTTTAGTATTCCATGTGGTTTATTTTGAATTATGAATTTTTTAGCTAGGCCAATTAGTAGAGATTAGAAAGTCAACATTTTGATTAAATCACCAAAATTACGATTTTCTTTTAGATGGGAGAGTTGACTTTTGATTGGTAAGATATATGATTTTTTTGATATTTTTATTAGATTCAAATGTAGGGTTCTTCCTTATTTACATGTAATATCTTAAATAAATGAAACTACAAAGGTAAATAAGGTTTATATACATAATAAAGAGAATTGGGTATATGTATGTCATATAATATATATAATATATATATATAATATATACCATACATAAGGTTTTATACATATATAAGAGAATCGGTTATGTGTATGTCATTAATACATAATATATATATTATATAATATATACATACATATAATACAATATTATATACATTTGTATGTCACAATATATTATATATGTATATATACACATGTGTATACCATATATAATATATATTATTATATATATAAGGCGAATCTGATCAATTCGGTGTATCAGGGAATCAAATTCTCCCTGATCCGCCACGATTCGCCCGAATCGGACCGATTCGGCCGAATCGGACCGATTCGGCAAACCTTATATGTCACAAAGTTTTCTCCCTCCCCCCTCTCTTTTCTGTGAATTTTCCTTATTATTATTAATTTTAAATGTTTTTATTAACTTTTTAGAAAGGCTGATCCAGGTTCAGGCTGGGTTCCCGTGAATTAGCTGAGTTGGCCTACTGAGATAGTGTCAGACTGGGCCAATAATGGGTCCAGGCCAAATTTGCCTTCCATGCATTGGACTTGCTGCCATCATGATGAGCCTGTCCCTTATGTCTTCACCTAAACCTTTCCTCCACCTGCCATGGACCAATGTTTGCTCTGTGCGATAATAATCTTTTCATCTCCGGCACCTTCAACCATAGTTTGCAATCTCCTGTACGTCCTGATCAGAACTGTTGCCTTCCCTGACCAAATTGTTCATGGGGCTTTTCTACTCCATCTTGACATTTTAAATTTGATTATGCATTCTTAGAGTAAATTTTAATATACTATTCATTTTTATGTTATCTGTTTTTATGCATGGTTGTCATCATCATTATTATTATTATTTTTTCAAATTATAAGGCCAAATCAATGAAAGTTTAAGTCTTCACTAAAAATTATAAGCTTATCATGATCCTACTACTATTCCTATCTCCTGATATTTGCCAGAGATCTCCCTGAGATTTCTTCTGTCCAACACCCTGAGCTGAAGCTAATATCCAATATATCATTCCTTGCCTTCAGTCACTTGGGAAGTGAAGCATCCTTATTCCTATTTACCCTCTAAGTCTCTCTACAACACAAGTATTGGCACACATTATATTAATGGAAAAGAAAGGATATACAATTGTATAGGTACAAGTTACAACCAACAAAAATCCTATACAATTAGAAACCCACACCGAGAAGGTGAAACCACCGTAACTCCCCTGAAACAAAAAGAGTGAGGAGTTAAAACCTCCACAGCACACATGTTTAGCCCAAAAAGGAACTTTATCTCTAACAAAAGCAAAAAGATTGTCCTCTGTCTGCGCTTCCCTTCTGAATAATCTACCGTTCCTTTCATTCCACAAAGCCCAAAGAGTGGCATTCAAGATGAGCCACCAAATCAAATTATCTCCCTTGATGGTCTAATGCCGGTGCCACTTGAGAAGTTGCTGAACCCCCACGAAATGTGGTAATAAAGGCTGCTGAAGACAATGTCCAATACTCGACCAGACTCCCTTAGCAAAGGGGTAACCTGTAAATAAGTGGTCCAAATCCTCCTCTTCATCCCCACATAAGCAGAACAAGGTAGTAGGTATGTGCCGGCAAAAACTGTGCTAGTTGGGAAGGCATGCCGTACCACTCCCCCCCCTCCCAAAAAGAAAAAAAAAAAATCAAAGAGAGTAAGATATGCCGATCTAACTGAGAAGCGGTTTCCCCTCTCCCATCTCCAGATCCATGTTTCCTCCCTGCTGGCGACCAGCTTAAAGTCCAGCAGGAAGGACAATCGCTGTTCAAGTTGGCATGTTTCTTCGGATGTTGGGTTCCTTCGGAAGGTGGGCACCCAAATACCACCAGACAGCTGTGCATCAAATTCCTGGGCCACGGAGGCGCTCGGAAAGCTTGTAATGGCAACAAAGCAGGGAAGGATTCTGCCAGTGAGAAGTCACCGCACCACCTGTCCTGCCAGAACAAATAGGTCTCTCCATCCCCCAGACTAACCCTAATACTAGCTTTGATAAAGTCTACACACTGTAGGATGCCCCTCCAGATTGGGGAGGCATTATAGTAGACAGAAATGTCCCATACTTTAGAAGAGTTGTAGTATTTCTGTCTAACACATAAATAAATGTGAACACTGAAGACAAATGTGGTAACATCCATACTTCAGCACATATTCTCTGGAAGCTTATGTTTCGTTAGATCATTGTTTATACTTTGCCTTGTGCAGTTGTGCTTGACGTTGTGCCATGTCTTTTCCATGTTGAATCAAAAATTGATCCTCCTACTATCTTATCTATGCTAACAACAGCAGATGAAACCTTGCTTAAAATCTTTTTCTTTTTGCCAAACAGAAGCACTGACTGCAACACAAATGAAGCCAAAGGGAAGTGTTGAACAGTTAACCTTGCAGACTGCCTTGGAAAGCAGTAAGAAAGTAGTTATTCAAGGAAGTATGGATCGGTTACTGGTAATATATCTATGTCTAGACTCTAGATTGCATAAAACTGGCATGGTCATTTTTGTTTTTGCAGAAGTTGCATTCTGCCTCCTATCAGGTGGTAGAAATTATGAAATGTTTTTGAAAATGTGTATATTTCATGGCTTGTTATTTTTAATTTGCAGCATCAATTCTTACTTACAATCTGGACTTCTTCCTCCTAAATGTATGATAGGTGTAGAGAAATTCAGCACATAAGTAAAATGGTTTCATGCAGCTCCTTACCCAAATATATACACATTATTTATAGCCATATAGAATCTAATATAGAGTCTGAGGGTTATTTATTTTACTAGAAGAGAAAAAATGAGAAAGAAAGAGGCATTTCTGAAAAGGTGTGAAGCACATTGAGTGAAAGAACGGATAAAATTATAGGCATAGGTGTGGTGATCCGACAATGACATACATATTCTTGTTGGGCCCCTGACTCTGGTTGTACACTTGTAGGTTTGGAGATCTGCGAAGACAAATGACACCCAAGAAGTAAGATATATAATAATGAGCACTAAGCACTTCCAAAGAACCAATACACACTATAGTAAAGAGATGAATATTTCACTTATATTGAATAATACATATGCAAAATTTGCAAATACAAATTATACATATCATAAATTAAAGGACCATTGTCTTAATAAAAGTTGTCCAATAAAGCCTGCTTTGGAGATCACTCTTCAGCTAACTCAATTCTAATTCCTACTCTGGATTTTGCGGCCCAACCACCCTAACCAAAAATAAAAATACGAGGATAGAGGACAGTTAGTTACAAAACCCATGTAGATTCTAGAGCATGTTTGGCCAGATTGGTGGTTTGCACTGAATCGGTTCTCTCATGATCCATTTTGATACACTGGTTCAATATGGTTTGGTCCATCTGAACCAGTTTACCCATTTTACCCAATTTTATTGCTTGTTTTTCAAAAAATAGGGTTCATTCATTTGGGGTCTTTTGTAAGTTCATGCCCGAACAACAATCTAAATAGCATATAATAGCGTCACATTGATGAGTGAAAGCAAAATATACCTAATAGAATTAAAGTGCTCAATACAAATACATAACAGGAGACATCCTAGTAAAAAACAAGTCATTACCATCAACAGGAGGGTGTCCAATGCCAAGTTGTAAGTTTCTAACTCCCTTTGGCTGGCGGGTGGTGCATTTGGCTGATCCCCAGATGGCCCTCACCATATCAACAAGTAGCGGAGAGTGTCAGCATCTGTCGGTAACTCATAACACCAAAGAAAGATCAATCAGCATGCACTAACTCTTGTCATTGAGGTGCTGCAGAGGAGGAAGGTGCTGCTGCTGGAGGCATTGGGGCCACTTGAGTTTGGCTTTGAAGCAATAGGCTCAAGAACTGTGCATGAACATCCTCTGGTCCCGAGGGCATGGAACAATATCTCTACGAAGTACGAACTCCTGCCAAATGCTCAGAGAATCGATGTATGCCACTAACTCAATGGTCACAATGCATACAGTGAATCCATTGATTACCATTCACTGTGTAACCATGATTCCAGGCCCAGTGACGGGTGTCCTCTGTCATGCGACTTCTACAAGATACATAAATGAAGAATCAGTATACACTATTTAGCCTTGAGACGACAACTACAAGCGGGATTAGAAGAGGGAATTAAAAAGCAAATTTGAGAGGTTATTGATAGATTGATCCAAATTCCAAAATATCCCTAGTGAAGAGAAAGTTTTTGTTGGTGGAGATCTTAATGGCCATGTGGGTAAAAATAATAGAGGATATAAGAGGATTATGGAGGATTTGATTTTGGCGATAGAAATGATATGTGTACTACTATTCTTGATTTTGCTATGGCCTATGATCTAACGATTGCTAATACCTTGTTTAAGAAGGGAGATGAACAATTAATAACATATAAGAGTGGAACACATAAAAGTCAAATTAACTGTTTTCTTATTAGAAAGGTCGATAGACTTTCTGTAAAGATTGCAAAGTTATCTCTGGAGAGAGTTTAGCCCCACAACATAGGTTGTTAGTAATGGATGTCCTTATCCTAAAATTCAAAAGAAAAATCATCATAAATAATTGATCTAAGATTAAGTGGTGGAACTTAAAAAGTAAAAAAATTGGAAACATTTAAAAATTATAAAGTAAAAGGAAGTATTTGGAATTAGGATAAGAAATTAATGTAATGTGAAATAATGTTATAACTTGTAAAAAGATTGTAGGAAGAGACTTGGTGGTGGAATGAGAAAATTCAAAATATTGTTAGGGCAAAAAGAGAATGCTTTAAAGCTGGCAAACTAAGAAAAAAATCAAACCCTAGAAGCTTATAAAATAGCTAATGAGAGGGCTAAGAAATAGTTAGTGAAGCTAAATCCAAGGCGTTTGAAGAATTATAATAAATTAGGAACTCGAGAGGGTAAAAAGGTAAATTTGCTAAATTAAGATAGAATAAAGTAGAGATCTAAATTATGTTCGTTGCATTAAGGGTGAGGATTCAAGGGTTTAGATAAAGACCTTAAAGTTAAAGAGAGATGACGTAACTATTTTTAGAAATTATTTAATGGAGATTGCTTCAAAGATTTCTCTGTAGAAAGTGACTAAGAGTCAACAAAATTTGATAATTATCAGTATTTCAGGCGTATTAAGATATCAGAAGTCGATGATGCTTTAAGAAAAATGAAAGTGCGCAAAGCCTTGGGATTAGATGGCATATCTATTGAAGTATGGAAAGGCTTAGGAGACATTGGTGTTAAGTGACTAACTAAACTTTTCGATAGAAGTTTGAAGGAATGGAGGATGCCAGAAGAATGGAGGAAAAGTGTTGTGGTTCCTTTCTATAAAAAATAAAGGGGGACATTCAAAGTTGTAATAATTACCATGGAATTAAACTTATGAGGCATACTATGAAACTTTAGGAAAGAGTAATTGAGAAACTTATTCGATGTATGACTATTGTAACAGAAAATCAGTTTGGTTTTATGCTGATAAATCTACTATATATAGAAGTTATTTTCTTATTACGACAGTTAATGGAGAAGTATAGAGAGATGAGAAAAGATTTATATATGCTTTTACTTGACTTGGAGAAGGTGTATGATCGAGTGCCAAGCATGGAAGGCAGAATCGCCAGGATCGGCCCAGAATCGGTCAATCCTGGATCGGATCGACGGCTATGGATCCGAGTCCGGGGGGAAGTCCCCTGAAATCCAAGTTTTGAAGGTGGATCGGCCGAACTCGGGTGGATCCGAGTTGGATCGAATGGATCGCCCACGGATCGACCGATCCACGAGCGATTTCGTCGATCCGGCGGGTTAAACTTCAAATTTGAGTTTGCCCGCTGGATCGAGCCCTTATCGGGCAGAGTCGGTCGATCCCTGGTTGATTCGGCCCGATTAGGGCTCGATTCGGCCCGATTAGGGGCGATCCCTGGCGGATCCCCCTTAAAATACAGCTGGTCCAGAGATCGGCTGTGTTTCTCTAGTTCGCAGCCCCCTTTCTCCCTGTTTTCTGCTTCCAGGAAGAATGCAAGGTGGAGAAGCCCTTCCCCCCCAGGTCCGCTGCCCCCACCGCCGCCGCCGCCGGCCTCCTCCTCTTCTTCTTCTTCCTCTTCTTCTTCTTCTTCTTATAAGATCCCTTTGTTCTCTTTGAAAGAGGTTAGAGAGGAGCAGCCAAAGCCCAAGGGAGATCCTCTTGAGTAGATCTCTAGAGATCTTATTCAAGTAAAGGAGAAGCTTTTCTTATCAAGGTATTTTTTTTTTTAAATTTCGTAATTAGATAAAATTTTGAAAAAATGAAAAAGCATGCATACATGTTTGATCTTGTTATATCTTCATATTCTTAGATTATAGAAAGGATATGGGAGATCCAAAAACCTAGAGTTTGTCAATTAGACAAAACACCTAAATTTCACCCTAATTAGGGTTTCAAATTTGGGGCTTTTATTTTATTAGCACAATTGGAGATCAATTAAGTGTTCCAATCACTTAATTGACCTAATTATGGCTTTGTATGATAACTTTCATGTTTAATTTCAGAAAATTAGATAAAATCTCCAAATTTCACCTTAATTAGGGTTTGAAATTTGGGGCTTTTATTTTATTAGCACAATTGGAGATCAATTATGTGTTCCAATCACTTAATTGACCTAATTATGGCTTTGTATGATAACTTTCATGTTTAATTTCAGAAAATTAGATAAAACCCCCAAATTTCACCCTAATTAGGGTTTGAAATTTGGGGCTTTTATTTTATTAGCACAATTAGAGATCAATTAAGTGTTCCAATCACTTAATTGACCTAATTATGGCTTTGTATGATAACTTTCATGGTTAGTTTCGGGAAATTAGTTATAAATTCATTATTATTGGATGTAATTATGTTTATAATTTTATACTTACACATGAATGTGTTTGTATTGTTATAGGATTAACAATTATGGCTGATGAGGGCCACGAGGGAGGGGGCCAAGGGGAAGAGCAGTCACCAGGCCCACAATTGGACATTGGATGGAGGCATGGTGTTCTTATTGATGCTGCCTCTAAGAGAGTGCGATGTAACCACTGTGGGAAGGAAATGAATGGAGGCGTATACCGCCTAAAACAACATATTGCAGGTAACTGCCAAGGGAATTGAGTTGGTGGACATTAAGAAAGAAGGGAGTCTCTCAACACTTGGTTTAAGATATGTATGACGGTGCTACTACTAGTGTGAGAACTATTGCTAGAGAGATTTGTGAATTTCTGATCACTGTAGGTTTATATCAAGGTTCTGCACTAAGTTCGTATCTTTTTGCTCTAACTATGGATGAGGTAATAAAACAAATGCATGATGTTATATGCCAGTGGTACTATCCACTTTTCAAAAGAAAAACAAAACAATTGTATGATGATATCCCTTGGTGTATATTATTTGAAGATAATATTGTATTAAGTGATGAGAGTATTGATAGTTTAAATGTTAAGTTATAAAGTTGGAGGCATGCCTTAGAGTTTGAAGGTTTTAAAATTAGTAGGAGCAAGTCAGAAGTTATGTATTGTAATTATAGTTATGAGAGAGTAGTACATGAAGATATTGGTCTAATGATGGACAAAATATTCCTAAGACTGACAGCTTTTGGAATTTAGAGTCTATCATCTAAGAGAATGTGGAGGTTTATGATAATGTTGCATATAGGATTAAGGCAGACTGGCTAAAATGGAGAAGTGCATCAGGAGTCCTTTGTGATCGTTGTATATCCATGAAACTTAATGGAAAGTTTTATAGAACGGCCGTGAGGCCTGCTTTGTTATATGGTACCAAGTATTGAGCATTACAAAACGTTCACATTAACAAAATATGTGTGGTAGAGATGATGATGTTGAGATGGATGTGTGGTAAGACTAAGATAGATAAGATTAGGAATGAGTGCTTCTGTGAGGACTTGAAGATAGCTCCAATTAATAGTAATTTGAGAGAAAATAGTCTTAGGTGGTTCGGACACGTGCACCGTCGCCTTAACTCAGCATCAGTTAAAAGATGTGACCAAATTTTAGTGGATATTAGTAAAAGAGTTCAGGAAAGGCCTAAAATGAGATAGTGCGATGTTATTAGGAAGGACATTATCTTATCGGGTTTGAACACGAATATAGCACATGATAAAAATCTTTGGCGGAACAGAATTCATGTAGCCGACCCTAAATAATGAGATAAGGCTCTGATGATAGTGATGATGATGAAGGCAACTTCAAAATCTATATTGATATGATCTAATTGCCTTGCAAATATTTCCCATTATTTTGCCAATATGCACTTGATCCCTTATTTTTCGTGTCAAGCTATTTCAAATGCTTCCCTAGGCGCCAATATATTTTGACCCTGGGAATCTTTTCCTACCTTACTCAAGGCTGCCATTCTTTCACCGAAAGATTGTAATTGTCTTGCTACTTGCTTATATCAATAATGTGTCTTGGCAATGAGTTTCCTTCTTCCATAGTTTCCTATTTCCGACTTACTTTAGTAGACAAAGCAAGAATATTTGATCTTACTTTCCAAAGATATTCAACATATCATGATAGCTTAGGAAAACCTTCATTTATTGACAAGCTTCAACATTCCTCCTCTTGCATGTTACTCCTATGCTTAGTGTAGTCGAAGTGGTGGTTAGAGGGGCAGCTTTGTCCTTGTTAGTTAAGTAGTAGGCATGGCTGAGTTTGTTATTTTACTCTCTTATCAAGGGTATATTAGTCTGCAATCCTTGTTTTTTTTATTAACCCTAAATAGTGATAAAAAGGGGTGGCTGCAGTTTTCTGTGGCATACAGCAACCACCCATGGCTTCTCTAATCACCCACCTTATTTTCTTCCTCCTCTTCCTTGTGTGATAGTTTTACATCATGGTATCAGAGAGGTCTTGCGGATTGCTCTTGGTGGAGATTGTGGCATCAATACCCATCTTTGCTGCTCTCCTTTAGGGCTGCAATCCCCTGTTCAGAACAGGGGATCGGCCAGCAGGCATTGCACCCTCTTTTCGGTGTCCAGACGAAGCTAGTTGGTGGTGTTTTTTGGATTCGGCGGGCCTCCTTACTTGTGCAATTGCCTTGGTGGTGAGTTCCAACCAGCCCGAGCACCTCTTCTCTACTGCGCCTCTCTCCTCTTGGTGCTGGGCATCAATTGTTGTATCTGCCTTTTCCGTGGAGTGCTTCTCTTCCTCTTCCAAGATGTTGACTAGCGCAGAATCCTCAAATGCTCAGGTGGTTATTGAGGCTTCACCAACTTTTCTTTCTTCTTCCATGGGTTCGTTCGATCACCACACTCTTTAAATGGCTACGTGAAGTTAACCTCTACCAACTATCGTCTTTTGACTCTTTGGGCTGTTTCTCCGCGTATATTTTTTGGAGGAAAAGTGAAATTAGGGTATATTATTGATACTATTCAGGCTCTTGCTGAAGATGACCCAAAGCGCTTTGCTTGGGCCATTGGAAATGGTCTCGTCATGAGATGGTTTATCAATCTCTCACCCCATACATTTAGCATCCCGTTATGTATGTTGCTACAACATTTGAAATGTGGTCCTTACTGGAAGAGTTATATGGCTAGCAGAGTAACCTCGCCCATACGTATTAGCTTACCAGTGAGATACAAGCGTTGAAACAAGGAGGGCGGTCTGTCACAGCTTACTTTAGCAATCTTAAAGTCAAATGGCAAGAATTGGACTATTACAATGCGTACAAATGGCCGTGTAATGCTGATCTGACCATCCATCTGAAACATGTCAAATCGACGAAAATTTTCCAATATGTTTCGGGTTTGGATTCTGTTTATGATGTATTTTGCGTGGTCAGATTCTCTCTACAAATAAACTTCCATCCTTGGAGATGGTTTTCTCTAAAATTCTTAATGAAGAAGGATGACATAATGTGATAGCTTCTTCTTCTTCACTTCTACCTACTCCTAGTGGTGGAGTGTTCGCTGCACTTGCAAACAAGTCTTCTTCCTCTTTTCCACCCTCCATTCCCAAGTCTAAGCACAATCAAATAATCAATACTACACACACTGCAAAAAGGATAATCATGACGTTGAGTTTTATTAGGTGCCGCAACCTGAGAAGAAGACAAAAAAAATTCAAGAATCCCAAGGGAAATCGCTTGGCAAAAGGCAATGTGGCTATTTCACAGTCTGCTCCTGTTGAACCATCTTTTACTACTGAGGGCATCTCCACCACATCTCCAATCCCAATGATCTCCAATTCTGACATTGCATGCCTCTAACGGGTTCTCTCTCAGTTTGGTCATCTTGGTGCCTCTACTTCAGGTACTACCAGGACAACACTAAGTACTTTCACCTCCTCTCCATCGGCCTCTTGGTCAATGACTCTGGGGCAATGGATCACATGACTGGTATCTCCACTTACTTCTCTTCCTATACCTTGTCTTCTGGGCAAGACAAGGTGACCATTGCTGATGGTACTCGAGCTACAATTACTGGCAAAGGTACCATCCTTCTCAATCATTGTCTTGTCCTACCCTCTACTCTTCATGTTCCTACATTGCGCATAAACTTGCTTTCAGTGAGTAGTCTTATGAAATCTCTGAATTGTTCTATAATCTTTTTTCCTCCTCACTGTATTTTTCAGGACCTGCGGACACAATGGACAATTGGGAGTGGGCGTGAGCATGGTTTGGCGTGCCGGATCGGATCGGGCCGTTTCGGGCGAATCGGTGCGGATCAGGGGAAATCCGATTCGCGATTCGCTTGATTCGGTCCGATTCGCCTAGTTCTGTTCAGGCAGGGTTGTTTGGACTCAGGATCCTGTTCAGGCAGGGTTGTCGGATCCCCTTATTTACCTGAATATCATTTAAGTAAATGTTATAATTTGTTGTTTCATTTACTTAAGATATTACATGTAAATAAGGAAGTACCCTCCATTTGAATCCAATAAAAATATCAAAAAAATCATATCTCTTACCAATAAAAAGTCAACTCTCCCATCGAAGAACAAAATCGCGATTTTGGTGATTTTAGCGAAATGCTAACTTTTTAATCTCTCATAATTTGGTCTATCTAAAAATTTGATAATTCAAATAAACCATATGGAACACTAAAAATCTAAAGTCCGGTAAAAAAAGTCAAACGTGCATGTGACTTCTCCAAGGGAGCCGCTCTCCTACTGACAACACTTAGTCTGCTCGAGACATCTCAAGATTTGGTCAAACTTAAGTTATCATCATTCAAACTCATAAGAATTGTCACTTTCTAGTTTGATGATAACTTAAGTTTGACCAAATCCTGAGATGCCTCGAGCAGACTAAGTGCTGTCAGTAGGAGAGCGGCTCCCTTGGAGAAGTCACATGCACGTTTGACTTTTTTTACCGGACTTTAGATTTTTAGTGTTCCATATGGTTTATTTGAATTATCAAATTTTTAGATAGACCAAATTATGAGAGATTAAAAAGTTAGCATTTCGCTAAAATTACCAAAATCGCGATTTTGTTCTTCGATAGGAGAGTTGACTTTTTATTGGTAAGAGATATGATTTTTTTGATATTTTTATTGGATTCAAATGGGGGGTACTTCCTTATTTACATGTAATATCTTAAGTAAATGAAACAACAAATTATAACATTTACTTAAATGATATTCAGGTAAATAAGGAGATCCTGATAACCCTGCCTGAACAAGATCTTGAGTCCAGTGAACCCTGCCTGAACAGGACCAAGTTCTGGCCGAATCCAAGCGGATCGAACCGAATCGGTTCGATCCGCCCGAATCGGATCAGGATAATCCCGATCCGGTCCGAATCGGCGATGCGCCAAACCTTGGGCGTGAGATAGGCAGTGTTTACCTATTCGAGCCTAGTGGAATTATTGCTTTCCAGTCATCCAAGTGTCGTTCTTTGGAGGACGTCCTTCTTTGGCATCCTCGTCTTGGTCATATTCCTTTTCAGTCTCTTAGAGTCCTTTTTCCTAAGTTGTTTGGTTTGTCTCTCTTGAGTCATTATAATGTCAAGTGTGTCAACTGGCGAAACATTGTAGTACCAGTTTGCCAAATTCAATAAAATGCAATAACACTCCTTTTGAACTTGTGCACTCTGATGTGTGGGGACCTTCCCCAGTCTCGTCTATGGATGGTCATAAATATTTCCTTTCCTTCATTGATGACTATTCACAATTTTGTTGGATCTATCTTATACATTCCCGTAAAGAGGTTCCACGACTTTGCCCTAGTGTTTTGTAAGCTGCTTGAAGCCCAGTATAATCCGAAGGTTAAGGTGTTCTGATAATGCATGTGAGTACTTTCAAAAGAATCTAAATTGTTTCATGGTGGACTCCGGCATTCTTCATCAATCATCATGTGCTTACACTCCACAACAAAATGGTGTGGCAGAAAGAAAAAATCGCCACCTTCTTGAAGTCTCTTGTGCATTGTTATTCCAACATGGTCTTCGAAAAAATACTCGGGCCTGACTATTCTTCACGCAGTGTCTTTAATCAATAGGATGCCATCTCGAACATTGGGCAACTGAGCTCTTTTCCTTGTTTTACATCCTTTGAATCTATTATTTGAGTTACCTCCTCATGTGTTTGGGTGCTGTTGTTTTGTTCACTATCTTGCTCCAGGAACCACCAAACTCAATCCCCGTGCTATTTGTGCCATCTTTCTAGGGTACATTTATCTTCAGAAGGGTATAAGTGCTTTGATCCCAGCATACGATGATGATATGTTGTAAAGGGTGTAACATTTTTTGAATCTCAGTCTTATTTCTCTCCTTCTTTGTCACATAATGGGACCCCTTGCTCTTCTCCTCCTGTCCCACTCTTATCTCCAGCATTAGAATCTCCCCCTATGTTGGTTTATACTTTATAGTTTATACCACTTCACCTTCTTCGTAATAGGTTTTATAGCAGTACTTTAGTAGAGGATGACAATGATGGGAGCATCGTGTTACTCACGCACCTCCGGCCTGTGATATGTCTACAACATGGATGGCAAAATCGGCCGACTCGGATTGGAATTGGTCGATTCGAGTTGAAATCTGCCTATCTCGATCCAGTTTTTTTTTTTTTTTTTTGGTGAGGGGGGGGGGGGGGGAATGTCGACCCACCCACGATGTAAGGTGGAATCGGACTAGATGGAACCACCGCACGATCCAACCTGATTTCACCCTCTGTAGCTTGATTCCCTCCACTTTCCTTATTTACCTGAACATCATTTAAGTAAATGTTTCATTTACTTAAGATATTATATGTAAATAATGAAGTACCCCCCATTTGAATCCAATAAAAATATCCAAAAAATTGTATTTCTTACCAATAAAAAGTCAACTCTTCCATCTAAGAAGAAAATCGCGATTTTGGTGATTCCATCAAAATAGCGTCTTTCTAATCCCTCATAATTTGGTCTATCTAAAAATTTCATAATTTAAATAAACTCCATGAAACACTAAAAATCCAAAGTCCGGTGAAAAAGTCAAACGTTCATGTGACTTCTCCAAGGGAGTCACTCTCCTACTGACTAGGACTTGGTTACTGTCAGTAGGAGAGTAGCTCCCTTGGAGAAGTCATATGTACATTTGATTTTTTTCACCGGACTTTAGATTTTTAGTGTTTCATGGAGTTTATTTAAATTATGAAAATTTTAGATAGACCAAATTATGAGGGATTAGAAAGACACTATCTTGATAGAATAACCAAAATCGCGATTTTCTTCTTGAATGGGACAATTGACTTTTTATTGGTAAGAGATGTGATTTTTTTGATATTTTTATTGGATTCAAATGGGGGGTACTTTCTTATTTACATGTAATATCTTAAGTAATTACTTAAATGATGTTCAGGTAAATAACGATGCCTCGAGGTGATGTTTAAGTAAACTACAATTTCTCATTAATCCAATTTATTTATGTTCAAATGCATGTACATGATAAGAATTGAATTTCATTGTGTTTATATTCAATCAGTTTTGTATGTGTTTTCCTATTTTTTGTGATTTTTCATGATTTTCTCTGTTTTTTTTTTCTCCTGATTTTCCACAATTTTTATTCATTTTTTAATCTGTCCGATCCGGATCGGCCAGATTCCCTAAGAATCGGCTGGATCCCTCGATCCGATCTGATTCGGATCTGGATCGACCATGGCCGATCCAGACCCCGATTCCGATCTTGCCATCCATGGTCTGCAGGTCGGCTTCCCACTTCTGCTTCAGGTGAGACTCTACCTAGCTTGAACCTTTCCATTGCTCTTCATAAAGGATCTCGAACTTGTACTCGTCATCTTATTTCTCAATATATATCCAATTCTTGTCTGTCTCTTATTTATTGTTCTTTTTTATCTACTATTTCCTCTTATCATGTTTCCACTTCTTATTTTGAGGCTATGAGAGACCCAAAGTGGGTGCAAGCTATAAATGAAGAATTGAGTGCTCCTCAGAAAATTGGGACTTAGTGGATTTACCTTCAGGTTAGAGTGTAGTAGGTTCTAAGTGGGTATACACCATAAAGTTCAATGCAGATGGTTCCATTTAGCAATATAAGACTCGTTGGTTGCGCGTGGTTTCACCTAGACCTATGCATTGATTATTCTTAAACTTTTGCCCCTGTTGCTCGTTTCAAATTTGTTCGCTTTGTTTTGGCCCTTGCTATCTATTTTTCATGGTTTCTTTATCAATTGGATGTAAAGAATGCATTTTTGAGTGGTGATTTACAAGAGGGGTTTATATGCAAGCCCCTCTCGGACTTGATGTAAGGGGGGGAATCGTAAGGTCAACAAGACCCTTTATGGTGTTAAACAGTCACTGAGAGCTTGGTTTCTGAGGTTTAAGAAAGCTATGCTGAACTTTGGCTACTCACAAACTTTTTTTTGTCTATACTCTTTTGATCAAATGACAAGATAAAAAGGTTGTTGTGCTGCTGGTATATGTGATGATATAATAATTACTAGTGATCACATAGGGGAAATTGTCAGTCTAAAGATGAATCTTGCACAAGAATTTGACCTTAAAGATCTGGGTGAACTTAAATACTCTCTTGGTGTTGACGTAACTCGTTCCAAGAAGGGAATATGTATCAGCCAAATGAAGTATGCTTTTGATCTCTTGAAGGAAATGGTTAAGCTTGGGTGTAAACCAACAGACACGCCAATTGAATCCAATCATGGGTTGAGTGACTCCAAAGATGAATTGTTATTTGACCCTGAAAGAGGGAAATATCAACAGTTGGTTGGGCATTTGCTTTATTTGGGACTCACTCGACCTGATTTAACTTATGCAGTCAGTGTTGTGAGTCAATTTATGCATTCTCCTTGGGTGCCTCACCTGAGAGCTGTTGAGAGGATACTCCGGTACATCAAGTCTTGTCTTCGCAAGGGTCTTATGTTCTCTAAATCAGAAAAACTAATTATGGAAAGCTATTCTGATGCTGATTGGGCAAGTTCAAAGAGTGGAGATCTACTACTAGTTATTGCCTTTTCCTAGTAGGGAACCTGATTGCTTGGAGAAGCAAAAAACAGAAAGTTTGTGCACGATCTAGTGCAGAAAAGGAGTATCGAGTCATGGTTAATTGTATCACAAAGTTGACATGGTTAAAATTTTTCTTAGCTGATCTTGGTATGGAGGTGTCTCCCTACGAAGTTGTACTGTCACAACAAGGCTGCCATCAGCATTGCCAACAATCCGGTGCAACATGATCGCACGTTCGCACCAAGCATGTTGAGATTGATCGACATTTGATCAGGGAGAAATTGGACTTTGGAGAAGTTTGCCTGCCTTATGTCAAATCCAAAGTTCAAGTGGCTGATGTGTTTACAAAAGGACAATCTGTGGATCAATTTCGCTCCTGTTTAAGCAAACTGAGCATGCTTGATATTTATGCTCAATTTGAGGGGGACTGTCTGCCCCTGTTAGTTAAGTAATAGGCATGGCTAGGTTTGTTATTTTGCTTTCTTATCAAGGGTATATTAGTCTGTAATCCTTTTTTTTATTAACCTTAAATAGTGATATAAAAAGGGGTGGCTACGGTTTTCTCTGTGACATACAGTAGCCACCCATGGCTTCTCTGATTGTCCACCTTCTCTTCTTCCTCCTCCTTTTCCCTGCGTGATAGTTTTAGATCATTTAGTAACCATACCCAGGGAAAATTTTCATCACTTTTTAAAACTTTAATAGGTCCGCCGCGCCGCTCGCCCTTGCCAGAGAGGTCTGCTGCACTACTCGTCCTCGCCGGAAAGGTCTGCCGCACTGCTCGCCCTCGCCGGAGCACATCCGCCGCTTGCTGGGGGTCAGCCGATGGCACTTCGAGGGGAGGGGGGAGAGCTTAGAATCGGGATGTGGGAGTCAGTCGATTGCAATGGCCTTTTAGGGTTCGGGAGGGGGTTTATGCGTGGGAGCGAACCGGACCAGTCTGGTCCGGTTTGGCATGGCCTAGGCGCTTGAAACCCCCAGAGCACCCGAGGCGACCGTGAAGGCGATGTAGGCATTTTCCTCCGCAAACCTGGCAGACGTGAGGCGCCTCACCTCGCCTCATCGCCGAGGCGATTGCCTTGGCCGCCTTTGATAACACAGGCAGCAACAATGGTGGCTGGAGGAGGTGGCGACGATGGCCAAAGGTGGCAATGGGTGGGGTGGCAGGCCTTATTGGGGCCCAAATGGACCCAAGGTGACCAGGTGGGCCAAGACACCTGCCTAGGCACTGCCTTGGGGTGCTTTTTTGGGCCCCAATAAGGCAGGCCTGTGCCTTGTCCATGCCTGGGGATTTTCCAGCCTAGGCAGTGCCTAGGCGTCACTTAGGCGAGCGCCTTGACATCTATGCTAGCCAAATCACTTAGTTATGTGAAATGATTCATTTTAATGATATTCACACCTCCATCGCATCTCTCTCTTATGATTAACTGTGCACATCTGAAACTGAGCTTTTAATAACAAAAAGTCTATGTGTACCTTTTGATAACAACATTGCTGGATCCATCTTGTTTAAAATTGTCTGATTAAGATTACTGTGTTTCCTCACATCAATGAAGCTTCAACATTGCTATTTATTGCTTTTGATCCTTTGGTATGCATCATGCATGGCTTCCTTACTCTCTCATATACACACACACATGCAACTCTTCTACAAGCTCTCAAAGTGCTTCAACCACTTTTATGGAAAATTTGCCCTCTTCTATTCTTTGTCTTGGTATTTGTTCATCTGTTGGTTGCAGTTTTGAAGTCTATTCTCTTATAAGATGTTATATTTGTCTGTGTAAACTCTTTTGGTTCTCCCAGTTTTCATGTTTGGTGTAGGTCATCCCTTTTCTTCTACAAAACACAAATCTACTACTCTAATATGGTTTAATCACTTGTCTGAAAATTTTGCACTTTCTTTGCTTGAATTTTTTTTTTGTAGCATTTTTTGAGAATTTATTCCTTATCTAATGTTGTCTTTCTCATTATAAATTCTTGTGGTTCTCTCAGGATTTTCGTCACCTTCTTGATGATAGCTTTGAGTTAGTCATGAAGATGAGAGATTTGATTATTGATTGGGTACAAGAAGGGTTTCAGGACTTCTTTAAATCACTGGATGGTCATTTCCTCTTGCTGTGTGGAAAACGTAATGCCGCAAAGCAGCAAACAAGTCAAGCTGATAGGGCTCTGCTAGACAAGGTGCAAACTGGGCTCGTTCTTGTGGTGGCCCAGCTTTCTGTTTTTATAGAACAGAGTGCAATCCCCAGGATTACGGAGGCAAGTACCTCATGAGACTCTGGTTCATATGAATAGCCAATTGAACAGCCTTTCATTTACTTATCAGTTTTTTTCTATTTGCAGGAAATAGCTGCTTCTTTTTCTGGTGGTGGCATCAGGGGGTATGAGTATGGACCTGCATTTGTACCTGGAGAGATCTGCCGGCTGTTTCGCTCAGCAAGTGACATGTTTTTGCATCTGGTAAACTTATGGTCATAATTATTGATGTTCAAGCAATAAAAAGAAATGAGAGGAGCAGGAGAGGGGACACAGGGAAAAGGCATGGAGGAGGAGAGGCTTGTGACATCAAGTTCTTTTTCCCCTGAAAAGAGTTAACTGCGTTGCTGATATAAACAGAAGTGAAAACAGTAAAGAAAAATAGGAGAGGAAAAGGAACCTTTCCCTCACAAGAAGCAAAAACCACCTAAATAAATTATGGCAGTAATTTATAATCCTTCTTCTAATCATCCAGGGAAATGTGAGCTTTGCCCACCCCAATTCTCCAACTGTACAATAATAGACTGATGTTCTCCACATAAATAGATACTCCCGTGAAAATGCAATCTTTTCATTCTGTTCAAATGCTCCAGCAGATTGATTACCTGTACAAGGAGGTTGACAATCTGTTTTAGCTCGAGTGCTTTGAAACACTCCCATATTTATTGTACATTTGTAAACTGAAGATAATGAGACAACATGCTATGAAAAATTCTCCAAATTGTCCTCATTTTCACACATAGAGCATGTCTTACGATCTGGACTCCATCTCCTCCTTTACATTGTTGTTATGATCCTTTTGTCAAAGATTTACTACATAAAAGCCTGAACCTTCAGAGAAGCTTTCACCTTCCGGACTGCTTGAATTTAGTGTATGGTGCACTGGTTCCTTTAAAGAGAGCAGTACAAAGCCTTGACTATGAAATCCCCTTGGATTTTTCTCCTGACATACAACATCTGCCCAATTGCAGTCCAAGGTTAAGGTTTGAAGTAGATCAATCAGAACCTAGTCTTCTTCCTCTTCTGATTTCCGTCCTCTCTGCAATTGAAGATGTCACACTGAAGCAAGTTCACTTGATACATCTAGCAATCTTTGACTATGCACCAATTATCTAGTGCTAGATTGAACATCTTCGATTACTTATCCTTAAGATACATGCTGGTTCACCGTCTATCTTGCTATAAATGGAGTTGAACTCCTGTCTCCAACTTTTATATAGATGTGCTTGTCCATGAAGGTTCCAGCCTTTAAGAATAATTAAAATTCCTTTCCATATGGGCTAAACTTTACTATTGTTGTCCAACTCCCGAGTAGAATTTGTTCATATCATGTGATTCTTGTAACAAATGACATTCTTCCACAGATTGATGCCCTGACCCATCACCCATAAGCTCTTGCAGCCATTTACTTAATAGTGCAGCATTCATCTGTCTAAGATTTATAATGCCTAGAACACACATCTTCTTTGCTCTGCCAGCCGATTCCCACTTTTTTAGAGGTATGGCAGCTGAATTCCCTTGTGTTCTCCTCATTGAAATCTCCTGATTTGATCAAGAAGTGTAAGAACTAAAGCAGGTATGCTAAAAACTGATTAGTGTTGAGGAATATCAGATACAACAGAATTAATATGAATAATTCTCCCATCCAGAGATAAGTGGCTTCCTTTGCATTTGTTTCATAGGATACTGTTTGATGTCCACCATTCTATCTCAGTTTTTTTTTTTAACTTCATTGTCTCTCCTGCATGTACTTCTTTCTTCCTTTTCTTCTTCTTCATCTGATGACTTTGAGCATCGGATGTTCTTTTTTCCTTTCACTTGTTATATTCTGCTTTAATTATCAATTAATTTTAAGCGGTTTTTGGTTGCCTTCAGAAGCAAAATCTGTTATGTCTTCCTCATAGCAAAAAATCTCTATTTATTTTTCTAATGTGAGCTTGATAGGGTGCTGGGGCTGAATGACCTACCACCTTGGTAGAGGTTCCTTTTTTCTTTTGTTTCTTATTTTGTACTCTTTTCCTTAATGAGTTTTACTCTTTCAGTCACCTTCTAAAAAACATATGGTTACTTTGAAGAAGACATACTTATTCTACATATGAAATAGTCATAAGGCTTTTATCATTATTTGATAACATTGGATGCAAAGAGGAAGCGGAATATTTGGATTTACTTGTATTCCTACTTTTTTTTCTTCTCTAGTTTCTTGTGGAGAGTAGGTACAAGAAAATATGTGCATGATGCCTTCATTTTCTATAAAGACATTTGAATTCCTCTCAAAATATTTCTTTCGTTATTATATTTACGTAGACTTATATGGAGTCAAGTGCAAATAAGGAAGTCTTCAATGAAACTTTTAAAGCACTTCTAATGTACTTTTCTTTTGTTTTTTAATGTACTTTTCTTTTGTTTTTTGAATTATTCTCGTTGATGTCATATTGCTAGTTCTTGATGTAGTATTGCTGGAGTAGGGGTCCTAGACTTCTAGGGGATGAATCTCTCCTCATTTTGATTGTACTGCCTTTATTTATTTATTTATTTTTTAAATTGGTGGTATAGTCTACAACTTTTGAGAAATAAATAGAAGGGCCCCAGACATAATAATGTACAAGCTTAAAAGGAATGGAACTTTTATTCCCTGAAACTGGAGACCAAGTTTTAGACAGCTTCATGACATGGCAAAGATACTAGAGGGGCTAAAAGATGAACAAGGTAAAATAAACAAGGAATATGACTCTCCTTGACCCAAGAGACAGATGTCTTCTATGGGATTCCAATATGCCTTAGATCCCTTTTACCAGAAGATCACGTCTCTGAACTGGAAGAGGTAAAGACCGCCTACTTTGTGGTGGCTTCCAATCATTTTCTTTGTCTTCGAGTCTTGCTTATGAAGCAAGGTCTTGGAGCAGTTTTACCTTCATCACTCATTGAGTCATATTTATAAACAGACGCAAGACATGAAAGGTTGAGGTCAAGAACAAATGATCATTTAACATGATGGCACTTTTCATGTCCACAAGGGCTCTAGTGCTGTCAAGTTGTCAACAATGGTCATCTCATCCTATCTTTAGCTGAGTAAATATGATGAGAATTTGATAAACTATGAAGTTTATGAGGGATGAGAAGAAGCCATGAATTTTCATGTTAATTTTAGGGGAAGACACATCCTGGACAATTTTCTGGTGGCTCATGAATGCTTGTTTGCTCTGAAGCAGCGCAGGGGACAAGGCTTAGTTCTCAAACTTGACTTTGAGAAGGCGTATGATAGAGTCAGTTGGGAATGTTTGCTGCATTGTTTAGACAGGATGGGCTTTGGTGTCAGATGGATTACATGGATGATGGATCAGGGCTTGTATCTCTTCTGCTTGCTGTGCTTATCAACGGGAGACCCACAGATTGGTTCTATAGTGGTAGAGGTCTTAGGCAGGGGGATCCTCTCTCTCCCCCCTTTTTGTTCTTGTTGCTAATATCTTGAGCAGGATGTGGATGAGGGCGGAGACTGTGGGTCTCATTGCAGGCTTTCAAGGAGTTAGAGGTGGCCCCTCGATCTCACATCTTCGGTATGCGGACGACACTATCCTCTTTCTCTCTGAGGGTGTACATATGCCTTTTTAAGGTGAGATTTCTCCTGGATTTGTTTTAAGAAGTGACGGCTGAAAGTCAATTTCAACATGAGCCTTCTCATTGGGGTGAACGTGGACGTGAATGTCATGTGGAGGGCAGCTACTGTGTTGGGCTGCAAGATTGGTTGGTTCCCTATCACCTACTTGGGTCTACCGCTTTCTCCTGGTGTTCTTAGAGTTGTAGATTGGCAGCCTATCATTCATAGACTTGAGCCTAGGTTGGCAGGATGGAAGGCTAGATCACTGTCTTATGGAGGGAGGCTTGTGTTTTGTAGTTCTGTTCTGGACAGCTTACCTACATACTTTCTCTCCATGTTCAGGATTAAGGTTCAGGTGGCTAAGAAACTTGAGTTCATTAGATGCAGGTTCTTTTGGCATGGTAGTGGAGGCAGGTGTAGAGGGTGGCATGATGTGGCTTGGGGGAGGGTTACCAAGTGCAGAACTCAGGGTGGTGTGGGCCTGAAGAACACTAGGGACTTCAACTTAGCGCTGTTAGCTAAGTGGTTGTGGAGGTTGGTGGCTGACCAGGGAGGATTCTGGGCGGATATCATCCAGCAGAGATATTTTGAGAGATCTAGACTTTGGGACTTGCCTCTATTATCGAGGGCGGTTTCTTCTCCTCGTTGGCGAGACATATATGCTTGCAGGGATCTTTTCTCCATCAGTATCAGGGCTCAGGTGGGTAAGGGTGATAAGACCCTATTTTGGATGGATAGATGGTGTGGAGACTTCCCTTTTTGTGTGATGTTCCTGAATCTTTTCCGAGTGACTTCTGCGTCGCAGCTCCTTGTTTCTCAGGCAGTTGATACTTCCTTGCAGGGCAGTGTGTGATCACCCACTTTTAGGAGCGACTTGTCATGCCAAGAGATTATTCAGCTTCAGGACCTTCTCTCCAACCTTTCTTCTATTGCTTTGTCGGACTCTGGGGACTGGTGTTTTTGGAGATGGTAAAAGGATGGTTGCTTCTCTGTCAAATCAGCTTATAGCATTATTTCAGATGGTGGTCTTAGGCATGGACTTTATGCACAGGTGTGGAAGACTAAAAGCCCATTAAAGGTGAAAGATCTCTTGTGGAGGATATCTATTGGTAGGCTTCCCACATGTGACAGGCTTCATCGATTCTTACCGGACATCCAGCCTTCTTGTGTGCTTTATGGGACGACAGAAGAATATATTGATCGCATTTTCACCGTTTGCACATACACCTCTACTGTTTGGAGGGGGATGGCGGCGAGAATTCTCTACACCATCCCTTCCCACTTGGGGATCATACCCTTCATGCTGAATTGGAAGAAGCAGTGGCCTATTAGGAACGACCGAAAAGTGTGGTGGCTCATTCTACACGCTACCTTATGGATGATTTGGGGAGAAAGGAATAGGCGTATCTTTTCTAGGGCCTCTTGGGATGCTGAATCTCTTGTTGGGGTATTTGTGGCATAGTCAGGGAATGGGCATCAATCTTGTGTAATTTGGATCAGGCCAACTCCTCTCTTTTTACCTTGTTGGGGAGTTGAGTCTCTTTGTATATTTTGAGATGGATGGTGCTGTATAGGTGGCTCGTCTGCTTTTTGGAGGGGTTCCTTTGTTGGCCTATACTTGTACATTCTCTCTTTTCATTTAATATATCAGTGGTACTATCCACTTTAAAAAAAAAAAATCATGTTAAGTTGGTAACTGACTGAGTGGATAAGCTTCGTGTCAATGAAGTAGAGGTCCTAAGTTGTAAAATGTGTTTTTTTTAAGTATATGATGTCAATAAATTGGACTCCCATAAGCATTTACGGATGGGCTTGTGGAGACACCTTGAGAAGTAGATTATAAGAAGTCACTCTCCACTAGCAAGTTGGGTCATGCAATGTGGACACGGGAAAAATTTCCTCCTCCTTTTTGGTTAAGAGGTTCATTCATTTATCTATATTTTGATTTTGTATTGCGGGGCGTGCCAGCCTGCCTGCTAGGCAGAAGTAAGGGTCTGCGCAATGCAGAGAAATAATTTTTGTATATCCGTGAAACGGATGAGTGCGCCGTGTTTTAATCTGAACTTCTTTGATTCCGTGCCTTTTAATCATCAGGCGATTGGGGTGGCATGTGCTGGACCCCTGTCTCCATCGATCGGAATCGATGTTACATTTACATCGAGTTAAAAACTTTAGGTGTCGTATTAACACCAGTTTCAACCCGAATACCATTTCATAGCATGGGCGAGAATATATGCATCTGTAAGAAATTTCAAGACAACATTTTTGCTTTGTTTATTTTGAACAGAATGAGTCAAAGTTTGAAAATAGGGTTGTCTTTTGAAAAGAGTATGAGTTTCCTTTGTGGAACTTGTCATGTAGCTTGCAATGGGCAGGAACATGAACAGAATGAGTCTAAGTTTGAAAATAGGGTTGTCTTTTTGAAAAGAGTATAAGTTTCCTTTGTGGAACTTGTCATGTAGCATGCAATGGGCAGGAACATGCCCGTATTAGCAGAATTATTTTCTGAGTATGTACTCATTTCCTAGGGGCAAGATTTTCGTTCACAGGAGTCCCCTTTATATATTTGTGAACACATGGATATATCTCCGATGGGATCTCCGTAGAAATTGGATTTCTTGAAATATATGCATATAAACACATAGTTATGAACATACGAGTAGATTTTAGGACGGAATTTCCGTTTAGATGGAGTGTCGTTAAGGAAATATATACATATGATTGTACTTACATGGATATGTTCTCGGGTAGAACCCCTGCGTAGGCAGAGTTCAACTCAGGATTCATATCCGTATGAACATAGAGTCACAATTATATGAGTATGTATTCGAGGAGAATTTCTGTTTAGACAGAGTTTCCTCAAGAAAACATATGCATATAAGCACGAGATTATGATCATATAGATATGCTCTTGAGCAGAATCCCTGCTTGAGCAGAGTCTCCTCGAAGAAACATATACATGTGAGTACAAGAACAGTGGCATCTAAATGTCCGTACCCATAGAGTCTCGCTCAATATGGAGGCATTTAGAGCACAACATACAAAGGGTATTTAAATACCGTATGTTCATAGAGACTTGCTCGATATGAACAATATTTAAACCCCGGAAAATCCCCACAGAGACTTGCTCGATGTGAGGTACAAAATATACCAAGATACAAATATACAAGAGTATTGTGTTTGTATGGATATGTTCTCGGGCAGAACCTCTACGTGAGCGGAGTTCATCCTAAGAATCATATACATATGATCATAAGGTCTTGATTATATGGATATGTATTTGAGCAGAACTTCTGTTTATACAGAGTTTTCTCAAGAAAACATATGCATATAAGCACGAGATTAGGATCATATGAATATCTTCTTGGGCAGAACTTCTGCTTGGGCAGAGTCTCCTCGAAGAAACATATACATACAAGAACAAACGGCATCTAAATGCACGTGCCCATAGAGACTTGCTCGATATGGAGGCATTTAGAGCACAAAGATACACGGGTATTTAAATACCATATGTCCGTAGAGTCTTGCTCGATACAGACAGTATTTAAATCCCGAAAAATCCCCACAGAGACTTGCTCGACGTGGGGATATGAAATATACAAACATACAAGGGCATTTATATACCATGTGTCCATAGAGACTTTCTCGATATGGACGGTATTTAAATCCTGAAGAATCCCTACAGAGACTTGCTCGATGTGGGGATATGAAATATACTATAGGACTTTGGAGAAACCCTTCATGGAGGGGACGAGGAGATGTTGATGCCGTATACGATGGCGATCTCCTGCTCTTTTGCACGCTATCGAGCACTCCTCACTCCATATCGAGCAAGAAATGAGCCAGTACTTTCACGCCGAACCAAGAATTTGGAAGAACGAACTGAAGGAGATTGGAAAAAGGAGGCTTTTCTATTTCTGAAATCTCTAGAACCAAGGGGCTTTTACAAGGCTTGGGGAATTGGTTTTACAAGGATTTGGGGTTGCAATTAGTAGGGTTTAGGGACAGCATTTAGGGGCTTGCCTTGGCTGGCCTCTTCAATATGGGGACTAGTTTTTCCAGCATAAAGGGGGGAATTTATGGGGCTTCATGCACCCCTTGGAATGGAGGAGGTGCCTCCCCTTTTATAGGGGAGGGCTTCCTCTCCCCTTGCTGCCTGCGCAGTAGAAGGGGAGGGGGAGACCCCCTGTCCGGTTGGAGGGGTTTCCCCTCAACCGGTTTAACATTAAACTGGTTGGGGGGAAGCACCCCCAACCGGTTTAATATTAAAATGGTTGGGGGGGGGAAGCTCCCCCCCAACCGGTTGGAGGGAGAGCACCCCCAACCGGTTTAATATAAAAAGGTTGGGGGGGGGGGGCTTCCCCTCCAACCGGTTTTATGTAAAACCGGTTGGAGGGGGAGCACTCCCAACCTGTTTTATAGAAAACGGGTTGGGGGGATCTCCCCTCCAACCGGTTTAATATCAAACCGGTTGGAGGGGGGACCTCCAACCTGTTTAATATTAAACAGGTTGGAGCCCTCCAACCGTCCTCCTAAGGAGAGGTGGAGGCTCTCCCCCCCATTCCCTTTAAGCCAAGGGATATCTTAAAATGGGGGGGGGGGAGGACTTGCCTATAAATAGGCCATTACATGCCCTATTTGAGGGGTACCCAATTTACTGAAATCCCGCTTCTTTGCTCCGAGTTTTGCTTGGCGAAGAGTTGCATTTGCACCCTTGGAGCTTCTGTCACCAACTTGTTCTTGTGTTTGTACTTGTGCTTGTACTTCATACTTGGTCTTTATGGACCTCGTACTGTCGAACTTCTTCCGTGCATTTATATCTCACAATTGGTCTTTATGGACCTTGTGCTGCCGGATTTCTTTCGTGCTGTATCTGTACTTGTACTTGTCACTTGGCCTTTATAGACCTCGTGCTGCTGGATTTTTCTTTCATGGTGTATTTGTACTTCAGTGTTTAGTGCAAGGCATTAATCTCTTTTGATTTGTTCGGAGACTTAATGCGGTTTGAAGATCTCTTTGTTTATTTTTGAAGGAAAATACCCAGGATACTGTCTGTAACTTTTTGGGGTTCAACAAATGCCCCCCACAGGTTATGTGTCAGATTTTGCAAATGACGACACGTGACCTGTGTAGAACCTTTGTGTAGTATTCTCATCTGGCTTCGTGAAGTGTCTCTTTCTGACATTTCTTTGTTGATTTTTCTTTGCTTAGCCGGACTTGCCGTCTTTGTGATTTCTTTTTCCTACTAATTTATGTATATCCTCATTCCTTTTCAGGCTTTAGTCATGTCGCACGAAAGGCAGTTCTTGAGCCGGGGCCGCCATGCTCAGAGCACTTGTGACAGAGTTGTCTTGCTGAATGACATGATGTCGGCTTTGGGAGAACCTTGTGTCACAAAGGACAATGTATCCTTGCTAAACAACGGTTATAATACCATTGCCAAAGGTCAAGTTGAGAATGATTCACCTGATGATAGGATTGATTCCTCACTCATCAGTCATACAGGAGGCATTTGTAGGTATCAGTGGACAGAGGGTTATCCAGACCATTTTCCGCTAAATAAGGGGCTATTTTCATTTATTCAAAACTTTGTCCCTTTTCATATGGAAGCTGATGATCCTTGCTTAATTGCAGAAAGACGGTACCTAGAGACTGTTATTCTGACATATCGAGACAGTCTCCTCGGAGCTTGTCCCGTCTTTTATCCTAGCTTTTCTTTGGGCTTGGCTATGCCACAGCGGCTGCTTTCTGCTGCTGATCTGGGGGTATTTAGTCGGGACCTCACTCATTATACATGGTTCCGGATGATTTCTCCAGCCAAGTGGAATTTAAAGGGGCGTCATAGGGCAATGAACCAATCCAATGGATTGCTACTTATGCCTTGCGACCCTCGTTATAATACTGGAGGGTATGACAACCGCTGCCTTCTTGATAGGATCATCGATCATACCACTCCCAGTTGGTATGGGAGATGGTCAGTAATGCCCTCCCATGTCTTTTATTACGTTGCCACAGAGTGGCTGATGGGAATCTTACATCATTATGGTGAGCTTCTCAAAGCAACTGGTATTTACGGAGCCGTTGAAGCAGCATTAATTTGATTATCCCTGCTATACGGGTTTTCTTCAAGCTCTAGTGGAACGCTTCAACTTCGCTGGAACACCTTCGGGACAGCCGAGGGAGAAACCTCATTGGATTTATGGAGTTTTCATCGCATTTCTGGGCTGCCCATATCTGGCCACTTCTATGAGGAAGTAGTCTTGAATGATTTGCACAACTTTCGCACCAATGGTCGTGGGCAATATATTCTCCCTTATAGCCTTTGCTTCCTGATGAAGGTGTGGAGGGACCTTGCTCGTGCCGAGAGGATCGAGAAGGAGAAGCCTGCAACCAGGACTGTAAGCTAGAATGCCTAGGTTCGCTATTTCTATAACGGGCCTTTTTGCTTTTTTGATGGCTTTGCAGTTGAAGGCCGTCATTTAGAGCACTATCGCCAACTGGAAGCAAAGAGGACTTCTCGTGGCCGATATATATTTGCTCCGAAGAACAAAGGATGGAACCCACGACGTCTGCCAGATCGTACATACCTTGCTGCATATTTGGTGTACTGGCTCTCCAATTTTGTGGTCCCGCATGGTGAGGAGGAAGGAATCTGTCCTGGGCTGATTTATCCTGCCTATCTTCTTGCGGAGGGGCATCAGTTTGCTATTGCTCCTGCCGTCTTAGCAAATATATTTCACAGGTTGGGGGCCCTGAGTTCACATTCTTCTCCTCGAGATAAGAAGATGTTACTCCCAACCCATTATTTGAGTGCTTGGGCAGGCCTTTTACTACCTGGTCTTTGTCAAACTGTTGATCTGCCCCGGCCTATGGCTCCGTTGGTCTTGTTGTTTAGGAACCGGCCTTCTGGGGATGTGTTGAAGGGGCTTGTTGATGCTCGTTCCAGTTTGTCTTTTCTTCCAAATGGAGAGCAGGGGCTTCTACCATTTGGCAATATATCCCGCGGTTCAAGACCATATAGTATTAAAACTTCGGGTGGGACAACGTATCATATACCTCATGGTGATGGTCCCGACCCCTCTTTGTATCAAGATTGGTTGCGTTGCATTCGCCCTGGAGTGCTGGTGTACCGTGGGGGACAGTCACTCATATTAGAGCCTTATTACCCTTTACGGTTTGCCAGAAATTTTGGCTATGATCAGCTGACCCCACCAAATGCAGAGTTTCCTTTAATGACTCGCCTCAATCGAAGCCACCGTCTTCATTTGAATGCAGCGGCTTGGTGGAATTACTTTTGTCGAGAGGAAGTCGGCTCAACATGTGCCTTCCCAAACCTTGAGGCTATCGGACGTGTAGACGTCTTTTATGCCCGATGGTGGTTTGATCAAAGCAATATTTTTCGGATATCTCATCACGAGCTAAGGGAGGCTGAAGAATCTCGGCTTGAGAAGCACAACCTTCCCCCAATTTATATCCATAAGAAATTTTTGTCTGCTCATTTTTCAGAGTTTGGTGGACTCATACACCAGCTATTATGAAGAGGCAATGCAGACCTCCCTTAGCTCGTGATGAGATATCCGAAAAATATTACTTTGATCAAACCACCATCGGGCATAAAAGACGTCTACACGTCTGATAGCCTCAAGGTTTGGGAGGGCACATGTTGAGCCGACTTCCTCTCGACAAAAGTAATTCCACCAAGCCGCTGCATTCAGATGAAGACGGTGGCTTCGATTGAGGCGGGTCATTAAAGGAAACTCTGCATTGGGTGGGGTCAGCTGATCATAGTCAAAATTTTTGGCAAATCGTGAGGGGTAGTAAGGCTCTAATATGAGTGACTGTCCCCCACGGTACACTAGTACTCTAGGGCGAATGCAACGCAACCAATCTTGATACAAAGAGGGGTCGGGACCATCACCATGAGGTATATGATACGTTGTCCCACCCGAAGTTTCAATACTATATGGTCTTGAACCGCGGGATATATTGCCAAATGGTAGAACCCCCTGCTCTCCATGGAAGAAAGACAAGCTGGAACGAGCATCAACAAGCCCCTTCAGCGCATCACCAGAAGGCCGGTTCCTAAACAACAAGACCAACAGAGCCATAGGCCGGGCAGATCAACAGTTGACAAAGACCAGTAGTAAAAGGCCTGCCCAAGCACTCAAATAATGGGTTGGGAGTAACATCTTCTTATCTCGAGGAGAAGAATGTGAACTTAGGGCCCCAACCTGTGAATATATTTGCTAAGGCGGCAGGAGCAATAGCAAGCTGATGCCCTCCGCAAGAAGACAGGTAGGATAAATCAGCCCAGGCCTGATTCCTTCCTCCTCACCATGTGGGACCACAAAACTGGAGAGCCAGTACACCAAATATGCAAAGGTATGTACGATCTGGCAGACGCCGTGGGTTCCATCCTCTGTTCTTCGGAGCAAATATATATCGGCCACGAGAAGTCCTCTTCGCTTCCAGTTGGCGATAGTGCTCTAAAGCAAGTTTTGGCGCATCGCCGATTCGGACCGGATCGGGATTATCCTGATCCGATCCGATTCGGGCGGATCGAACCGATTCGGTTCGATCCGCTTGGATTCGGCGAGAACTTGGTCCTGTTCAGGCAGGGTTCACTGGACTCATGATCTTGTTCAGGCAGGGTTGTCAGGATCTGCTTATTACCTGAATATCATTTAAGTAAATGTTATAATTTGTTGTTTCATTTACTTAAGATATTACATGTAAATAAGGAAGTACCCCCCATTTGAATCCAATAAAAATATCAAAAAATCATATCTCTTACCACTAAAAAAGTCAACTCTCCCATCGAAGAACAAAATCGCGATTGGTGATTTTAGCGAAATGCTAACTTTTTTATCTCTCATAATTTGGGTCTATCTAAAATTTGATAATTCAAATAAACCATTGGGACACTAAAAATCTAAAATCCGGTAAAAAAAGTCCAATGTGCATGTGACTTTCTCCAAGGGCCGCTCTCCTACTGACATCACTTAGTCTGCTCGATGCATCTCAGGATTTGGTCACACTTAAGTTATCATCACCTAACCTCATGAGAATTCACTTTCTAATTGAAAAGAAACTAGAAAGTGATAATTCTTATGAGTTTGAATGATGATAACTTAATTTTGACCAAATCTTGAGATGCCTCGAGCAGACTAAGTGCTGTCAGTAGGAGAGCGGCTCCCTTGGAGAAGTCACATACACGTTTGACTTTTTTTACCGGACTTTAAATTTTAGTGTTCCATATGGTTTATTTGAATTATCAATTTTTAGATAGACCAAATTATGAGAGATTAAAAAGTTAGCATTTCGCTAAAATCACCAAAATCGCGATTTTGTTCTTCGATGGGAGAGTTGACTTTTTTTGGTAAGAGATATGATTTTTTGATATTTTTATTGGATTCAAATGGGGGGTACTTCCTTATTTACATGTAATATCTTAAGTAAATGAAACAACAAATTATAACATTTACTTAAATGATATTCAGGTAAATAAGCAGATCCTGAACCCCTGCCCGAAGAGGATCCTGAGTCCAAAGAACCCTGCCTGAACAGAACCAGGCGAATCGGACCGATCGCGAATCGGACTTCCCTGATCCGCACCGATTCGCCCGAATCGGTCCGATCCGATCCGGCACGCCAAACCATGCTCTAAAGGACGGCCTTCAACTGCAAAGCCATCAAAAAATCAAAAAGGCCCGTTATAGAAATAGCGAACTCAGGCATTCTGGCTTACAGTTCTGGTTGCAGGCTTCTCCTTCTCGATCCTCTCGGCACGAGCAAGGTCCCTCCACACCTTTATCAGGAAGCGAAGGCTATAAGGGAGAATATATTGTCCACGACCATTGGTGCGAAAGCTGGCAGATCGTTCAAGACTACTTCCTCATAGAAGTGGCCAGATATGGGCAGCCCAGAAATGCGATGAAAACTCCATAAATCCAATGAGGTTTCTCCCTCGGCTGTCCCGAAGGTGTTCCAGCGAACGTTGAAGCGTTCCACCAGAGCTTGAAGAATCCCCGTATAGCAGGGATAATCAAATAATGTTGCTTCAACGGCTCCGTAAATACCAATTGCTCTAAGAAGCTCTCCATATGATGTAAGATTCTCATCAGCCACTCTGTAGCCCCGTAATGAAAGACATGGGAGGGCATTACTGACCATCTCCCATACCAACTGAGAGTGGTATAATCGATGATCCTATCAAGAAGGCAGCGGTTGTCATACCCTCATATTATAACGAGGGTCGCAAGGCATAAGCAGTAATCCATTGGATTGGTTCATTGCCCTATAACGCCCCTTTAAATTCCACTTGGCTGGAGAAATCATCCGGGACCATGTATAATGAGTGAGGTCCCGACTAAATACCCCCAGATCAGCAGCAGAAGGCAGCGCTGTGGCATAGCAAAGCCCAAAGGAAAGCTAGGATAAAAGACGGGACAAGCTCCGAGGAGACTGTCTCGATATGTCAGAATAACAGTCTCTAGGTACCGTCTTTCTGCAATTAAGCAAGGATCATCAGCTTCCATATGAGAAGGGACAAAGTTTTGAATAAATGGAAATAGCCCCTTATCTAGCGGAAAATGGTCTGGATAACCCTCTGTCTGTTGATACCGATAAATGCCTCGTGCATGACTGATGAGTGAAGAATCAATCCTATCATTAGGTGAATCATTCTCAACTTGACCTTTGGCAATGGTATTATAACCGCTGTTTAACAAGGATACATTGTCCTTTGTGACACAAGGTTCTCCCAAAGCCGCATCATGTCATTCAGCAGGACAACTTTGTCACAAGTGCTTTGAGCATGGCGGCCCCGGCTCAAGAACTGCCTTTCTTGCGACATGACTAAAGCCTGGAAAGGATGAGGATATACAGAATTAGTAGGAAAAAGAAATCACAAGGACGACAAGTCCGGCTAAGCAAAGAAAAATCAACAAAGAAATGTCAGAAAGAGACACTTCACGAAGCCAGATGAGAATACTACACAAAGGTTATACACAGGTCACGTGTCGTCATTTGCAAATCTGACACATAACCTGTGGGGGGCATTTGTTGAACCCCAAAAAGTTACAGACAACATCTTGGGTATTTTCCTTCAAAAGTAAACAAAGAGATCTTCAAACCGCATTAGTCTCCGAACAAATCGGAAGAGATTAATGCCTTGCACTAACACTGAAGTACAAATACACCATGAAGAAAAATCCAGCAGCACGAGATTTATAAAGGCCAAGTGACAAGTACAAGTACAGATACAGCACAGAAGAAATCCGGCAGCACAAGGTCCATAAAGATCAATTGTGAGATATAGATGCACGGAGAAGTTCGACAGTACGAGGTCCAAAGACCAAGTATGAAGTACAAGCACAAGAACAAGTTGGCGACAGAAGCTCCAAGGGTGCAAATGCAACTCTTCGCCAAGCAGAACTCCGAGCAAAGAAGCGGGATTTCGTAAATTGGGTACCCCTCAAATAGGGCATGTAATGGCCTATTTATAGGCAAGTCCTCCCCCCCCCCATTTTAAGATATCCCTTGGCTTAAAGGGAATAGGGGGAGAGCCTCCACCTCTCCTTAGGAGGACGGTTGGAGGGCTCCAACCTGTTTAATATTAACAGGTTGAGGTCCCCCCTCCAACCGGTTTGATATTAAACCGGTTGGAGGGAGATCCCCCCACCCGTTTTATATAAACCAGGTTGGGGGTGCTCCCCCTCTAACCGGTTTTATGTAAACCGGTTGGAGGGGAGCCCCCCCACCTTTTTATATTAAACCGGTTGGGGGTAAAACCGGTTGGAGGGGAGCTTCCCCCCAACCATTTTAATATTAAACCGTTGGGGGTGCTTCCCCCCAACCAGTTTAATGTTAAACCGGTTGAGGGGAACCCCTCCAACCGGATAGGGGGTCTCCCCCTCCCTTCTACTGTGCAGGCAGCAAGGGGAGAGGAAGCCCTCCCTATAAAAGGGGAGGCACCTCCTCCATTCCAAGGGGTGCATGAATCCCCATAAATTCCCCCCTTTATGCTGGAAAAACTAGTTCCCATATTGAAGAGGCCAGCCAAGGCACCAAGCCCCTAAATGCTGTCCCTAAACCCTAGTAATTGCAACCCCAAATCCTTGTAAAACCATTCCCCAAGCCTTGTAAAAGCCCCTTGGTTCTGGAGATTTCAAAATAGAAAAGCCTCCTTTTTCCAATCTCCTTCAGTTCGTTCTTCCAAATTCTTGGTTCGGCGTGAAGGTACTGGCTCATTTCTTGCTCGATATGGAGTGAGGAGTGCTCGATAGCGTGCAAAAGAGCAGGAGATCGCCATCGTATACGGCATCAACATCTCCTCGTTCCCTCCATGAAGGGTTTCTCCAAAGTCCTATAGTATATTTCATATCCCCACATCGAGCAAGTCTCTGTGGGGATTCTTCGGGATTTAAATACCGTCCATATCGAGCAGTCTCTATGGACACATGGTATATAAATGCCCTTGTATGTTTGTATATTCATATCCCCACATCGAGCAAGTCTCTGTGGGGATTTTTCGGATTTAAATACTGTCCGATCGAGCAAGACTCTACGGACATATGGTATTTAAATACCCTTGTATCTTTGTGCTCTAAATGCCTCCATATCGAGCAAGTCCTATGGGCACGTGCATTTAGATGCCGTTTGTTCTTGTATGTATATGTTTCTTCGAGGAGACTCTGCCCAAGCAGAAGTTCTGCCCAAGAAGATATTCATATGATCCTAATCTCGTGCTTATATGCATATGTTTTCTTGAGAAAACTCTGTATAAACACGAGTTCTGCTCAAATACATATCCATATAATCATGACCTTATGATCATATGTATATGATTCTTAATGAACTCCGCTCACGTAGAGGTTCTGCCCGAGACATATCCATACAACACAATACTCTTGTATATTTGTATCTTGGTATATTCTGTACCTCACATCGAGCAATCTCTGTGGGGATTTTCCGGGGTTTAAATACTGTTCATATCGAGCAAGTCTCTATGGACATACGGTATTTAAATACCCTTGTATGTTGTGCTCTAAATGCCTCCATATTGAGCGAGACTCTATGGTACGGACATTTAGATGCCTGTTTCTTGTACTTATATGTATATATTTCTTCGAGGAGACTCTGCTCAAGCAGGGATTCTGCTCAAGAGCATATCTATATGATCATAATCTCGTGCTTACATGCATATGTTTTCTTGAGGAAACTCTGTCTAAACAGAAATTCTCCTCGAATACATACTCATTTAATCGTGAGTCTATGTTCATACGGATATGAATCCTGAGTTGAACTCTGCCCACACAGGGGTTCTACCCGAGAACATAACCATGTAAGTACAATCATATGTATATATTTCCTTAACGACACTCCATCTAAACGGAAATTCCGTCCTAAAATCTACTCGCATGTTCATAACTATGTGTTTATATGCATATATTTCAAGAAATCCAATTTCGACAGAGATCCCATCGGAGATATATCCATGTGTTCACAAATATATAAAGGGGACTCCTGTGAACGAAAATCTTGCCCCTAGGAAATGAGTACATACTCAGAAAATAATTCTGCTAATACGGGCATGTTCCTGCCCATTGCAAGCTACATGACAAGTTCCACAAAGGAAACTCATACTCTTTTCAAAAAGACAACCTTATTTTCAAACTTAGACTCATTCTGTTCATGTTCCTGCCCATTGCAAGCTACATGACAAGTTCCACAAAGGAAACTCATACTCTTTTCAAAAAGACAACCCTATTTTCAAACTTTGACTCATTCTGTTCAAAATAAACAAAGCAAAAATGTTGTCTTGAAATTTCTTACAGATGCATATATTCTCGCCCATGCTATGAAATGGTATTCGGGTTGAAACTGGTGTTAATACGACACCTAAAGTTTTTAACTCGATATAAATGTAACATCGATTCCGATCGATGGAGACAGGGGTCCAGCACACGCCACCCTAATCGCCTGATGATTAAAAGGCACGGAATCAAAGAAGTTCAGATTAAAACACGGCGCACTCATCCGTTTCACGGATATACAAAAATTCTTTCTCTGCATTGCGCAGACCCTTACTTCTGCCTAGCAGGCAGGCTGGCACGCCCCGCAATACAAAATCAAAATATAGATAAATGAACGAACCTCTTAACCAAAAAGGAGGAAATTTTTCCCGTGTCCACATGCAACTGTTTCCTTCAGCTTGTTCTCTTCTCTTTTAGTTCTGGGTGGTTCATCTCTAGGTGTAGGTCCCAGCAGTCTACCTAACAATTTTCTCTCCTACAATGTGCATCTTTGTTTTTGAATGATTCTGATCAATCAAACTGCACCCCAGGATTTGGGGATCTCATGTGCAAAGTGTTTTGCCAATTTTTTGTTTATCTTTTTACTATATCTGGTACATTTGATTTTTTTTATATTAATTTCCCCTTTCTCAATTAGCTCTTGGACTTATTTCTTGCCCCAAAAGTATAAAAATGGAGATGCCATTTAAGTAAGATAAATGCTTGTTTCTGGATGGACAGGTAGCAAATGCTACCCGTCCAGCACGGGATTGGTCACCGTGCCGGGCTCCACACCGCAAAACTTATCTTGCAGGGACCACACCAGAACGGTGACTCCTGTGCTGAATGGGTAGCTTTTGCTAGCTGTCCAGCCAGGAAACAAGCATTTCTCTTTAAGTAAATAGGTGAAACCACAAACAGGAAGCACAGGTATTCTTCTTAAATGTTAAGATTTAAGAATGGTTTGTTAGTAGTTTGATACATCCAGTTGTATGGAACCATGGCTTATAGGATCAGATTTGTGATGCTCATTCTTAAGCTGAATTGGATAAAGCTCGATGTATTTGATAAAAAAAACCTACCCTCTACCACCACAAATCACATTGTCGGGACTCTGGATCCCCATGTCAAAAATGCAATGATGTTAGTGGGATGATCCAGTTCTAGTTCTCATGGTTGACCATGAAGTGCTGTACATGTGGACTCAGCTGCCTGGAATTAATGCAGTAGAGTTACTTTACGTAGACCTGAAATTTTTTCTACAAATCTATTATATATAGTTAGGAGGGAAATTGGAGTGCGTGTTTCTGCAGCCTCTGTTCTAATCTTCTTACTTTTCTTATTCTCTGACTATGGGCAGTATATAACCTTGAGAACTCAGAGAATTTCAACAATGCTGAAGAAGAGGTTCATGGCACCTAACTGGATCAAGGTGAGAGTTTTCTTGATGCATTTTCAAGGAAATTGTTGAACATTTGACAATATTTCAGCATCTTGGCTGACCATTTTCATAAACAATTTAACAGCACAAGGAACCGAGAGAAGTTCATATGTTTGTGGATTTGCTTCTTCAAGAGGTAACTGCTTGTCTTTTATTTCAAACCATGTTATTCTTGAAGTCTTTTACAGTCTATGAAATTCATGAAGAACTGAAAGCAAATAGATAGAAATGAACTTCTAAGGGCTTAGCTTAGCGCTACTAGTAGCAAGCCACTCCACTACTAGTATAGAGGACAGATAGAAGTTAGATTCTTAGGGGTATTTTGGTTTTTGGGTATGTGAGCTATGTAGTGAGAGGCGTGAGGTGACTGAGGGGTCGGCTCAGCCTCAAAGGCCTAGGCGATCGAGGCGATATATTATTAAAATAATATATGTATTTAAAGAATATGAATATATCTATAAATATCACCTAAACAAGTGCATAAAATTAGTATATTTCATCAAAATATGTTGTATCATGTATTACATAAACTATATATAAGTGCCGAATTGGGATTAGGATGGGAACTCATACTTTATTTACTTGAATATCATTTAAGTAAATGTTATATACATTTATTTAAGAGGAAGTGCCCCCCATTTGAATCTAGTAAAACTATAAAAAAATCATCTCTTCTAATAAAAGTCAACTCTCGTATCTAAGAAGAAAATCACGATTTTGGTGATTCCATCAAAATGTCGATTTTTTAATCCCTCATTATTTGACCTAACTAAAAATTTTATAATTCAAATAAACTAAATAGAATAAAAAAAATTTAAAGTTCGGTGATATAAGTCAAATGTACACGATTTTTCTAAGGGACGTACTCTCCTACTGATAGTACTGTCAGTAGGAGAGTGAGTCCCGTGGAGAAGTTACATGTACGTTTAACTTATATCATTAGACTGTGTATTTTTTATATTCTATGTGGTTTATTTGAATTATGAAAATTTTAATTAGGTCAAATTATGAGGGATTAGAAAGTCAGCATTTTCATGGAATCATTAAAATTGTGATTTTCTTCTTAGATGAGAGAATTTACTTTTTATTGGTAAAAGATATGATTTTTTTGATATTTTTATTAGATTCAAATGGGGATATTTTCATATTTACATATAATATCTTAAGTAAATGAAACTATAAAGTGTAATATTCAGGTAAATAAAGGGATCTTGGAAGGGGATCTTGGAATCGGCCTAAACTCGACCTCGGGGTCGCTTAGGCGAAATTGGCCAGGGCGACGCACTCTGAGGTTGCCTTGCCTAGCCTCAGCACCTAGGCGACCGCCTCAAGCGCCTTTGATAACATAGTACGTGAGGAGGGCCATTAGGGTTCCCGTCCTCTTTAAATACACATGTAGTCTCACATTTTAAAGTAATGAAGAAGAATGGATATTTTCTGGGAAAGAGCTTCGCATTTAGTTCTCCCGCGGCTCCCATTTAGTTCTCTCGCCATCCGTGTGCGGGATTCCCTGTCACCTTCCAGCAGGCCAGACGACCCATTTCCGGGCCTAGAGCGAGCCCGCCCAACTATCGGCCCACTCACCACCGCTGTCCCGCATCAATTTTGTTATCTGAGCTTAGGGAATCGGCTCATCCCTACAAGCAAAGGTTTGATAATTATTCAGGTATTATCTCATCATGGTTGATTTTGCATATGTGCATGAGTGTCTCAAGGATGTACAACACCAACTCTATGCTATGGAGGGGCGATTAGAGAGGCAACTATCTTGGATTGCCAAACCAATAGTTCAAGAAGTGACTTATGAGGCCTACCCGACATTGACCGATGTGGAACACGCGGAAATTTCTCTTCTTTTGAATTTAAATAGGGAGAGATACGACATTTTCTTTTTATGTGCGTGGGCGTGCCAATCTATTTAACAGATACTTATAACTTATTTGGTGTGGGAAATTTATATGTCCATTTATTGGATGATTGCGCCTATGTCTTGGCGTATTTATTCCGCGCATTTGCTTTATTAGGCATTGTGAATTTCGTGTACTAGACTCTTTCCCCACCGACCGAAGTCGATGTTAATTTACATTTGATTGAATCCGAATACCTTTAATAATGCGGTCGAGATTCATTTAGCGTAAAGTCCTAGGGAATTGGAAAGTGTCTTTTTTTACTTCTTTATACATATGTAATTTGAATTACAATTTGGTCTTTTAAGACCTTTTACAATTGGTTCTGAATTTCTGATTACATAATCGGGTCTTCAGGATTACGTTCCATTGCAGTCAGACTCTTTGAATCTGCTTCTGCCTGCATTTTATTTGCTTTGTTCCTGTCACGACCAGCTAATTGACTTTGCTTGTGTCATGATCGGATGGTTGACTTTGCTTCATGGTCATGACCCCCTTTTGATGGTGATCATACCTTTGGAGAGGACTTGGTGTCCGTAAAGGGCATTTCCGCGCAAGGCGGGGTATTCATAATTTCATATATCTTTTGATCCCTTTTTGGTTTTTCTGCAACTTTCGACCCTTTTTGGGTATTTTTCAATTTCATACCTTTTATGGGTCTTTCAGCAATTTTGTACCATTTTAGGGGTTTTATTGCAATTTTAACTCTTTATGGGTATAATTGCAGTTTATGACCCTTTTTGGGTACAACTGTCATTTCTTTGATTTTTCCTAACATTCCTGCCATTTCTTGACATCTTTAAATACTTTTGACATTTCCTAACTTCTTTGGATCTTTTTGCCTTTCTTGATCTTTCCAGGTGTTTCCGCCATTCTTGACGTTCCCGGATATTTCTATCATTTCTTAACCTTCTTGGACTTTATCGCCACCTCTTTGGCATTATCAAGCGTTTATGTCATTTCTTGACTTTTCTCGGATACTTCTGTCATTTCTTATCATTATTTGACATTTGTACTATTTCTCGGCGTTCTTGGTTTTTCCGTCATTCTCCGACTTTCTAGCCATAAGTCGAACTCAGCAGAGCGCACACCACTTCAGAGAAGTGACGTGGGTCTCTCTCAACAGAGCCGTGCAGACGGAATAGATGCGATCGGAGAACTAAAAACTTGGCCAATGTTGTCTTTTTGAAGAAGATTGGATAACATTGTATTCATGCCTTTACTAGGACTTCTTTATAATTTCTACCTTTCGAGGATATTTCCGCAATTTCTATCTTTTCGAAGACTCTTCTGCAATTTTTATCCTCTCAGGGGCTTCTTACAATTTTCGTCCTTTTGAGGGAACATGGGTGCATTTGCAATTTCTCCACATGATGGGTGTTTCTGAATTTGTCCCACCTAGGGGATTTTATAATTTCACAATTCTTTAGGGAGGGGGATTTTATGCAAGATGCCTTCATTGAATGGGGGACAACACCATTTATTCCCAGCATGAGAATTTTGACTTCTCTCTCTCTTCTAGCATGACATCTTGGACTTTTGTCCTTTTAAAAAAGGAAGGATTTGAAAGCAGCTTGACGTCTTGGACTTCTGTTCTGCCAAGACACCACTTGAACTTGAGTTTCCGAATGAGTACCTTCCCAGAAGTGTAGAAGGCGCCAAAGAAAGTTCAATAACACTTCATAAATGAGGGTCTTCTTCATTTGGTGTCTCTCATTAATACATAGACACTTGATTTATATGAACGCATGATGAACAAATGGGGTTTATTCACCCTGTTCATCATAAAAATCATTTGACAAAAAAGCACAATCCCCTTAAAGGGGTCTTCAGGCTCCCCCAGAGGGGGTCTTCTTTATTTAAACACACAAAAAGACCACAATCCCGCCAGAGGGGGTCTTCTGTTTCCCCATGAGGGGTCTTCTTTATTTAAACACATAAAAACATCACAATCCCCCAAGAGGGGGTCTTCATTAAAATACACCACAATCCCCCAAGAGGGGGTTTTCGGCCAGAGCTCCTAGAACTTCAAAGGGTCGGAACCTCCTTCTTGAGCCCCCAAGGCATGGAATACAGGATCGAAATCGGATCGGGATCGGCAAGGGCCGATCTGATCCAAATCGGGCTGATCCCAGTTGGGAATCGACCAGGATCTGCCAAAATCGGACGATCTGGCCTGGATCGACTATGGCCGATCCGATCCAGGATCAACCGATCCAGAGCCGATCCCAATGATTCTGCATTCCATGCCCCAAGGGGGCTATTTATAGGCAGTGGACTTGGAGGGGACCTCCCCTTCCAGGTGTTCTTTCCCGGAGGTGGGGACCTCTGGGTAAGGAGGTAGGGACCTTCGATCTTGAGGGAGATCTTTCATGATGTATTTTCTTCATTTGTAAATTTGCGGGGTTCAACAGCTGATGAGTATGAAAAAGAGATTCGAGAATGGTCCATGATGTAAGTTTGCCTAATTGAGGAGTTACCACGTGCCGACATGTGGGATCAAAGTTTATTTGTCGATTTCGGGTTGGATTCAATAAATGATTCTATACTCACCGCTGACTCAGACTTGATGGATGGCATTGTGCTTGAGGTTGTTTCGTAATCGTTAGTTACTCCATTTGATGCCATGTTACTTCTGGAGCCGTCTCATGGTGATATGGTATTGTCAGATTTTTTGCGAGGTGCATATTGGCCGATAGTTCGAGATTCCTGATATGATTGTCTGCATGGCGTTTTATATTTGTCCTCTTGTGTTCGTCTTCGTCTTACTTCAGCACTTCCAAATTCGAGGACAGTTTTTTTTTGAAGTAGGGGAGATTGATGGGAAACGGGACTCGTGATGGATGTTGAGTGAGACTCGTGACCTTGGACTATGAGCCTTATTGGCGCGTCATACGTTGGCGATATTTATGTGGATGTTCGTAGGCGTATCGAGTCATTTTTATTTTTTATTATGCATTTTCATTTTAGTTGAGTCGCATTTAGTAGTCATAAGTAGGTAGAATTAAACTCCTAGTTCTTGTAGTTTATTGGGTTCATTCAGGGCTAATATCGAGTCTTTTTTTTCTGTAATTTTTGTTGCGATTTTGAACTATTTCTATGGTCTTAGTGGTGTTTTGGTCTTTGGGTATGTGAGGAGGGCCATTAGGGTTCCTCTCCTCTTTAAATACATATGTAGTTTCACATTTTAAAACAATGAAGCAAAATAGATGTTTTCTGGGAAAGAGTGCTGTAGGCCCCCGTCTTCTTCCTCTCCCCCTCCTTCCTCTCCTCTCTTCATCTGAAAGAACGGACTTTTTTATAAAAATGCCCGGGGTTAGAGCTCCGACATGGCGCTGTCTTCTTCACCTGGAGCAATGTTCTGGCAGCAGGTCTTCAAAGCTTGGATGGCTTGAAGGAGTCTTCTTCCACTTGGTAGAACCCACCAATGGCCAATGAACTGATCAGATGGACAACACTAGGCAATTTCTCCAAATGAGCCAATGAGATGTGCAACACTTGGCCAAATCCCACCAATCAGCAGTTCAACACTTGACAATCCAACCAAGTGAGCCAATTGGATTCTTAACACTTGGAAAAATCCCAAAATCCACCAACCAGCCCCTTACACTTGGCCTCCCCCTCCCCTTTTATAGAATTTGGCCCGGGTAGGGGGGTAGGATGGGAACTGGAGGTGGAGTACCTCTGGTTGGGGGGGGGGGGGGCTACCGGAGGAACCCCCCTCCAGTTGGGACAGATCGGAGGGGGGGGGGGCTTGGGGTGCCTCCGATTGGGACAGACTGGAAGCACCCCACCCCACCTCCAATTGCACAGAGTAACTGGACCGGTTGGGCTCAACCGGAGGTACCCCCACCTCCAGTTGGAGTCCAACCGGAGGTTGGGGGGGGGCATGGGCCCTCTCCTCCCTCTATAAAAGGAGGGGGATCCCTCATGCCCCACCTCCATTCAAGGACTAAAAGGGGGTATTTTCGTAATTTTTGGACCTTCCAGGGGTATTTTTGCAAAGCAAAAATTTCTGGGGTATTTTTGTAAATGTGAGTTTTCTATGGGCTTTTGTGTAATTTGGTGGGTTGGGTGGATTTGATGGATTTTGGCAAATCATTTGGTTGGGATTTGAGGATTTAAGTGGCAAGGATTTTGATGGGTTTTTTTGGCCTTTGTGGCATGTTTGGGACTTTGGGTATTTTGGGTTTTGGCATTTTCGGGATTTGACCTTTTGTGGCTCTTCTGGATTTCTTGGGGTTTGTGGGTTTTAGGCCATTTTTGGATGACGATTTGCTCGTCGCAACGATTTCTTAAGTTGTCATAACGATTTCTTAAGACCTCGTAACGATTTGCTCGTCGCAGCGATTTCTTAAGACGTCATAACGATTTCTGTATTGTTCATAACGATTTGCTTACCACAACGATTTGGTAAGTAATCACATCGATTTCTTTGATGCTAATAACGATTTGTCTTGCAGAACGATTTCATAAGTGCTTATAACGATTTCATTATTATGATTTAATGAATCTCTGTCATAACGATTTGCCTATCAACTTATAACGATTTCATAAGTCATAAAGGCATCGGCTTTGTTCATATCGATTTCATTGTTATATCAATACTCTTTAATATACGTTGAATAGTCAAAGTCGTATCTCGTCTGTTTGACTGCTATGCATTCAATGCACTCTGAACGTATCTCTCATGCATGCAGACGATATCTTCCACTATTGTGCTATTCTGTCTACATCTTTATTTTGACAGAAAGGAGCTTTGCTAAATCTAGCATATCTTTTCCAACTTTGATTGACAATCAACGACAGCCCTAGCTGTCTCCTATTTATTGTTGATATGCTTGCAGATACCTGACAAGATTTATCTGTACAACGTTGGACACAAAAGATACAAGATATCAAAACATTTCTTTGGCGTGTACTAAAGGATAAAAGACTGAAGATCAGAAGCTTCCTTGCAGACCAGTCTAACGTACACCAGAATGAGAGGCAACGGATCTTTAACGTTCAAATTTCAAGTAGAAGCTTAAATACAAGACTACAAGACTGAGAAGAGAGCACTTTGAAGAGAACAACATTCTGTGATAGAGAATTGCCAATCCTTCAAGTCTTCAGTAGTTCAAACAAGAGCGAAGCACTCCATTCCAATAGATCTTAGCTCTTTAGCTCTCTGTGTTGAAAAAGAAATTCCTGTGAGAGCCAGTAAAGTCTTTGAGAGAAACCAGTGTCAAAATCCTTTCTCGCTCGAGGCTTGTTTGCTTCAGATTGTAGCTGTTTGAACTAGTTCCTGAAGCTTGTTTTTGTGCTTACTTTTATTAGTTTTATTCCCTTCTGTGTGAAGGAAGACCTGGCGGTATCCAGTGCGGGTTTATTCCCTTTTGTGTGAAGGAAGACCTGGTGGTATCCAGAGTGGTTGTATTCCCTTCAGGTTGAAGGAAGACCAGTTGTGGCTGGGTGTAAGGATCCGCGAGGGGGATAGTACCCTTGATAGTGATATCCTGAGGTATTGCTCAGGAACTGGACGTAGGTCTCCTGTGGAAAGTTGTGGGTTTTTTTGCTTGTTTGGGCCGTTTCCCTTTGCCTCACATGGACCCTGTTTTATACCGTTTGTCCATGGAGAATTGGCTTTTATGGTAAAAAAATAAATGTCTGTGTTATTTTCCCACAGACAAATAATTTTTTACGGCCAACAACAGGGCACCATCTTCTGATGCGTCCTCGTCTCCCACAACCATAGCAAGTTCAGATGACATTGGAATTTGCCCCCATGGCCATCATTCACAGCTGCGTCTGGCGGAGATTGAGCCTCAGGTCCCCGAGCACCCCACCGGCCCACCCTCCTCTGGTGGACCTACGCGTCGTCCTGTTCAGCCACGACAGCCATACAGAATCCCAGAGCATCTCTATCTAGAAAATGCTAGAGAGAGAAAATGCATTAGAATCCCAGAGCATCCCATTAACATGACCAGGTGTTAATGGGATTGAGGCAGAAACAAGATTAGAATTGACCTATTCCATCAGACTTCAGGAGAATTTGGACATCAAGGGTGGAATTGGCACTAGCTAATTCATCCCCTGATCTGATTTTGAATTCTTGATATCTTCTTTTCCACTTCTCCCTGCCGACAGCCTTTCTGTCAATCATTTTGTTTCCTTCTCCTTTCTATCTTTCTTGTCTGTAGCCTGATCCGACCCACTTTCTCTTTCCCCTCTATCACCTCCCTCTCTCTCATTCTTTTCTTTTCTCTCATACCATCCTCTCTCTAAGGTTGTTATCTGTGAGTGAAACTAAATCCCTTTGTCTTCCACGTATTTATTGTCCATCCCTCACATGTTCTGAATACTATCTGGAAAAGCCTATGGATGGAGAAGTTGACTGACCTCTGATCAGTGCCCTTCTTTCTGAAATTTCACTCGCCATGATTGATTTTCTTTTTGACTTCCTACTGTCCTAGTTCTGATGTGATGTTGTTAGTTTTTAAGGTTCATGAGTCTCTGATTAGTCTATTTCATGTTGGTTCTATGTTAAATCTCTTCTATTGTCCTAGTTTCTGTGAGGTAGTTACTTGAATTACTCTCAAAAGTTTGTGCATGCGTAATGCAATTTTAATTTGAACAGTATGACTGCAATAAAACTAAAATCTCAAAAAGTTTTACTTGGTGTTTCTGTTGAATGACAACATTGGCAGTTTGAAGAAATATTTAACCAGTATGTTTTTTTTAATCTAAACAGCTGAAAGAAATTGGAGCTGAAGTACGGCAGATTTTACCATATGGTCCCGTTCGGAGACATCATCGGTCTGAAAGTACTGGAAGCACCAATTCCTCTCGCGGCAATCCGATGCGTGAGGATAAAATGAGCCGTTCAAACACTCAACGTGCTAGAAGCCAACTTCTGGAAAGCCATCTTGCTAAATTATTTGAGCAGAAAATGGAGATATTCACCAAAACTGAGCACACAGAGGTATGAATATTTTACTTTCAGTTTTGCAAGTTTTATAAGCATGCCCTGGGCTGCTCTTGTGCATTTCGATTCTGTGTTTGAACTGAGACACTTGGGTGAAATAATTGGACAAAATTTGAATCAATGTACTTTAGAATCCCCCAGCTTAATTTTGAAAAGGTAGCACCATTGAATGGTTTGTAAAGTCAGTTGTATTCCCAGTTTTGGTTGTTTCTTAGTGACCCCCACCTTGTGTATGATGCTGGTCAGAAAATATATTATTTTTCTCCAACACTGGTTCTTTTTTTTGCACATCTCATAATAGGAAACTAGCATCTCAACCTTCATAAAGAGGAAAAGAACAGGACATTATCATCTAGATTTCATGATTCCTTTAATTTATATGCACTGTTCACAGCAGAGAATCTTTATTCTGGTTAGACAGTATGTCCTTCAGGAGTGGCCTATTGGTTAGCCCTCCATGTACACCAGGATGAGGTCAGGGTTTCATACCCCACAGGAAGCACATTTATAAGGTATTTCTAAAAGGTAATGTAATAGACTAGTTTTCCAACCAAAAAAAGGTCATGTTTCATACACAGTAGTTATTCCATGATCTCTGCATGTGTTAAATATAAGCATATGTTTTTGGCTGATAATGTTGCTATTTCAAGTATTTCTATGTTTGTTTCTCATGATTCATTTGAATCAAACCATGTTAACATGTGATGGTTTGCAGTTTTGGGATCACTGGGTTATTGTAGATTGGTTAATTCAAAGTAAATCTATATTTACGGCTAGATTTATTTCAAAATTCCTCTATATCTGTTGTAAACTCTCTGAAGAAAATATTAAAGTTCAAGTTATCATCATCAAGCCCTTATTGAAGGTCTTATCTCTTATGAAACTGATAAGTGGTATTAATAATCCCAAGAAGTGACAAACCCTATGAATGCAAAGTTCATGGGAATTTTGAGCCAATGACAACGAAGGAAACCCATATGGAAAAACAATGGTCTGAAAGTTGTGACATCTTGTGCCATCTACGTTGTTTAGACAACAAAGCGGTTGATTTATGTTGATTAAGAGACCTTTGGCCTCAATCTTGGCTTCCTCTGTTTGAATTTTCATACTGTTGATGAGATGTGTATGCAGCTCAGGATGCTGAATAATTTATCATCCTGTTTGTTATTGCTGCTAGAAGGGGGCAAAATGAGAAAATTGTCAGGGGAGCAATTTTATGTTCAAAATATCTCTTCTAGAGTTTTTGCTTCTTTTTTTTTTACAATTGGAGTTGTTTTCTTCTAGGTGTCTAAGTAGTGAGCAAGGGAAATTCAGATCCTGCAACTCTTTATTCCTTACTGTTAAGTGTATTTGCAGGAGTCTCTCCTGTCTGCATGATTTACTACCTCTGATCATTGATAATATTGGTGGTCCAATCCACAACTTCAAAAGAAACCTGTTCCTCTAATCTTTTGAACTCAATGGTTATTGGTTAATGTTTTATGAACTGTCTTTCTTGTGTTTTTTTTGTATCACCACAAATGTTCCTTGCAGCCCTGAGTCCTGACCTTTCACAGATTTTCCCATGTGAAAAAATAGCTTAGACAATTGTTTCACCACCTTGTAGAGGTTTGGCATCATACAAGCAGTCAGCTCTAAAGTTCTTGGATTCTTTTTTAGTCTACCCAAATTGATGAGGTACAGTGATGATAATGGATGCACTCAGTCACAGGCTATTTTTGGCATATGGATTGTTATAGGGGCATCTGCCTAGGCGAGTCTAAAAAATTATATGGTTTTAAATATCATGTTGCGATCTATACCTACCAATTCTGACTGGCCTTTGACAAAGCTTTCCTGACTAAAGTCTTGAAGACTGGATTTGTGATTTGCCCCATTCCAGATTCTACTTTGACAATTTCATTTAGATGTGCACTTCCTCTAGCAGTTTATGTAAATAACGAACTCCACTCATATGTAATAAACCCTCATTTCCTTCTTTAAGAGGCCTGATGTTTCCTGATGAAAGGATTAAGATGAAAGTGGATATTCTGTTCAGAAAGCAAATTCATGTGTACTGGTGGGTGAGGGATGAAGGAATTCAACTGTGAACTTGAGTCTACATATGATGTGGGCATTGGTGAACCATCAGGTTCTTACCGTTGTGCTGAGCTACTACTTGCTAGGAATTGTGGTCTGCATTAGAAACCAGCCACTTCCTGCTAGGCAAGATGTCAGCAGAAATCCAACATGCACATGGGAAATTTATCAAATGTATCAGCACTCTACTAAGCACACAGAAGCCATTGGATTAAACTCAACAGCCAAAGAACCTGGGAAATAAGAAACCCTAAAAAGTATGTTGGCGAAACCCATTTAGTCCAGCACTAGGCATTTATGAATCATAAATGCCTATATCAGTTTTGAGCCTCTTCACCTATTATGTTGGGTTATTGGTCAACCATCATTGAGCATGGTTCGCAGAATCTGATCGGCCGATTCCGGATTGGATTGACCATGGCCGGTCTGGCCGAGTCCGGCTGGTTCTGGCTTGGATCGACCGATTCGGATCGAGAATCGGCCCGATCCAGATCGGGATCGACCCTGGCGGATTTCAGGGCCGATCCGATTCTGTTTTCCATGTCATTGAGAGCCAGTTTATTTATTTCGTTTAACCCATTTGGTCTTGCAGCTCAAAGGAGTGGCTTTTGTTATATGACTCTACTTGGGTTCTTTTCCATAAAGAAGGTGTTGCTTTAATCCATTAGTCACATAGTGCTTACAAAGTTACAAGTCATTTTTTGTCTATATTTTTTCTATCCATCCACCAACTCAAGTTGTGTCAGGCTGTCAGCAGTTTGTTTGCACTGACAACTATGGAAAGGAAGAGATCCACTTTGCTGCTGCCCCTCCCACTATGCATCATTTTTGGCCTCTACTACGAAAGAGAGAAACTGGTTCAGATAACCATGTGCTTGCTACTATGCAATAGCTGAGAAAGACTATGATTCCTTTACATGATGAAATTGCAATCATTTAATTCTGGTGATAGACAAGTTTTGATGCTAACAATTGTTCTGCAACTTTTCAATTTTGAATTTATTTATCTCCTGTTGATTGTGCCATTGATGACAAAGATGCATACGTTAACTTTTCTAGAATTCACCAAGGTTGGTCCTGTGGATAGTTTGTTCAAGAGTCAACTGAATGAAATTCCAGAGCAGTCAATATTTTTGTTTGCTACTGTCTTATAATGAGTTCTCTGGAAAGATTTTCTTAATATTTTCGAACTGTAAAATGGAAAAGATCAGAGCTGATGCATAAATATTCCAAATTCCAGGAGTCTGTTATGTCAACTATAGTGAAACTCTCACTGAAAAGCTTGCAAGAGTTAATTCGGCTCCAAACATTCAATAGAAGTGGATACCAACAAGTACAGTTGGATATTGAATTTCTAAAGAACCCACTGAAAGAAATTGCTCAAGATGAAGCTGCCATTGATTTTCTGTTGAAAGAGGTAAATGGTCTTTTCAGATTGTATTTGTTTCTGAACTTTATAGACATTTTCATCATATCATGTTGTCATCCACTTAGCCAATTGATGTTCAGTCATGAACTTGGCATCATAATTTCCTAGATCAGGTTGGGTTGAGAACAGATCAAAGTTTCCTGTTTAAATCTCTATGGATATAACCTGATCATAAAACTTTACAATTACCACTTGACCTCCTCTTAGTTCAAATTTCAAAAAGACCTTCAAAAAGGTAAATAAGTGTTGGTGGATCATGAATGTACACCTTGATTCTTCAAGCATACATCTGATTCTGAACAACCTGAAGAACATAGCAAGTAAATTGTTTCGACTTTTGTTAAACAATACTTTGCACATTCTTTCTTTTACATGTATAATTCACAAATTTGTGAGCGAAAAGGTAAGCATCCGATTTTGACGAATATAGAAAAAAACATTTCTTTACTATAATGCATTTTATTTATTTTTTGACTTAGGGGGAAGAGAGCATGCAAAAGTAGCATAAATTATCTATTTAATCACTTAGGTAGTATATGATACAGTAATGTTCTCTTTCATAGAGGAGAAAGAGCATTCAGAGGTGGGACAGATTGTAGATATATTTACACATTGGAGTATAAGATACACTAGGTTGGCCATTCTTTTTCTTTTTCACAACAGTGTGGTCTGCCAATTTTTTTTTTTTTTAAATCTACAGATGGAAGCATAAATAATTTCACATACCTTGGGGGAACTCTGGGATTGTGAGAAGGCAGGTGATGGATATGCAGTCGCCCATGTCCAAGCTCCGAACAAGACCAAAACTGGCAGCAATAGGTGCAAAAGAGTTTGGTGATAAGATGTTGAATGGAAGAAGAGAAAGGTGTGGTCAAAAAGCTGACAGCTTGTGGGTGGCTCCTTGACCAGTGCCAGCTACATAAAACAGCGCATGCCTCAAAGAACCTGTTACCATTCCTTTTCCAAGAGAAAATGAAAAGACAAAGAAAGGCAACACAGGTTCATTTTATAGGGAAAAAGGGGGAAATTGAAAAGAAGGAATTGCAAGATTGCTGAGGTAAAACAGGGCTGGCAGCTCTCTTAGTCTTAGGCCCCCTACCAGTTTGTTTAGAGGGGCATAAAGGGAAAGGAAAAGTGAGGGAATAGGAAACCCCCACCAGTAACTCTTAGGGTAAAACAGGGGAAAAGAACAAGAAAAAGAAGAAGAAAGAAGTGTAAGGACTCCCACCGGATGCTTTCAAAATCCCCCCATGGCCACAAAAACACAAAGAAAGGGAGAAGGAAAAAGATAGCCAGTAAAGAGGGATTAAAGGACTACTAGGAGGTTTCTTGACCACCCCACCCCTAGCGGTTCAAAAAGAGAGTCTGGTTACCCCATCTGGCCACTACAAAAACCCCTCCAGCATCGCTCATTGGGAGGAGACTTGGGCACTGTAGAGAGAGAGCTCGAGAGAAGAGGAAGAGCTTGGAGAAGAAGAGGAAGGGTAGGAAGAAAAAATGAATTGCAAGGTTCTTCGAAGAACCTATTGCAAGGCAAAAAGAAGGGTGTAATAAGGTAACCATACTTGAGTCTTTTGGATCATGCTTGGACCATTTTACTTCAAGGTTTAAGATTTAAAATTTAAAATCATGTATATTCAACATTGTGCATCATGTTGTTTGTGATTCTCTAATGAATGCGTCTTAGGCATTACCTGTTAGCCATGTGTTTTTGGATCCTTATTAGAGTCCAATTGGTTGGACTTGAAAGCTATTGTGTTAACAGACTAACTTCAGATCCTCATCGATGCATGATTCTCTTAACCTTTCTACTGTCCATTAAGATAATTTTCTTGTTAACTTTTTATTTATGAACTAGCATGAATTCAAACATCACCTTTGTTGCCTACAAGACATCCTCCCTAACTTCGAGATTGTACTCAAAGACCAAACAATTTGTGGACCGCTATGTCAAGTGGGCAATTTCCAACTTCGAGTCCTCAGCAATGAATATGATCAAACATTATTAACCCATGAACTTAATCTGAACCTTTCATGCCATCATGAACTCATGAAACTATCATTAATGCATGATAACGATGATTGCATTAGATCCTTGATTTGATAAACACAAGCAGTGAAATGAGTCAATGACTAGACTATCCACAAGTGGGCATGAAAAATATAATATTCAGGGAAAATCTACAGAAATATGAAATGTTATTCAAAGTAATTAAAACCCCTTAATGAAAAGAAAATCTTTTCAGTCAAATAAATAGAATCTCTTGTAATGTGATTGAATAGCATGAAGCTTATAGAAAGACAGCAAGAAGATGATGTCCCCCATCATGAATCCCAATAAGCACATGAAATCCTCAATGTCTAATCCCACAAAGCATGTAGACCAAGCATGTACCCTCATTTGTGAGTCTTGCTATGTCTAGGACATTGTCAGCGACAATTAATCAAGGTTGCTCTGTATTGTAATTAATGTAATTAACACCGGTCAAGGCCATTGCTGAGAGGTCCATTGTATGGATCTTCATGATTAATCCAGATCAACACACAGGGACTTATTCCTAGTCCTCGGAAACCCTTCTTGACTCCCCTCTCTGATCCCTGTGAGAGATTGAGGTTAAGACCTTGTGATATTGAATCATTCTGATGTGGCCATTAAATTGTTTCCACAATTATCTATATAGAAGGTCCTCAAATGGGAAAGAAACATCCATTTGTGGTCAATGCATTGGGAAACCTTAACAACCCAGACCATGAATTAGCGTGTAACAAAGATGGAATGCTGGAGCCTGCGATCTGTGGCCCTGTGGCACAGGTTAGGTGGTTAATAGGGGCACCATCCAGGTACAGACATGGGTGCTGACGGTTTTCTGAATTTAAAACTGAACTGGATCTGCCACTAGGGCAGACACCTAAAAAAAGATGAAATGCTGGGAGTCAAGGGATCTTTAATTTTGTTCCTTGCAAATCAGTATTGCAGAGGACATGAAAGCATGTATTCTTAATCATTGAGTTTACACTTCATAGAAGGATTGTCTACATTTTTGGGCTTCTGAGGCGCCAATTTTGTCCTCAAACCCAAAATTATATGTTTTTTTTTACTTGGCCGATGTGCATATTGGCACCACTTGCAAATGCAAAGTATCCATGGATGATATGTGCATTGTGTGGTAACAGTAGTTTTATCATGAGATGTTATTATATGTTAATTAGTCTATCAATCACTAGCATTGCATTGTCAATCACCATCTATAATTTGTTGTAATCTTGAAATTTATTGAATAGCTATCAATTAAATGTCACTTTTCAACGCTTTGGATAGAACAATAAGCTTAGTGCTTAGACATAGAAAGGCAATTTTGTGGATATATCACTGTTAGCAGATATAATTGCAATCTTGCCACTGGAATGTTGCATGTATACAATGTGTGTGAAATATCTGCAAATATGTGTTACTCCATCCATCATGTAACTGTTCCTTGGCTAGATATTAGTTAGAGGTCAAATTAACAAAATACAACCATATTCCTCATGTTCGCTATCTGCTCTGTTATCTAAGATCCCCATCTTTCTAAGGTCCCAATCTTACATCCCTACCGACTGAAATCATTCGGAGTGTAGAGAGCAAGGAGTTGGAGAAATGATGAGAGAAAAGAGAGGAGGCAGAGGAGAGGATAAAGTGGGATGGAAAATAAGTAGAAGAGGAGAATGGAGATGATGTACATGGTGGAGGAGATGGATCGATTGGAGTTGGCAGTCCTTGTGATCTTCCTCCCGGTCCTCTACCCAGGGCTTCCCCATCCCTCTTATGATTGAGAGACTTGCAGCATCCTGCACGTAGAGAGAGAAGATGTCTTGCTTTCTTCTTTATTTCATGATATTGATTTCATGTTCGTATTGTTGACATTTCATATCCCAATATCTCTTTGATATGGTCGTCATTTTTCCACTAGAATGGCATTTGCCAGAAAAAAAAAGCAGATTGTCAGCAGAAGATGTTATTCATTAATGTGATGCTGTTTCTGCAGGTCAACAATGCTGCACATGAACGATGCCTTGACCCAGTCCCTTTAGAGGTTCCAATTATTGACAAACTCATACAAGCAAAGTTAGCCAAGAATAAGGAGACAAACTTGTAGTGATATGGAAGATGAAATTTAATGCTCACAGCTAATCTGATACCTTTCTGAATTGCTGCGCTTAGTTAAACGAGGTGATTGCTCTACATCTTTTCTGTTTGAAAATGAGTATACTTGTTTTTACAGCTGGAGGTATTTGGAAACTTGACAGCAAGATCTCCCAGAAAGATTCATTAATGATCTATTCGTACGGTTCAAATAGCATCCTTACTGGGTCACGAACTCAGATTGTTTTCTCATTTGAGAATCATGTCCCCCCATGAAGATGATAAACCTCCAAAGTGTAAAGTAGAAGTGAAGGAGAGCATCGTTAGAATGTAAATGTGAAGAAAATGGAAATCAAACAGTATCTGTTCTGGTCTCAAGCTTTCTACAACATTTTGTCGTGGTTATGTTCATCGTTTGAGTTTTCTGCAGAAGAACAAACGTTACACTGTTGTAGACTCCTGGTTGTGTAGCAACGGATGCTAGTTTTCCTCAGTGATGTATTCTATCTCAGTTTGGCTGAATTGATTTCGTTCCGCAAAAAATTCTTTAGGTCTCTCTAGGTTGTTAATTCACATCAGATGCTAACCTCGATACAGTGTGAATACTGTTTTAAACTGCTTAGAGTGGACCATCTTGCTTGCAGCTATTCTGTGTATATTTTTGGCAACGTTAAACTGTACAACTTCCATACTTGACAAACTTGCACGGTGGCATTTGTAGACATGCTTTTGTAGTTAGCTTATGTGGCATTAAGATTTCTTCTTTTGATGAACATAACCAATTGACAAAATTTTACTTTATTTTAGGATTATTTGTAGTTCATTGTTCCCACTTGTCTCACTTTACAGGCTCTAGAACCCTTAGACATATGTAAGGCATGAGACTGCAGTCCGATTAAGCTGTAGTTGGTGGTGTGATTTGTCTCCACAACCTTTGTTAGGTGTGGTGCGGCAGTTGAACCTTCTATTCTTGACTGCGAGATTGAGAGATTTTCTTGTGTTTACTTGTCCAAGTCAGATTTTGGTGTCACAAACTAGTCCTTGTGACCCGAGTGATAGCGTCGTGCCTTTGGACTCGTGCTTCTAATGTGTATGAATGGAATATTGACTTGAGCAGTTTACTTCCTTTTAGCAGTACCTTGTTTCCTTTCTAGAGTAGATTGCATTTAATTCTGCATAATATTTGGTTTAATGGTATTATTTATATTCATAGACTTGCTCTGTGTTTTTGAAAGTTTATCTATTGAGATCGTGAACTTGTGAGGCTAACATCGTCTGTCCTACTTTCCTTTTAGGTGAAGGTGAGCGAGCAAGTTTCCATCCCTCGTTTGAGACCGACTCGCGTGGTAGTGGAGGCAGACTTGTACCACCAGGAGTGTGAGTTTTTAGTTGTGCACCTTGAGATATATCTCAGGCTATTGTACTTTCTTTTTGGGCTAAAGTTTATGCACTGGGACAATGTAAATTTCATGTATGAAATCTTGTAAATATTTGTATCTTTATGTATGTTTAACTATTTTCTTTGCATTCTCATCGGACACGTGTAATTAGGGTTGTTAATAGGCTGGACTAGCCCGATAGACCCGTGGGTCTGGCCCTACATTAGATTGGGCCGCCACACTTCTTTAAGCCTGCGGGGTTTTGGGTGGGCCTAAAAGATCGACCCATTGAAAATGTGGGCCGGACTTGGGCTTTTCTATTCAGCTCGAGTAGACCCAATAAGCCTATGTCGTTAAGCTTTCAGTTGTTCTAACTCCAAATCGGTGGATTGATATTAAACTTTCGATCGACCAATCCCAAATTAGTGGATCGATATTTAGTTTTTGGTCGGTTGAACTCCAAATCAATCGACTAATATTAAGCATTTGGTTGATTGATATTCTTGCATGTATATTTGAACAACATTAATAATTTTTTGAATAAAATCTTAATTAAATTTTTTGGGCCAAGGTTGGGCTTTGTAATTTGGTGGATTACTTGGGCCCGGCCCGGCTTGGCTCGGCTTGACGCCACTCAGGCTTGGGTCGGACTTGGGCCTAGAAAAGATGGGGTCGAGTTTGGGTAGGGCAAAGCTTGGCCCGACTTAGGCTCAGCCCATTGACAACCCTTCGTGTAATGGATCCTTTGCGGGTTTAGTGGTTTGCGGGAGGAGTGAAGTTGGATCCCTAATAGGGTTTGGACGGCGAGGATCGCCACAGTAGGTGAGGTTATACCTAGGGTTGTCAGTGGGCTGGGTCAGCTTGACAGACCCACATGCCTTGCCTGATAGGGGCCTCGGTTGCCATGTTTTTTTAAGCTTGCGGGCTTTTAGGCGGGCCTAAAAGTCTGGCCTGTTGAAAATGTGGGTCGGGCTTAGACTTTCCTATTTGACCTGAGCATGCCCGATAAACTTGTTGTATTAAGCTTTCAGTTGATCAGACTCCAAATCGGTGGACCGATATTAAGTTTTCGGTCGGCCAAACCTCAAATCAATGGATCAATATTTAGCTTTCGGTCGATTGAACTCCAAATCAGCCGACTGATACTCTTGCATGTATTTTTGAACAACATTAATAACTTTTAATAAAATTTTAATTAATTTTCTTGAACCTTCTCGAGATGATTTGAGATTTATAATTTTGTGGATTATTTGGGCCTGGTCCGGCTCGACCCAATACCACTCAGGTTTGGGTCGGGCTTGGGCCTAAAGATGGTGTCAGGTTTGGCTCGGGCCTAGCTTAGCCCGGCCCATTGACAGCCCTACTTATACCTGACACTGTAGGGGTATGCTTGGTTGCGGGCATGGTCGTACTGTTGATTCCAGATTGGTGTCTTATTTTGGCTTAGGGGTCGCAACACTTGACCTTTGTGGAAAGAGAGTTGTTCGGGGATGACAGGCCTGAAGGTAGGGCTGCCAACGGGTAGGAGTTGGAAATGGAAATGGCACTTTCTACATCTATTTCCTATAAGAAGATTGAAAATGGATCGGAAATATAAAGTAATCGGAAACATTTGATACAATCAAATGGTAGATGTACGGAGCATTAGGAGTAGTGGTAAAAGGGATGTCTTTGATAATAATAGGCATAATATATGCTATGATAGAGACAAGTTAATTAGATTCTATTTACAAATTAAGGAGAAGCTAAAAATTTAGTCTAAAACTTTTTAATATTAAGAAATAAGATTTTAAGAGTATATATTTTGTAAATAAAATAAAAATTATATATTATTGGCAATGGAAACGGAAAAACAGATACGGAAAGGTCGAAAACAGATCGAAAAGTTGAAAAACAGATATCCATTGGTAGATGTAGCGCCCTTGATTTTTAAAACCCAAATAAAATAAAATTTCTATTTTTAATAAATGAGGAAAATAGATTTAATTAGAATAAATGAGCAATAAGTGAAATAAAAAGGAATTAAATCAAGCCCATTAAGTTAAAACCCTAATGGGTTGTGTAAATGGTTCAATTACAAAATAATGAGCCTAATAAAGTGGAGCCCATCATGGGATGGGAAATAATTATCCCAAATTTCGAAATTTATTAATTAATAAATAGTAAAAGGTTAGGATAAATATTAAATAACCCATAAATATTCAAAATAAGAGTCCTTACCTTAACCTAAACCCTTGGCTACAAAATTGGACCTCTCCCCTATTCTATTGGGTAGATATAAGCAAGAAAAAGTGGATAAATAAGGAAAATTCAGAGTTTAATGAAAAGGAGGACTCTTAGAATGGCTAGGACTCTATTAACCATCAAAACCACCCTAATCCGACCCTCTCAACCCTCATTTGCATGCTGAGACTTTGGGAAACGAAGGAGAAGTGCTGAGGACGAAGAGGCAAGGAGGAGAGGAGCTAGAGCAAGGGATTTTCTTCTTCATTTTTTTGTCACCAACTAGGGTTTTCTTTACTCAGTGAAAAAGTTAGGCAATCTCTCAAGTCAAATCCGTGTAAAAATTACCCTAGGAAGACTTCGTGTTCCCGAGCAAAAGCCCTCTAGTTTTGCTCCATTTCGATCTCCCATGAGGGAGAATTAATTCTTTGAATCTTTGTCAGTTCTATGTACCCGACCCTTCATATTTTTTTTTCAAATCTCGAGCATACATGACCCCATGTCATGAGAAAATTCCCATAAATACTACATCATATTAGCTTTCAAACGCCTCTGGTTTGCCTAATTTTCATCATGTATCCATCTCTAATTAATTGTTGAACCTTGACTGCGCATGTTTAGGTCATCGAAATATAACTTGATCAAAGGATGCCTAAACCTTGTCTATTCTCAAATTAATTGCGCATGTTGATAGATCTATATGTCTACTTTCGTTTAAAATAGGTTTCGTGATTTTTGGATCACCGTGCGATTTTATATGGAATTTAGAATGACCAGCTATCAAAGAGGATTCACCCTGGAAAAAGGGGTAAAAGACTGGACCCTCCCTGATATCGCGGCGGCGCGACCCGCCGCGATACTAGCGGGGTCGCGACCGGCAGGTGCGTCGTGTTAAGAAACGCGGTGGCCTAAGCCGCCGCGATTCCCAGCGCGGATCGGACTGGGCCGGTTGGTCTTCGAACCGCGACTGAGCTGTCCGTCGCGACTTGAATCGCGGCGGGTAGGCCCGCCGCGATTTGAAGATTGCGGCCAAAAATTAAATTTATGAACATGCCCTTATTGTTTGGCTATATAACCCTTATTTAGCCATGATTAAACCATGTTATAGTTAATTCGACTTGGTAAATTAATAAATGGCAATAATGATATAAATTTAATTATTTAAAGGACATTTGCACGATTTATCATCATCTCATGATTTCTTTACACTTTCGCACACATAACATTATTAATTGCCATTTGACCCTAATAATTTATGCAATAATGTATCTGGTAAATTAGCGAAATAAATGACTAAATTTCCCTATTTAATTAATCACGTTTGTCTTCGTTTTATACGTGTGTTTTGTACACCGTTACCGTTTCCCTCAGCCTTCGAGCACTCGAGGCACGATGGACCCATTTTCTACACACTTTCTCTTGACTTGGACCACCTCTCCATCGGGAATACTCTCGACTGGGCCATGGACTCCTTGTCAAGGCCTCTGTAAGTCTTCTTGGCTTTGGCGTACGTCCATTGCCGACGAGCTGGTTGCACCCTAAAACCCGTTACACCTTAGGGATCAGTACGATCCATGGCCTTAGTGTGTTCTCTCCTTATCTTGTGATCACGCCAGACCATCTAGTCTGTGTACATAGCACGGCTAGTGGGCGGTGATGATTTCTACCAGACTGTCGGTACACGACCTTTTGCCGAGCAACTATGACTATCATTGTTTATCGCGTTTTATGATATTGTCCCTATCTCATCTACTCTCTATATTCTCTCGTCTGTTCATGTTCTCTCTACACTCTCATCTATCTCTTCTAGTACTCTCATCTATTTCTTGGTACTCTATTGACCATTCATGTGATTATCAAGATAAAGAAATGACTAATGCCAGTGCAATGGGGCCCGATCAGGTCCTGGGAGGAGCGCCCGAAAAGTGCTAGCGCCCATGTGAGTTAAAATGATCAAGGATGTGTTACGGCATACATCCAGCGCCATCATACTATCTAGATTAATCTATGACAATCAAAATGCTATCTATACAAGTGCAATCGTTATCTTTACTAGTGCACCGTTGTGCAAATTTACATTACTGAAAGAAAATGAGAAGCGTCCGATGGGACCAAAGAAGCCAGTCAGACTTCAGGCACTGCATGAAGTTGAGACCACCAAGGAAGGTGGAGTGGTGGAAGGTACACTACCTATCTTTTCCCAATCAGCATTTGTTTTATTTGACACTGGTGCAACACATTCATTTATATCACAAGCATTTGCTGATACATTAACTGAACAACCTACATCTATGAGATTTGAATTGCCTGTTACTACACCATTGGGAGAAAAGGCTCAATTGAATAAATATTTTCCTTTAGCTGATGTTAAGATTGGTGATCTCAATCTTAGAGCTGATTTGATATATGTATGCCCATGGAGGGCTACGATGTCATTCTGGGAGCCGATTGGCTATCCACGTATGGGGCTATCGTGGATTGTAGAAGAGGGAAAATTTTCTTTAGTGAATTCCTTAAGTTAACCTTTACGGGACGTAGACACAAGAGGCACTTGTCTCTCGTCTCTGCCATAAATGCACAAAACATGATAAGAAAGGGTTGTGTGGCATTTCTTGCCGCAATTGTAGTTGAGAAGAAAGCAACCAAGTTATTAGACATTCATATAGTACAAGAATATCCCGATGTGTTTCTCGATGAGTTGCCAGGCATTCTACCTGAGAGAGATGTGAATTTCTCAATTGATCTCGTACCTGGAGCTGCACCGGTATCACGCCAACCTTACAGGATGTCCCCCGCTGAATTGAAAGAGTTGAAAGAGCAACTGATGGAACTTCTAGAAAAAAGGTTTATCAGGCCAAGTACTTCTCCTTGGGGAGCACCAGTGTTACTCGTCAAGAAGAAGGATGGATCTATGAGGTTATGCATCGACTACAGGCAGCTGAATAATCTCACTATCAAGAACAAGTACCATCTGCCTCGTGTCGATGAATTATTTGATCAGATATCAGGAGCAAAATATTTCTCTAAGATTGACCTTTGATCGGGATATCATCAGATGAGGATTAAAGATGCAGACATTTACAAGACGGCTTTCAAGAGTAGGTATGGTCATTATGAATTTGTAGTCATGTCTTTTGGACTAACCAATACTTCTGCAGCTTTCATGCAACTAATGAACAACATTTATCGGCCCTACCTCGACAAGTTCATCGTGGTTTTTATTGATGATATTCTCATATACTCCAAGACCAAAGAAGAGCATGAGGAGCATCTGAGGATCGCTCTGCAGATCTTGCGGGACAACCAACTCTACGCCAAATTGAGCAAGTGTGAATTTTGGCTCGAGGAGGTGTCGTTCCTAGGCCATGTTATTTCCAAGGATGGTATCGCTGTTGATCCTTCCAAGGTAAAAGCCGTGCTCAACTGGGAAAGGCCGACTAATGTCACAGAGATCAGGAGCTTTCTTGGACTGGCTGGATATTACAGACGATTCATAAAAGACTTCTCCAAGATAGCTGTACCTCTTACGTGTCTCACGGGGAAAGAGAACTCGTATGTCTGGAGCAAGGAATGCGAGAAGAGCTTTCAGACACTCAAGGAATTGCTGACCTCTGCACCTGTCCTCGCATTACCAGTCGAAGGCGCAGGATTCTCAGTCTACACCGATGCATCTGGAATTGGTTTAGGTTGCATGTTAATGCAGAATGAAAAGGTGATAGCATATTCTTCAAGGCAGTTGAAGCCACATGAAGTCAACTATCCAGTCCATGACTTAGAATTGGCTGCGGTGGTATTTGCACTTAAGATTTGGAGACATTACCTATATGGGGAGCAATTTATTGTCTACTTCGACCACAAAAGTTTGAAGTACTTATTTTCTCAGAAGGAGCTCAATATGAGACAAAGAATATGGCTGGAGTACTTGAAGGACTTTGATTTCAATATTCAATATCACCTAGGCAAAGGTAATGCAGTAGCTGATGCACTCAGTAGGAAGCCAGTAGCTTCTTTATCCTGTCTAGTCATGGGCGAGATGCAATTACTTGAGCAATTCGCCAGTTTGAATCTGAATATTGAGGAAAGAAGTGATAAGATGTTGGTAGCTAATCTTAGAGCTCAACCCGACATTTTTGTCGAGATCAGAGAGCAACATGCTAATGATCCATTCCTAGTCAAGGTCAGAGAGACCATAGCTGATAAACCAGATTTCTCCATCGTTGAAGATAGGAGAATATTATTCCACGCCAGGACTTGCATGCCTGACAATGAAGAATTGAAGAGGAAGTTGATGGATGAAGCCCACAAGACCAAGTACACAATTCACCCAGGCACAACCAAGATATACCAGGACATGAAATTGTCATTTTGGTGGCCAAACATGAAGCGTGAGGTGGCTGAGCATGCCGCACACTGCCTCACATGCTGTAACGGACCGGGGTATTTATGCCCATTAAGGCTCCATATCTAGATCCGCCTCCCGCGAACGCACTGAAGTGTCGCAAGGGATATCTCACACACGAGTCCAGTAAGAGTACAAAAAGACAAACCACAAGAATATAAGACACAAGAAAGTACATGTGCTCATATCTGTTCACAAATTTGTACAACTGTCCCATTACATTAAAACACGTCCAATTAAAAAGAGTACAACTACCTGGGGCATACCCCGAGGGAGCACAAGCTCACACAACCCTAACTACTAAACTACTGCTGGTGGTACAAGTCTGACGCAACGCCACTGCAAGCCAAACACACGGCAAGCCCTGAAAAGAACTGTAGGGGAGTGAGCCTCAACAAGTCACTAGCTCAGTAGGGGCTACCCAAAACAACACTGTAACCACAGACACCTCGACCCCAATGGGTCTCATTGGCAACAACAATAGCCAAACCATTTCATGCTCACATCATTACAATAAATAACAATTTAACATGCTCATGATAATAAACATAAAGTCCTCAGAAGAAAAGTAGGACTACAGGACTAACATAATATCATTAGTCAGCCCAACAACCAAAGTGCCTAAACCACAGTCTCACTGGCACACTGCTACAACAACGGGTTGCCTAAACTATAAGCCACACAGGCAAGTCACTGCCCAGGCTACAAGCTTCACAGGCGAACCTCAAACACTTGAGTAATAGGACTGCTAATAAAGAGCTGGTCCTTTATACTCCCAACCACTTTACAACAGAATTACTTAAAGGTAATGGAACTGGCTAACACGAAGCCAATCCATAACACACTAAAGCTATAATTGGAATCATACCCAAGATGAGTAAAATTCAAACTGTGGAAGATCTCACACGGCCTCCACGGAGCACAACTCTACTAAACCACAATATGCCTAAGCCATAAGCCTCATCGGCAAATTACCTACAAAGGTAACATAATTAATAATCACAAACTAATCCACAATAAATTATAAACAAAGATCTACTTAGAATAGTTAGGATACAACAAGTGGCAGGTCAAACCACAAGACCTCCACAACACACAAGTACCCGAAAGATTGGTACACAATGTACCACCACAAAACTACAAAGTAACCTTCGAAGGAAAATAGGTACCTACTACTCTGAGGTACCACAACTCAAACACCCAAACAAGGGTACAAGTAGGTGATAAACACCACACTGATCCATAATTATATTATACTTTTAATTAAGCACAATATTACAGGTGAAACCTTAATCGACGAGTCACACAAACCACAACTGAGACACAACTGTGCCAACACCAGGGCACACCTCGAACTGGTCAAACCTCGACCACGAGTCACAAACTCACAAACCACAATCACTGGCAAAGCACGAGTCAGAAAGAACGACGCCACCACACGGGAACGGACTACTGGCTGATCAGGCCAATATCCAACCCGGACAACACAACACAAGAACAACCTCTCAGTCTCGCAGTCACGGACGAAAGGTCCAACTGCCGCTCCACTAGGAAGAAGTCAAACAACTGTGGAGACCAACCAACACCACACCTGCAGACACACAACTGCAGGCCCATGCTTGGCACCTCTAGAGTCTCTGGCCGGAGCACTCTAAAGTGAGGCACTGGAAAACAGGACTAGCTGGGGACCAGTGTCGACTACTGGTGTCCGTACCCCCAACTACGAGCGCGCTACAAGCGACTACACACCCACAACACAAGCCGCTGCCCTACTGCCGTCTTTCCCTCAGCCGGACGTACAACTCAAGCACAAGAGTGAGGGTGTCCAGGAAGACGACACAGACCTCAACGGTACAACACAAGTACCGGGACAAAACCCCGAGCACAACAAACACACGTGCCTGGCTCACAAAGAACCTGGGGTACCCGACTAGAGAGGCATTCCGGAATAGGCGCCGGACCACCACACTTCGCTAGCACAAACCACGATATTTACATATATAACCTTACTTATAATTCACAATATACAAGTGTTAGGATTAGCTTAACATCGGTCACCGTGTGACCCCAAAGCTATCCCACACCAACACATAATTGAACCACAAACTTGCCTATCATTGGTCACGAAATGACCTTCGTGGCAACACAGACCACTTAACACATAAATCAATATAACACTATTCGAAAGACAACAACAAATCAGGGCTAGGTCCACATATGACCTTCACTGCCCAAACACCACAAATTCATGGCTAGGCTCACACAAGAACCTCACTACCCAGTTACTACGATAAATTACCAGAATTATATTACAACAGAATGTGTAGCACACACACACTCAAACCACGTAGACAATACGTGTATATTACACCCCGGGATGGTGTACCACACGTCTTCCACGTAAACCACATGTCCAACACATGGACAATGCACTCCAAGAGTGCCACAAGTGCCAACACACCACACATACCACGGAAAGCGATTACGTACATCACATATCATTTACGTAAAACATGCCCATTACATGAGCAGTATGCTCCAAGAGCATAACAAGTGCACTGGCTCACACCGGTCATCGCCATGCACACACAATTACACAATATTCATAACCAGGAAAAATTACGTAAACAACACTACATGGATACATGCACAGATTGGCGGCAACATCGACTGCCGCTTAAAGGAAGTAAACGGCGAGCGATCTAGCCGTCTATATCCCGGCTGGTGATCTTGGCGGCAAGCGATCTTGACGCCAAGTTCTCCGGCCTAAAACCCTGCAGAAACCCTAATCCAGCTCTACAGGTTTTCCAACCATTTAAACTACAGAAAAACATATAAAAATGGTTCCTTTAACATACTAGAACCGGAACAACCCATCACAACATGCTTTACACATTAAATTCATCAAACCACCCTTTAACCCCGCATGATACGACTTGATCCGAAAATACAATAAAAATGCTGGTTCAAGTGATTAAGTCGTGTTTTAATGTTTCTAACAAGCTAACAGGGCTCGACCCCTACCTCAGAAACGCAATTAAACTCCCGAAGAACCTCGAATCACGCCGAAACCCGAGAAACGTCCCACGAACACTGCGCTCCAATCCGTCATTCCCCGCCCGATCTGCCGCTACCACGCGCACCACGGCCTTCCTACGAGCTCCCGCCGACCGTCAGAACTCGCGAAGAAGCTCAAGGGTGAAGGTGGGCGAAGTGGGAGAGAGAGAGAGGGGAAAGAACAGAGCTCGGGTCTGCCATAAAAACACAGGCATGCCAGGTTAACGTCAACCCTTTGGCCGTTTAACCAGACCGCCACAACTAGACGTCCACAAAGCCTGACGCCAAGTTCAACAGTCAACGTCCTCATCGATGGACGTTAACACCATGTTAACGGCACACCACTGCCGTCAACACACAGTCGACGTCACCACCTGGACGCCAACACACTGTGTCCAGCAAGCTGAACACCAACACGGACCCAAACCAAACCCGGTAAGGATCTAGTAAGAAACACACCACACTAATGGGCCTCACATGGGCCACTAACCCACTAAACCTGGATCCACGGGGATCCGGAAAACGTGCAATGTTACACATGCCAACAGGTGAAAGCCGAACACCGTCGTCCTGCGGGTGTACTTAGACCCCTGGACATACCTGAATGGAAGTGGGAGAGTATTGGCATGGATTTCATCATGGGTTTACCCCGAACTCGTGGTGGACTTGATGCTATCTAGGTTATTGTGGACCGTTTAACCAAGTCCGCACATTTCCTTGCCATTAAGAGCACCTGGAGTGTGGATGTGTTAGCAGCTTTGTATGTAAAGGAAATTGTAAGATTGCATGGAGTCCCAGTATCTATTGTCTCATACCGTGATCCCAGATTCACTTCTAGATTCTGGAAGGGACTTCAGACAGTGTTGGGTACTAAACTCAATTTCAGCACTGCTTTCCACCCACACACAGATGGACAGACAGAAAGGACAAATCAGATTGTGAAAGACATGCTTCGTGCCTGCACTATAGATTTTGAAGGATATTGGAATGAACAGCTGTCCCTAATTGAATTTGCCTACAACAACAACTATCAGGCAAGCATTAAGATGTCACATTTTGAAGCACTGTATGGCAGAAGTTGCAGATCACCTGTGTGCTGGAATGAGGTAGGAGAACAACAATGGCTGGGACCAGACATGGTGCAGAGCACTAGCAGAGATATACAGATTATTAGAGACATGATTAAGATAGCTCAGTCCAGGCAGAAGAGCTATGCAGACAAAAGAAGAAGGGATTTAGAGTTTCAGACCGGAGATCATGTGATGCTGAAAGTATCCCCGACCAGAGGATTCCAAAGATTTGGGATGAATGGTAAATTAAGACCAAGATTCATAGGTCCATTTGAAGTGTTGGAGTGAGTTGGCGAGGTAGCATATCGGCTGGCTCTACCTCCCCACCTCCCCAGTTCTCAACAGTACATAATATTCTTCATGTATTAATGCTGAGGAAGTACGTGTATGATCCGTCACACTTAATTAGCTATATATCATTCTGAACAAGGACATGACCTATGAAGAAAGACCAGTGAAGATCTTTGACAAGAAGATGCAACAGCTTCGGAATAGATCTATACCCGTGGTAAAGGTATTATAGAGAAACCATGAAATTGAAGAGGCCACGTGGGAGCCCTAAGCATTAATGCGACGAAATTATCCGGAGTTATTCAGTAAGTCATTCTTCCTCTTACGATCATATGAATTTGGGGACCAAATTCTTTTTAAGAGGGGGAGGATGTAGCACCTTGATTTTTAAAACCCACATAAAATAAAATTTCTATTTTTAATAAATGAGAAAATAGATTTAATTAGAATAAATGAGCAATAAGTGAAATAAAAAAGAATTAAATCAAGCTCATTAAGTTAAAACCCTAATGGGTTGTGTAAATAGTTCAATTACAAAATAATGGGCCTAATAAAGTGGAGCCCATCATGGGATGGAAATAATTATCCTAAATTTTAGAATTATTAATTAATAATAGTAAAAGGTTAGAATAAATACTAAATAACCCATAAATATCCAAAATAAGAGTCCTTACCTTAACCTAAACCCTTGGCCACGAAATTGGACCTCTCCCCTATCCTATTGGGTAGATATAGGAAAGAAAAATGGGATAAATAAGAAAAATTCAGAGTTTAATGAAAAGGATGACTCTTAGAATGGCTAGGACTCTATTAACCATCAAAACCACCCTAATCCGACCCTCTTAACCCTCATTTGCGTGTTGAGACTTTGGGAAACGAAGGAGAAGTGCTGAGGACGAAGAGGCAAGGAGGAGAGGAGCTAGAGCAAGGGATTTTCTTCTTCATTTTTCGTCACCAACTAGGGTTTTCTTTACTCCGCAAAAAAGGTAGGCAATCTCTCAAGCCAAATCTGTGTAAAAATTACCCTAGGAAAACTTCATGTTCCCAAGCAAAAGCCCTCTAGTTTCGCTCCATTTCGATCTCCTATGAGGGAGAATTAATTCTTTGAATCTCTGTCAGTTCCATGTACCCGACCCTTCATTTTTGTTTTCAAACCTCGGGCATAAATGACCCCATGCCATGATAAAATTCTCATAAATACTACATCATGTTAGCTTTCAAACGCCTCTGGTTTGCCTAATTTTCATCATGTATCAATCTCTAATTAATTCGTTGAACCTTGACTGCGCATGTTTAGGTCATCGAAATATAACTTGATCAAAGCATGTCTAAACTTTGTCTATTCTCAAATTAATTGTGCATGTTGATAGATCTATATGTCTACTTTCGTTTAAAATAGGTTTCGTGATTTTTGGATCACGTGTGATTTTATATGAAATTTAGAATGTCCAACTATCAAAGAGAATTCACCCTAGAAAAGGGGTAAAAGACCGGACTCTCCCTGATATCGCGGCGGCACGACCCGCCGTGATACCAGCGGGGTCACGGCCGGCGGGTGCGTCGCGTTAAGAAACGCGGCGGCCTAAGCCGCCGCGATTCCTGGCGCGGACCAGACCGAGCCGGTTGGTCTTCGGACCGCGACCGAGCCGCCCGTCGCGACTTGAATCCCCGCCGCGATTTGAAGATTGCGGCCAGAAATTAAATTTATGCACATGCCCTTGCTGTGTGGCTATATAACCCTTATTTAGCCATGATTAAATCATGTTATAGTTATTTCGACTTGGTAAATTAATAAATGGCAATAATGATATAAATTTAATTATTTAAAAGACATTTGCACGATTTATCATCATCTCATGATTTCTTTACACTTTCACACACATAACATTATTAATTGCCATTTAACCCTAATAATTTATGCAATAATATATTTGGTAAATTAGCGAAATAAATGACTAAATTTTCCTATTTAATTAATCACGTTTGTCTTTGTTTTATACGTGTGTTTTGTACACCGTTATTGTTTCCCTCAGCCTTCGAGCACTCGAGGCACGACGGACCCGTTTTCTACACACTTTCTCTTGACTTGGACCATCTCTCCATCGAGAATACTCTCGAGTGGGCCAGGGACTCCTTGTCAAGGCCTCCATAAGTCTTCTTGGCTTTGGCGTACGTCTATTGCCGACGAGCTGGTTGTACCCTAAAACCCGTTACACCTTAGGGATCAGTACGATCCATGGCCTTAGTGTGTTCTCTCCTTATCTTGTGATCACGCCAGACCATCTAGTCTGTGTACAACATGGCTAGTGGGCGGTGATGATTTCTACCAGACTGTCGGTACACGACCTTGTGCCGAGCAACTGTGACTATCGTTGTTTATCGCGTTTTACGATATTGTCCCTATCTCATCTGCTCTCTATATTCTCTCGTCTGTTCACGTTCTCTCTACACTCTCATCTATCTCTTCTAGTACTCTCATCTATTTCTTGGTACTCTATTGACCATTCATGTGATTGTCAAGATAAAGAATGACTAATGTCAGTGCAATGGGGCCCGATCAGGTCCTGTGAAGAGCGCCCGAAAAGTGCTAGTGCCTATGGGAGTTAAAATGATCAAGGATGTGTTACGGCATGCATCCAGCTCCATCATACTATCTAGATTAATCTATGACAATCAAAATGATATCTATACTAGTGCAATCGTTATCTTTACTAGTGCACCGTTGTACAAATTTACATGCTATATCGTTACATGACCATTCTATTATTGTTTGCGTTGTGCTATTTTCCCTGTACCAGATACTATTGTTCTCTCGTTATCGTTGCTTGATCTACATGACTCTTCTCTCTAGTTAACCTGCCATTAAGACATTAACTATTTAAAGCATGTTTGTGTTCATGAGATATTAAGTCCTACTGGGCGTTATTCGCTCATCCTGCGTATTTATTTAATATGTTTCATGTGAGTTTGACGATAACCACACTCACGAGGATGGAACTGAGGATGAAGCTCAGGAGTGACCCCTTTTCAGCAACCCTTGCTTTAGTAGATAGTTAGTTCATAATGAGTCAGATAGTTATGATGTATTAGTTTGGTTTTCAATAAAGTACTCTGGACCCTAGTTTTGGCTCTGATATGTTGATGTAATAGTTAGTCTATGAAGTTGATGATATATTAGTGATTGTAATGAAGTTTGGAGGATTATTAATGAAATTTGAGTTTATTGGGTATTATTCCGTTTTGTGTAATGGTTTGTATTTATTTTCTCGCTCTGTACTATTTAATAACTGTAATCCCGTTCTGATATTCCGCGTCGGGGCGCTACAGTAGCCCTACTTGAAGGCCACTTCTACCTACTATGGGCAGGACGTTAGTGACTCAAGGGGACAAGGAGACTGAGTTTTAAGAGGTCGGGCTTACTCCCTTCCTTCAATGTAGGTAGGGGTGTTCACTATTCGGTTCAAATCGAAAAACCAAACCGAACCGAGCGATTCGGTTTGGTTTGGTTCGGTTTGAACATGGAAAAAATTTGGTTTGGTTCCAAACCAAACCGAAAAAGAAAATTCGATTTGGTTCGATTTCTAACATCTAGAAACCAAACCAAACCGATTAAATCGAATTACAATAATAAATTTTAATTTATATATCTATCAAGTTTTTTCAATATTTACATAAAATATATATTATGGAGATTAATATGGTCATCGACATTTAATACTTCATTTCAAATGTTATTTGATAGTGATTTATTAGAGAAACAAGTGATTAAAATCTTATTTAAGACTAAGAGAATCTAAATGCCTATTTATTTTCAAGTTAAACCAAACGTTTGGTTTGGTTTGGTTTCAAGGGACTTCGGTTTGGTTTGGTTCAGTTTGAGTCCGAATTTGGTTTGGTTTGGTTTCCTAAAAATCTCCTATAAACCAAAACAAAACAAACCAAACCATGAACACCCCTAAATATAGGCCAACAATAAGAGGTTGGACAATGGCTAGGCGCTGCCTTTGTTCTCTTGCTTGAAGAGTCAAGCGAACAGATTTTATTAGGTTGGGTCGGTTTTACCCATCCACAATTATAGTTATAGTAGATTATTTTTCACATTCTCTCTCATATCATGATCTACATATACATGATCATCATGCCTTCCACATCTCAAACGAGGGTATATCTCTTCGAGACTTCTTCATGAAAGTTGTTCCCCATGACTTTTTCTGCGAGTTCCAACTAGAATCACATCATATGAATGTCTGTGCTTAAAGATACAGTGGATTATTCTTGACGTTCTCTCTCATATCGCGATCCAAACTAGCAATGAGTGCGGCCTCTTTACAGCCTAAACGAGGGTGATCTAATCTTGGGTTCTTCATGAAAGTTGTTCATGATATAACTAATGTATTCCATTAGATCAACACCAAGAATCTAAAAACAGAAACAAAACTGTAACGTCTTAAAATGTATAATAAAATATTAATATAACACTAAGAAATTAAAAGATATAGTAAATTATACGTAAGACATGATCACTTCTATAAAATATAATTATATTTATTTTTAGAATATTTTTATATTATTAATATAATTCTGGTACTATCTTTGATTGTGTGCACTTCAACGGGACGACATTCGGTTCTAAAAATAAAGTCAAATCTGAAGTCATCATAATTATTAGAAAAATATATTGATTTTAAAAATATAAAATGTCAAGAATTATTGATGCATCGATGTTGAGATTAAGTCGACCTAATGATTTTTTAGATAATTTTTTCTTGACAAAAAATTAATTTTAAAAATTAATTATAATTACTATAATTTGTATCATCTCTTAATTAGTTTATGTTTGAAAATTCATCTCAATTAGACACCATTTAGACCCCTTAAGTGCACACAGGATTTGTCGCGGTACGACGAACCCTCTGTGCTCTTCAACGGACGACATTTGGTCCCGAAAATAAAGTCAAATCTAAAGTCATCATAATTACTAGAAAATGTACTGATTCTAAAAATATAAATATCACGAGTTATTGATGCATAGATGTTGAGATTAAGTCGATCTAATGATTTTTGAGATAATTTTTACTTGACAAAAAATTAATTTAAAAAATTAAACTAAAATTACTATAATTTGTATCACCTATTAATTAGCTTATGTTTGAAATTTCATCTCAATTAAATACAATTTAGATCCTTTAGATATTGAGATTAAGTCGATATAATATTTTTTTTGACAATTTTTACTTGACGAAAAATTAATTTAAAAAATTAAACTAAAATTACTATAATTTATATCATCTTTTAATTAACTTAAATTTAAAATTTCATCTCAATTAAATACCATGTAGATTTTTTAGATACACCGAATGTGAGAAAAAAAGAAAAAAAAAGAAAAAAACTGTCCGGCAAATCGTGGCGTGCCGCTGCGGCACGCCGACCCGACCATATATAAATCGAAACTTGGAGCCAGATAGAAAAATGACTTGAAATTATTTTTGTTTCACAATCATCCAAATAAAATAATATTTTAAATAAAAATCAATTTTAAAATCAGCCCAGCTGTCGTTTCCCCTTTTCTGTCGTTATACGTTACATGTTATGATTCCCCCCACCCCCCCGAAAGGGAAACGTCGATGTCAATTGTTACACTCAATTAATGTCAGCTACCATTCAACTAACGATGTAGACCTATTTTGTTTGAGAAAATCTGATGTAGACTTTTTTTTCTTTTGGACATTTGTAAGAAGGCAGTCCTAAATTTCTAAAAAACCGCACTTTATACAATAGACAAGCGCATGATCTTTGTCATTTACGAAAAGAGAAGTGCTTAATATAAGTTCACATTTACATTTGAGTTGTAAGTAAAGTCATAAAAATTTGAGTTGTAAGTAAATATTTGAGTTGAATTCATAAATATTTGAGTTGGATTCATAAAATGACATATTTGACATGTCATTAATCTATTGATCTATCTTAGGTGGATCAATGAGAGAGTACTCTTACAACTCAAGTATAGGAGTGTCTTTGCACTAAATATTTTTCCTACAAAAATAAGAACTTTGTCACCCATTTCAAAACCATACAATTCAATTTTTTTTATCTTCATTCTAAATCTTTTGTAGATAATTATTCTGGATATGAAAAAAGACGTGCACAAATCTGGATAGTAGAAAGTGACGTTTACATGGCATTCTAAATCAGATTGCGTATGTTCTTTGCTTTTGTTTATGTATGTCATACGTACGAAATTAGTGTTAAATAGTAGATAAAAAATTTAAAAAAGTGTTAAATAGTAGTTTAGATTAAAAGGCTTTTCTTAGACATGGATATATACATATAGTAATTTTTTCTGCTGATAAGGATCCAACCATAGTTGATTGAGACTCATGTCAAGATGCGGCACTCAATAGCCCACTTTATTTGATTCTCCCTTTTACACCGTCCGCACTAGTAAACATCGAATATACGGTCAAAGACCAGGGAACCGTATACCACATTAGGAATTTATGTAGAGAAGTAGTTCATAATTAATATACCAGATTAGGCGTATCATTTTTCTGCGTATAAACCATTCATACCTTTGGAGGCATAGACGGACCCAGGAATTTTTCCAGTAGGGTCACTCTTTTTAAATTTTTTTCCAACCAAACTAATTTAATAGAAAATTTTAAACACATCAATAGAGTTTTAAAAATTCAGACCCCACTGATTTGTCTCTAGATCCATCCCTGCTTGGAGGACCTTTCGCTGGCTGCAGTGGCTAGAGAGGTACTGCACCTCATCAGAGAAATGGTGCAAAGGTTCTTCGCAAGTGATTGCTTTATCCTCTCATGGCCGGAGAAGGACCTTGCAGAGATGATCAGGAGCGAGAGAGGGGGGTGAGGGGGATGCTTGTAGTGCTGTTTGTCTTGGACCTATCTCTGGCAGCATTTTATTTTGTTCCTTGGAAGACAATGGAGGTCGACGGAATCGGGATTCTCCTCCAACCCAGAAGCACCTTTGGTGTGCTCTTCTCCAGGGCATCGAATACTTGTATTGTTGCATGTGATACCTTTGTCCTCTATGAAAAAAGAACGTTGAGCAAAGTATATATATAACTCCATTTCATAGAACATGAGCACTACAAAAGAACTAACATTTATCGACGACTATATATCCGCGGCTAAAAATTCAAAGACAAAAGAGATATAAGGCAGCGGCTATAACAGACCGCTACTATAAATATATTTTGTCCGCGGTGATCTCGACTCGCTAACAAAAATTTAGCATACGTCAACGGATAAAATATGACCGTGGACAAATGTATAGTTAAGGCCGCGACTACATAGAACCGCAGACATATAGTCTTCAGCGGCTTCAGAAACCGCTGATATATATATTTTTTGTCCGCGGTTTTAAAAACCGCTGACATAAATTAGATGTCTGCGGCTAAAGAAAGCCGCTGACAGTATTAGTCAGCAGCTACAAGACGCTGACAAATATAAAAATTCCATTTTATTCATTCATTAAAATAAAAAAAACTTCAAATCTAGAAGATATAAATTTTTTAATAATAACTTATTTTAGTTTAGTGATTGATATATACATATGTTTTTTATATTTGTAATATTATGTATATTTGTGCTAGATATATATACTTGTAATTTTAAATATAATATATATGTGTCACTAACTTATCAATATAAATATACAGAAATTTAGTGAACATATATACATATGTGTTTATAATATTTCTCGTGTTATAAACTTACATCTAACAATTAGAATTTAAGAACATAGTAAATTATATCTTTGACACACACAAGTATCTAGCCTGACAACACACACACACAAGTATCTAGCCTGAAGTTTCAAGTAATTAAGTCGACCTGGGTCCTCAAGTAGGTCTACCTAGGTCTTCAAGTAGGTCGACCTGTCGTCAAGCAAATCGACCTGGGTCTTCAAGTAGGTCGACCTAGGTCTTCAAGTATAAGTCGACCTATCCTCTAGTAGGTAGACATGTGTCCTCAAGTAGGTTGACATGTCCTCAAGCAGGTCGACCTGGGTCTTCAAGTCGGTTGACCTGTCTTCAAGTAGGTCGACCTATCCTTAACTAGGTCGACCTGTATCCTCAAGCTGGTCGACCTGTCCTCAAGTAGGTCGACCTAGGTTTTCAAGTAGGTCGACCTAGGTTTTCAAGTAGGTCGACATGTGTCCTCAAGTAGGTCGCCCTGAGTCTTCATCCATACTGGTTTAAAATGATGAGTCCACATGGTCAGATTTTAAATAGGAAACAAATTCAACCGACTGATTTTAAAAATGAATCAAATTTAATAGAGTAATTATAATTTACTTATAATAACAAAGATCTTGATGAGATGTAATCTCTGATTCAACGATCATATATATATATATATATATATATATATATATATATATATATATATAGATCAAACTTAAATGTAAGAGTAAGAATTAAGATCCAAAGATATTCTAACCTATAGTAGAAGTACTGATGATGAAGAAGTTTAAACTAAATTTTTTTTGTTTATCCTTTGTTTATAGTGATCGACATAGTTGACTTAGAAATTAGAAGTCAATATCATTTTTCTCGTCAATTGAAAATTCAGATTTTCTTATACCAGCTGACGTAAGCATTAAAAGCCAATACCAGTTCTTTATCATTACGACTAAATTTGATCATATTATTGTGCCTTAACTGTTCATTGCCTGAATTAATTTCTCGTCCGATCCTCTTTGGGTGCCGACACATGCTCTTTAAGTGTTCATACACAATTACTTGGTATCATCACAAGATAATACATTAATAGATATAGTAATATTATGAGGGTAAATTAATTAGGAGTCTCTAATTGTAATAGAGATGACCTTACTGTAACAGAACTGAATTAACGTATACTGTAGCATGGATAACACTTACTGTAATGAGTTACAACTCTGTCATGAACTAAAAAATAAGTAAAATATTTGATAGGGATTCCTAATTAATTAGCCATATTATAGATATATATATATATATATATATATATATGATGCAAGTAGTAAATATATTTAATTTTCTAATTAAAATAATATATATGGCAGCGGCTACTATCCTCCGCATACAATTATATGGCAGCGACTTATTATAGCCGCTGCCAAAGAATAATATGGCAGCAGCTTTGTAGCCGCTGCCATATTTTCCCCTGCCCCGCCTTAAAACCCCGCGCACTCTCTCTCTCTCTCTTCCCCCTCCTCGCGCTCTCTCTCTCTCTCGCTCTCTCTCTCTCTCTCTATCTCTCTCTTCCCCCTTCCCGACGGCCGGCGACTCCTCGATCGACCTCCGACGGCGCCGACGGCCGGCGACCCTCCGACGACGCCCTCCCCTCCGGCGGCAACCCCCACCCCCGGTGAGTCTCTCTCTCCACTTCGGCCCCCATCCCCTCCCTCCCCTCCGGCGGCAGCCCCCCTCCCCCTCCCAGCCCCCTCCCCTCCGGCGGCCCCACCCCTCCGGCAGCCCCCACCCCTCCCTCCCTGACCCCTCCCCTCCGACGGCCCCCATCCCCCACCCCTCCCTCCCCGGGCAGTGCCCCTCCCCCTCCCACATGAAGGCCCCCCTCCCCCACCTCCCCCCCCCCCCCCCTATGAAGCCCCTATGTGAAACCACCCCTCCCACCGGAACCCCCCCCCCCCCCCCCCCACGAAGCCCCCCCTATGAACCCCACCCCTCCCCCCCCCCCCCCCCCACCCCACCCCTGCGACCTCCCCAACTGCCGGACCCCCCCCCCCCCCGTGCTTTTTAGGTTTCCCATTTGAAGACGCTAAAACAGGGAGCCTGATTAGAGATGTGATGATATATATTGCAGATTGTGGTTTGCATTCCTGTGGCAGATGGAGTAGTGGAAATAGGCACCACAGATAAGGTATGAACATGCACCCATCTCAAGTTGTATCCATCTATATGTTAATCCATATATGGTTCAGATCTGTCAAAATTTTAAAATTTGACATTGATTGGCTTCTATAAAATAGTGTGTGATCAAGATGCTACAAGATGTCCTAATCTTCTGATTTTAAAATAATTATCACTTTTCAAGTCTGTAAATTTTGATGTAGGATATTCCGGATGGAAAATTGAAAACGGAAAAAAAATCCCCCAATAATGGTTTGCTATATTTTTAAATCAAATCCCTTAATTACAACATACCAAAATGTCAGATAAACACCAAGAAACTGTCTTATATACGACTGTTTTAATTAGCCCATCAAGTAACATCTCATCCAAAAAACAAACTCCCTGAAACCTCCCGTACATATATACATGTGTTTAGGACATGCAGGTATAGAAAGTGTCCGTCTATATGGGCATTAAGTCTCACTCAAGCAAAGAGAAAACACATAAAGTAAAGAATTTGCTAGACTCTAAAGAACACATTCTCTAGAGGTTTCTTGCAAATATATCTCTTGAAAAATAAAAAATAATATGAAAATCTATCTTAAAGTAACATTTATATGCATATTCTTCGTTCGTGAATTAACTGTGACGTAGATCATTTTCATCATCTTCTGTTATAAAAAACCATCAATATCTCATAAAAAGTAGTATAGAAGATAAAATAGGCTATAAATAACTTCATGAGAGTTGTACGAGTAACTAACTAAGCGTATACATGTAATTCTAGGTAAAAGATAACCTTTCTGGTAGAATTTCATGCAACAACAGTAACATATATGCTATTTTATTTTGATCTACCTTGGTTATTAAATGTAATTAACTCAGAATTACGTGATTTTTAAAAATTGCCCATGTTCTAACTCTTTCAGAAAGGGTCCCCATCTTCTAGCTTTGGCTATAAATTTCCTATCTCAGTATCTTCCTTTTAATGACAAGATGCATATCAATAGCTTATTATCCTAAAGGAGGGCAATCTGAGCCCATTCTATGTTCAGAATTGTATCTTTGTTCTGAGTTAAATTCATATATCTGAGATTCTATTCGTGCATGTTTTCTTTTCTTTGCGCTCCGTTCATGCATGTTTTAATTTTCATTGTGAATCTTTATGTTGAAATAATATATAGAGATTTGTTTACTATGCAGTTGTTAATAATATCATTCTTTTCACAAATGAGTTCAGGCAAAGGATCAAGGGTTCGAAAAATGCGGATCGTGGGCAGTGCTACAGCTTATACCTCTCAGGCAAGATAATTATATAGGTAAAAAAACGGTCGATATATTTTCACCATACGATCTTTATTCGCTCTTGAATTTGTAGATGATGAGAATGCCTCTCACACATGTAAGCAATGATAGACAATAAGAGACATTATGAGTGATCCCAGAGGAGCACTATCCAACACTCAAATCAAAGAATTATTTACGATAAAATCTTCTGTGTCTGTGAAATACTGTGCCTATTTGTTCTGCTAACTTCTTAACTACTTTTGGATGAAGGAGCTCTTCTGAGAGATCAAAAATTCTAATCCACAATTCACCTCTATTAAACATGTATTCTGAGGGTGATGTGTTCCTTCTACCTGGCAGAATTAGGACCATATCGTTCTTGAAGATCCAAGGAGTTCTGGTGCAAATAGTTTCCAGCTCTTGTTCTTGAGTAAGGCAGACGAGAAAACTATTATTGGGGTAATCAAGAAACTCCCGAGTCCCAGATGGATTCCAAATTTTGCTTAACTACTCTTTAAGACCAGCTGGTTGTATATCTACCTGCACTTTAATGACCAAACTGAGTTTCCAACTTTCCATTTCTCCTTGATGTCCATATCAGAGTTGAGAATCTCCGAGACTAGATTAGGGAATCTTTTACAGCCATATTTTGGAAGATGGAATTAGAATTGCCTCTTCTTCATCCAGTAGGGGCCTGTCCATGGGGATTGAACAAGAGATAAACAACAACAAGAGGGAAGCAATAAAGGACACATTTTAAAAGAAAAAAATTATTCGAATGATAGCCTACTATATCATCTAATGGGAATCTCTTGACATCATCCTCAAAAAAAATTTGAAAATTTCTTGTAAATCTGTGCTAATTGGAGTTGAACATTTGACCTCTTTTTTATGTATATAGAGAACTACCACTAAATCACTCCCTAAATATAATAAAGAGCACTGATTAGAAGCACAAACTAGAGAATCGAAGGCTGGGCTTTGCGCAAAGCAATAAAAGTGGGTGGGGGTACTAAAATAAGTAAACGTTCTGATAGAACTGTCGATTGCTCCCCACATCACAAATGGAGTAGTTTATAATGTACAACTTACATTAAAAATGTCATAAATATATGCTGAACTCTGACAAACAAAAGCCACTCTCTCACAAACAAAAGATACAATTCCATTGACCATGCTAAATGCTACATGAATAGCGAGAACTTGCGTCAAAGACTTATAATTTGTTAGAATTATATTAATTGTTTGAAGCTTTTTAAAAAGGGGCAATTAATTGGTTCTGCCTAACTCTATAATTTTTGTCTATCTGTTTTATAGACTATTTTGTTGGATCTTGATTACTAGACCATGACTTTTTCTGTTGAACCATTATTATTTTTAACTTGCATATGCACTCGTATTACTTTTGAGAAATTTGCACAAGCACTCATATTACTTTTCTTGTTCAATGCAGGTATTCATTGGTACAACTTGTTTAGGTTTTGATCTCTTTTCTACTCAAGTAATCCTTCCATCCCCTCTATATATATTTGTTGAACCAGCGAGCCTGGGTGGTGACTCATATTTATTTAATCCAGCGAGCCTGGGTGGTGGCTCATGTTTAAACTAATCCAGCGAGCCTGGGTGGTGGCTCATATTTTTTACAGGATGTGATTGTATGTGTGAATGTCATAGATGTATACTTTTTGCTTTACAGGATGTATGAATGAGAAGACAGAGAAAGCATGAATATGAATGAGTGAGATGAGTGGACCTTTTTTTTCATTTTTGCCCTTTCAAGACTTGTGTTAGGATATATGATTTTACTGTCTTTTGATAGTAATGTCATATATCGAGCATAAAGTTTTGAATTGTCCAAGTTGGACAGTCTATGGATATTTGATTCATCTGTACATTCTTAATTTATTATATGTGTATTGTGATTGTCTTAAAATTTTGGTAGCGTCTCTTCGCTCTTCTCTGATATACCAACTAATTTTAACTGCTCTTCTTGTCACTTGTATTTCATACAAGTGACTTTCTGAGCATAGTTAAAATTAGTAAATATTGGGGTATATTGGAGAAGTGTGGGGAGATGCTACCAAAATTTTGAAGACAATCCCAATACACATATAATAAATTAAGAAGAACAGATGAATCAAATATCCATAGATGGCCATGATTTTTTGTAGGCACCCCCTTTTTTTACAGGAATTTATGCAGACATGTATGTATGTATGGAATGTAAATGTGAAAATGCTCCCGGTATAGGGGAGGTGTTGTCGAAATTTTCTTTGAATTTTCGGTTAATTCATATTTATTCGATACAACTTAGAGATCGTTTGGGTACAACTTAGGCTGATGGGTTATTGTCAATGCAGAACTATTGCATCCTAAAATGACGAGACTCGATAAGAGTTGGATACAACTTAGAGATCGTGTGGATCCTAGATATGAGAAGGAGTAGATGAGTTTTTGGATTTTGCCTTTGATGAACAAAGACAATCTTTTAGATATGGACGGAATCATAAGTTCATACAATGTCTGTGTCGTAACTGTGTTAACGGATTGAAGTTGTCCCGGATGGATGTTGAAATTCATCTTAAAGTAGATGGATTTTGGACACGGTATACCAATTGGGTATGTCATGGAGAGGCACCATTAGTTGATGTTCAGCAAGTTAGCCCGTCTGCTAATGAAGCACAAATAGAAGAGCAGATTGATACGACAATTGAAATGTTATATGAGTTACAAGAGGCTGAAACAGAGAGGACAGAAGAGGAACATGAACCAAATGAGAAAGCAAGATATTTTTATCAATTATTAGAAAATGTTGAAACACCATTATATCCTGGTTGTGTTAATTTTTCAAAATTGACATTTCTGTTGAAACTATTGCACATTAAGACCATGAACAAAGTGACAGCTTCTTGTATGTGAATGTTTCTTGAGTTGCTTAGAGAAGTATTACTAGAAGGAGCTAATTTACCTCGAACATGGTATGAAGTGAAGAAGACTATGAAAGATTTGGGGTTAGGTCATGAGAAGATAGATGCTTGTCAGAATGACTGTGTCTTGTTCCGAAATGAACATGAACATAGAGATCGATGTCCAGCATGTAATGCTCCCAGGTACAGAGAAAATACGCAACAAGGTAGCCTGAAGAAGAGACGTCGCAAACAGGTGTCATACAAAATATTGCACTTTTTTCCAGTTAAAGATAGATTGCAAAGAATGTTCATGTCTTTTAAGATAGCCAAGTGCATGACATGGCACAAAGATGACCGAAGTCTCTCGAAAAATGAAACTATGCGACATCCTGCTGACTCTGAAGCATGGCGACTGATGGGTTCAATCCATTTGGGATGATGAGTAGCAGATACAGTGTATGGCCTGTGATGATAGCAGTTTATAATTTGCCACCATGGATGTGCATGAAGCAGACGTTTATGATGATGTCATTACTTATTCCAGGTCCTAAAAGTCCTGGAAATGATATCGATGTCTATTTACAACCGTTGATAGAAGAATTGAAAGATTTGTGGGACAACGGTGTTGAAACATATGATGCTTCAAAGAAACAGAATTTTCAAATAAGAGCTGCCCTTCTGTGGACGATCAATGATTTTCCTGCATATGTCAATTTATCAAGATGGAGTACTAAAGGAAAACATGCATGTCCATCTTGTCATTATGATAAAAATTCAAAATGGATGCACAATTGTCGAAAATTATGTTATCTAGGGCACCGACGATTTTTGCCAATCAGTCATAGATGGAGAAGGCGTGAGTATCAACACAAATTTGATGGCGTGGCTGAACGTCGTAAGCTTCCAGAAGTGTTAACGGGTGCTGCAGTGTCGAACCAACAACTTCAACTTCCTCATATCAGATTTGGAAAGAACTTTAATAAGGATATCAAGAATTTAGACGGATGGAAGAAACAAAGTATTTTTTTTAGAGAATTGTCGTATTGGTCAAATCTACTCATTCGGCACAACCTGGATGTAATGCACATTGAGAAGAATGTATGTAACAATTTGTTGGGAACTTTGAATCTTCTTGGTGGGGAAAAGAGCATAGACAGTCTGAATGCACAATTAGATATGGAACAGTGGGGAATAAGATCAGAATTCCATCCACAGACAGACAGTCAAAATAAGACCAGGTTACCAGCGGTAAAATATGCATTGAACAGATTGCAGACAACGGCTGTGTGCAACTTTCTGCATAATATAAAAGTTCCAGATGGATATTCCTCCAATTTGATGAAATGTGTAGATATTGGAAGTCAAAAATTGGTAGGGCTGAGAGTCATGATTGCCATATGTACATGCAACTATTATTGCCTTTGGCAATTCGTGGTATTGTCAATCAAGATGTGACAGACCCAATTACAAAGTTAAGTATATATTTTAGAAATGTATGTTCCAAGTTCTTCAATCTGATCGTTTGCTTACATTAGAAGGTGATATTGCAGTAACATTATGTAAGTTGGAACAAAATTTTCGACCGTCTTTTTTTGATGTCATGGTTCATTTGATTGTACATCTTGCATATAAAGCGAGAATTGCCGGACCAGTTCAATATCGATGGATGTATCCTATAGAGAGATTTTTGAAGAAATTGAAAGATTATGTTTTAAATAGGGCACATCCAGAAGGTTCAATTGTTAAAGGCTATCTTATGGATGAAACAATCTCATTTTATTCAATGTATATGGAGGGTATTGACACTCGCTTTAACCGAAGAGAAAGAAACTATGACGACCCCTCTGAAGACAATAATGAAGGAGGTTGTTCGATATTCAAATCTCCAGGACGTTTCTTAGCAGGAGCAGGTAATAGTCATATATTGTCTTAAAAAGAAGTTGAGAAGGCACATTTGTACATTCTTAAATAGATTGAAGATATCGATGAATATTTTTTTGAACACAGGAGATGTGTTGAGAGTTCAAGCCAAACAGAAAGGAATTTTTTGAAGTGGTTCTAAAGTTATGTAAAAGATTTGTACGATGCAAATGATCCTCAGTGTACTTCTGATATATACTGTCTGGCAAGAACACTTTCAAGGTTTGCACGTTCACACTCGGTCTATATTGTCAATGGATTCAGGTTTCGTACATCATCAATTGATGCAACAAAGATCACTCAGTTGTCTAGAGTTATTGTCAATGCAGAACTTGAATCTGGATGTGATGGATATTATGGACGTCTAAATGATGTATTGGAAATATGTTTCGATAATCAAAGACGTGTTATTTTATTTGAGTGTGACAGGTGGGATGTTTACAGAAAAGATAGAGGATTTAAAATATATAAATATGGAACTATCAGTCTGAACACTCGTCAAAGGCTCAATACAGATGAACCATTTGCCCTGGCAAGTCAAGTGGAACAGGTGTTCTATGTCAATGATAACACAACACAAGGATGGATCATTCCTGTCAAAGCACGTCCGCGTGATTACTACGACTTGCAAGATAAGTCTCCTGAGAATGATATAGAACCAAGTGACGAAGCGTTTCAGGATAATCTGATTAGAGGAGAAATTCAAGATGTGGATCTATGTCAAGAAAGTAGCGTAAGAGTGGACGATTATATTGATATTTAGGTAATTTATTTACGTTAGTATTTATATTTCATTTTTAACATAAATTTACATAGATGTTCATGATTGAAAATTTTTAACTTGTTATCTTTACATATTTACTAACTTGTTTTTTAACAGATGGTTTTCGGTAGTGAGCGCTCCTCTCGTGATGGCTCACACCTACGGAGGCATCGGACTCTGTCGGTCCCCCTCCCACCCACCTCTCAGTCGATCCCTCCCCCTCCCACATCTCAGGTGCTCCCTCCCGCTCCCACGTCTCAAGAGCTTCCTCTCCCTCCTACTCTTCAGCAGGTAGCTCCCTCTTCCAGCCCTCACGGCTCTTCGATGGCATCTACATCTTATGTAGCAGGTTCACATTTTAATTTGATGTAATTTTTATATTCATTGTATAATAGATATTCTCTGATGATGTTTAATGTTTATATTTGAAGATGTCCATCTGCACCGTCTACTCCATCTTGGGGGAGGGGCACTGGCCGTCGAGGGCCCACTAGGGGAGTTACAGAGAGGAGGCTCCCTGATGGACAACAATAGTTGTAGCACCCCGAAAATTTTAATTATATAAAAATTCAAATAAATTGAAATAAATAATTTCCATAATATCAAAGTATTTAAAACATACGTATCATTATTGTATGTTCTAAAACACATCAGAAAAAAATCTATAAAAAATTATAAATCAACCCCACACATTATTCCTAAGTGTTCTACAAAGAAATTGTACGACGAAAAATCCGATTTAACCAAGTGTGCATCACATGGTGGCCGATTATCCAAATTAGGAAACAAGTCGGAAAACCGTTAACGCGAAAATACGACGCAATCTTAAATTAAATAACAATGTTAGAAAGGATTCTAACCTTTTATATTAACGACCCAATATCATAATTGGGCCAATGGACCACATATGGCCCAAAAATCAAATGAAGCAAGAAAAAACATAGAAATTCGTAACCATAAATAAGCTGAAATTAAAAAGAGGCAATTAGAGTTGAATTGGGATGCAATCATGCATTCTTGGCAACCCAAATTCGTGCTTGACTATGGTAGAAGGTTTCCTAAAGCCTCACACACTCAAAGGGAGGAAGAAATCATCAAAAATAGGAAACCAATATGTCAATCCCGCAACCCTTCTTTCCTAGTTACAATAGGACTCTTAAACACCATGGTTGCTTAAATACTCTTCACCCAAACCCTAGGGACGAGTTTACAACTTGCTGGGGTCGTGTGGAGGAGCTCTTGGAGGTAGGAGAGTAGGAGATCAAGCATGCCAAGCTCATCTTCTTCCCCCGTTCGTCTGCTACGACCTGCACAAACCACCTCCTTGAAGCCGATCTAAGGTAGGCCAAACCTAAATCCCATCGTGCAAGGCTTATACCCCTGGAAATAGGGTTGAGTCTACTTCCTAACCCAAGTGGAATGCCCAAATTCCATGGAGTATACACGGAGTATTAAGCGTTCTTCTCCAAGTGGTCTGAACACGGGTTTTCTGTAAGAACGAGACTTCATCAACCTAAAAGGTAGGTTTTCTCGGGCCAAATCTAAACATACCCTATACCAATATGTAGAGCATCAAGTTAACTTTCATTTCCCATTGGTTTCATCGAATTTCATTTAGTAGATTTTGAATTATAAGCGTTTTGCCAAAGTCGTGCACTGTTAGGGCTTTTCCTGTTCTTCATATGTTGCATGTGATTCAAGACCGAATTAGAGTAAACTCATAACATGAAAGTTATTCTACTGGTTATCCTCTTCAGATTTTGTGTTGAATATTTTGTCTAAATGTCATTAATTAGAGAGTTATAAGCATGGTAATAGGGTTGCTGCACGAAACTACGGTTTTAGGTTACACTTGGTCTGATGTTGTGTTCGACTTGATCATAGCCTATTGAAACCATCCTTATTTTCTAATTCTGATTTACTGGAAGTACCCTTGTATGTCTAGGTTGTTTTAAAACTAGTTTCGTTATTTTTCATACACTGTACAATTTGTTCCCTATTTCGGAAGCACCCTGTGTCCAGATATGGCGGTTCTGGACCGCAATCCAAGAACATGTCCTTGCTCTGTCAGGATCAGGCGCAGACCCTGTGAACGTGACGGCCCGATAGGCCGCGTTCTGAGGTCTTGTCACGACAACCAACACCGTCGCGATCTGATCGCGGCGAAGCGCTCTGTCACGACCGTGCTGCCTGATCTGACCGCCCAGTCGAGTTCTTCACAACACCCTGTCGCTTTCTGGTCCCGACCCGTCGCGATCCTTGCTGTTGCCTGTCGCGACCTGTCCCCGGACCTGACAGCCCCTGTCGCCTTCCTTATATGAACCTGTTGCGACCTGACCCCGGGCCTGACAGCCCTGTCGCTATCCTTATATGCCCCTGTCGCGATCTCATGATTTGTCATGTAACCCCACTTACTTTCTTGCAAACCTAACCACTATACCCGAGGTCTGGTTAAGGTAATATTTAGTGTGTAATTCACATGTTTTGGGTCTGATCAATGCATGGTGGTTATTTTAATGGCTTAAAAGTGTTAAACCCATTGGAAAAGCTTTAAGAACACGAACATTATTTCTAACGGCTTTCTTAATGACGTGACTATTCAGGTGATCTTTGATTAACTCTTCGAACCATTCTAGCTTCTTAAATGATGAATTGTTATCTTAAAAAAACCATGAAATCCATGTTTAGTTAAGGGCATAGTTTCACTTTATGCTATCATGTTAAAGTGTTTTTCCGCGAGTTTGAGAATTGAGACACCCGTACCGCACTACACACTCGCACTGTTAGGCAGCCCTTTCTTGGGAAATTGGAAACTCTCTACTGGTCATTCCGAATCGGTAGACTAGCGACCTTTTCACCAAGGCCTCCGTAAATCTCCTCTGACCATGGATTCTCACATGGCCGACGAGTTGGTTGTACCATTGAAGTTCCCTGGAGAGAGCGTGCACTTCCTTTCTCTTCTTGTTCTCGTGAGTGTGACTTACAAACTAGACTAAAGCCATTAATGTAAAGATTGAACGAAAGTATAAACCGTACCGTTATGCTGCCGAATTTATCTCTTGACCATTGTTCTCATGAAATCATGTTCAATTTAATTATTACTTCTTCTCATCATCATCATGAACATGACATTACATATGCTACATTTTGAAACTCTCATTGGCCATTAATAATGACTGTGGGTATCTTCATTTAAAAATTTACATGAGATGCTGACAGGGCACGACGTGTGTCCAAGGGCTCCAATCTAGCCCCAATGACGGCGAGTCATAGATATACTGTTAACCATGGGGTATAATGATTATGGCGTTGCATCTGCGCTGGGAGTCTGCTTGCTTGTTGAATGATAGATACAATACCACATACACGTGTCCTGGTGTACATTCTTGATGGATCTTTTCTCGGTGTATATTAGTGTCTACGTGCCTGATTAGTGTTACTTGATCATGCTCGTACATTCTTGCTTGCTTGCGTGATATGGCCATCCTGCATTTAATGTAATTAGTGATATCTTGCGTTCTTGACATCAAGTGAAATCTTGCGTGCTTGTACAAAGTGATCTATTGCTAGTTCTATCTTGTCATCTTGTTCACAAATCTTGTTCTATCATAATCACTCTCTCTAGCTTGTTTCATGTATCATATTTTAAACGATTTTTATTCGTACTTGCATATCATTCATTGTGCTTACCTAGTTCTAAATTGCTAATCACTTATGTCATTGCCCGCACAATGAGATATAAATCCTACTGGGCTAGTTTGCTCATCCCCTACTTTTACCCAATCTAGGTGACTATGAAGTTCAAGAGGAAGAGCAAGTCGAGGATGGGAATGCGTCCGAGTGATGAGCGTTCCAACTATGAGTCTAGTTATAGAAGTTTGCTTTGAGTGTTAGATTCATGTAGCAGGAAGTGAGGAATAAATGTACTTTTCCTTTTTATTGAGTCTTAGTCCTGTAATAGTATCCATTTGGAATACAATGAGTTGAGATTTGAATGCAATTTATATTGAGTTCAACATTTGGGCCCTAATATGATGTTGTGTTGATACACATTCAGTGCGTGCTAGCTAGAGGCTTATTTGCCGACTGTTCACGTCTCGAAATATCGACTCGAATTAATTAATAATATCCGGTGCATAATTCTCGGGACGTGACAGTTTAGTGGTATCAGAGCCTAGGATTACCAAATAGGATATATGTCTCATGAATAGGAGATACCTATCGAACCTAGGTCATGGAAATTACATATAGTACCTGGTGAGAATGGGTAGAGACTAGGAATATGTTAGAAAGAATTAAACACTCCTACCCATTGACTCTTATAATGTATCAAGTGACATTAATTGGTTTCTATCCTTTTCTCAGGAACCCTCATAACCCTTACACTCAACTGTAATGGCTCGTAATCAGTGGCAAGTTATGCAAGAAACCGTGGCTGGATTGACCCAGGCACTACAAAATGTAGTTCAGGCTGGAAATCAGGCTGAAGCTGCAAGGAATGGAGCCGGTGATCTGCACCAAAATTTTAGGAGTTTAAACCCTCCTCGTTTCTCTAGATCCCCTGATCTAGATGAGGCAGAGAACTGACAGGAGGAGATAGAAAGGATATTCCAAGTCATGCAATGCACTAACAGGGAAAAAGTGGTACTGGCCACTTTTCAATTCACTAAGGATGCCCGAGCATGGTGGAAGGCCACCTCGGTCCACCTGCCTAATGTTGGCGAACTGGAGTGGGCCGGATTCCTGGAGATATTCCGGGGAAAGTATTTCTCTGAGAGAGTCAAGGAGAAGAAGGCAGCGGAGTTTGCCGCACTGAAACAGAGAGGGATGTCCGTAGCTGAGTATGAGGCTCAGTTCGCGCGTCTTGCGGTGTATGCCCCACACCTGGTGGGAACTGAAAGACTTAAGGCTAATCGGTTCATGGATGGGCTCAGGCCCATGTTCATTGAAAGACTCGGACCACACAACATTCAAACTTACACTGAGATGGTTCAGAGAGCTCAGCTGGTAGAAGACACCATGGCCAAAGTAGAGGGCATGAGGGGCAAGGACAACTCCAAGCCGGTCTTCGTCAAGAAGGGAGCACCTAATATTGCTCCAACCTTTCGTAACAACAACGTCAACAACAACAATAAGAGGTCGAATGCCGGAAGAGATGCTGCGGGAGACAAAAGAGTTAAAATGGAAGGTAGGCAGTTGGCTGAGAACTACAAATTCTGTGATAAACCAGGACACCGAGCTGAGGAATGCTGGAAGAAGCTCGGGGCATGCTTGAGATGTGGTGGTCGTGACCACTGTATTCCTGATTGTCCAATGATGAAGGACCAACCAGGCAAAAGCTCAGAATGTACCACGACGTCAAGGACGTCTTAATGCAGTCATAGAAGCTGACCTACCCGAGGAAGGGGGTATGGTGGAAGGTACCATTTCCATACACTCTCAACCTGCATTTGTGCTTATTGATACTGGAGCTGCTTATTCATTCATTTCCACCACATTTGCTGCAACTCTACCTGTCAAACCTGTACCCTTGAAATCCAAGATCACTGTAGCCTCTCCATTTGGCTCAGAATCTGAACTCACTCACTACCTGCCAAAATGTGAAACCATCATTGGAGGACACAATCTCCCTGCCGACCTTATCTGTTTAGACATGAAGGGTTATGATGCCATTTTGGGTGTCGATTGGCTAATTGAATATGATGCCGATGTAAACTGTAGCCATAGAAGGGTCACTTTTAAAAGACCAAACCTTCCAACTCTATCACTACTTGGCACTCGTTATCACAAACACCCTACCTTGATATCCTCCTTAAAAGCTTCTAAGCTGATCAACCAGGGTTGTGATGCTTTCCTAGTTTCCGTTTTGGCAACTGAAAAGAAGAAACCGACCCTAGAGGACATTCCAATAGCCAGGGACTATCCTGATGTATTCCCAGAGGAATTACCTGGTATACCACCCGAGCGGGAGGTAAACTTCACTATTGAGTTACTCCCTAGGGCAGCCCCTGTTTCAAAGGCTCCATATCGCATGTCCCCGGTTGAATTGCAGGAGTTGAAAAGACAGATCCAAGAATTTCTAGATCAGGGTTTTATCAGGCCTAGCACATCCCCGTGGGGAGCGCCAGTGCTGTTTGTCAGAAAGAAGGGCGGGACAATGAGGCTATGTATTGATTACCGTCAGTTAAACCAGTTGACAATAAAGAATAAGTATCCACTGCCCCGCATCGACGAGCTGTTTGACCAGATCTCCGGTGCACAATATTTCTCCAAGATAGATCTAAGATCAGGCTACCATCAACTAAGAATAAAGGAGGAGGATATTCACAAGTCTACATTCCGAAGTAGATATGGTCACTATGAGTTCATGGTTATGCCGTTTGGTTTAACCAATGCTCCAGCGGCTTTCATGCAACTTATGAACAATATTTATAGGCCATACTTGGATCAGTTTATAGTGGTGTTCATTGATGACATCCTCATTTATTCCAAATCCAAAGAAGAACACGAAGAACACTTGAAGATTGCTCTGCAAGTACTTAGAGATAATCAACTCTATGCCAAACTTAGTAAGTGTGAATTCTGGATGGAAGAAGTGTCCTTCCTTGGCCACATCATATCCAAGGAGGGAATCTCTGTAGATCCATCTAAGGTGGAGGCGGTAAAGAACTGGGCAAGGCCGACAACTGTGTCAGAGATTAGAAGATTTCTGGGATTAGTCGGTTATTATCATCTCTTCATTAAGGATTTCTCAAAGATAGTTGTACCATTGACCAGGCTTACCAGGAAGGAGAATCCATTTGCATGGACTGATGAATGTGAAGAAAGTTTCAGGGCATTGAAAGAGCACCTTACCTCAGCACCTGTACTAACACTGCCAGTTGCTGGGGGTAGTTTTGAAGTATACACCGATGCATCCGGGATCGGCCTTGGCTGTGTGCTGATGCAAAATGGGAAAGTTATATGCTACGCATCCAGACAATTAAAGAAGCACGAGGACAATTATCCTGTACATGATCTGGAGCTAGCTGCTGTAGTCTTCGCCTTGAAGATATGGCGTCATTATCTATATGGTGAGAAATTCATTGTGTTTTCTGACCATAAAAGCTTGAAGTATCTTTTTCTCACAGCATGACTTGAATATGAGACAGCGAAGTGTTGAACCACTCTCTATTTGTTCTTGTATTTTGGTGATAATAAAATTTATGATGTAACTTAAATTGAATATTTTGTTTCATCTGTGTCGCATCAATCCCATAGCAAAAAGCTAAGTCTTTCATTGATGCAATATTTGGCGCACTAAAATGATAAAATCGATGTTTAATCAATATACATCGATTTCTGTTTAAAGTGCCAAAATATTAAGCGCAACGATTTGTTAAGAAGTCGATGCCATAACGATTTCTTCTTTGAGCGCAGTGATTTGGTAAGAAATCGTTCCCATAACGATTTGCTAAGAAGTCGATGCCATAACGATTTGATAAGTGGCCATAACGATTTCTTCTTTGAGCGTATTGATTTGATAAGAAGTCGTTCCCATAACGATTCCTTAAGTGACCGAAATGATTTCCTAAGAAGTCGATCTCATAACGATTCTATAAGTGAGCGCAACGACTTGCCTTCACAACTATTTGTTAAGAAATCGTTCCCATAACGATTTCATAAGTCATGCTCATAACGATTTCTTCATGGATTCTGTTCAAACACAGATTGCCTTTATATTTCAAATATGCTTGGCGCTTAAATGAAAAGTCCAATATCTTCTGACAAAAAGCTGCATGCATATTTCAGAGTCTTGTCAAAAAGATATGACCTCTATTTTCAGTATGTTAGCAGAAGCACAGTACCATGCATCGTTTATCATAAACACTCTTTTATGCTAACACTCTCTTCTATGCTCACAGACATCGAAGACCATCAGAGTCTGATTAAGACAAATGAAGAGAAGATAAGCAACGGTCAGAACTCCAACGGATCCAAAACTCAAACGGCTATCTCTTCAACGATCTGTTCAAAGCTGCTCATATAAAAGAAGGAGCATAGCTGAAGAAAAAACAAAAGAGCCTTTTTCCTGAATATCTTTGAAGGAGTACATCTGTGAGAAGCACCTTCACGCCACATACACTCAAGAAAGAGAGAAAGAGCCCGAGCCAAGAAGAAGCATTTCAAGCTCTCAAGCTTCCAAGCTTTCAAGCATTCGAGCCTTCTTTTCTCTCTTCTGTTTTCTCTCCGAGCTCATTGTATATCTGGGGAGAGTTTGGGACTGTGAGCTTTACATGAGTGTTCATCTTGTAAGGTCTCTCAGTCTGATCTTTCTAAGAAAGATCTGTGTCCAGCTGTAGGACTGTATACAGTAGATAACCCAGCTAGGGGTTGTGTCTAGCAGAACCTAACTGGGGTTTGTACCAGTTGTTAACCCAGCTAGGGTTGGTGTCTAGCAGAACCGCACTGGGGTTTGTTCCAGGAGGTTGGCTTCTTTACCTGTAAGAGAAGTGGGCTGCCTTCTTGCCCGGGAAAGAGAAGAAGACCTGGTGGGGGATCCAGGGTGTTGTAAGGTCCATAAGGGGGATTGTACCCTTGGTTAGTGAAATCCCAAGAGTTTGCTTGGGGACTGGACGTAGGACTTCCATGTGGGAAGGGCCGAACCAGGATAAATCTCCTGTGTCCTTGTGTGATTGTTTTTTTGCTTCCGCACTGCACTCTCTATCACACTGAACTAACCAAGCTTTCAAGTGTTTATTTTCTGTGTTTAAGATTCTATTTCAGATTTCAGAAAAACCTATTCACCCCCCTCTAGGTTTGCTTGCTGCCGTACCAAAGGGCCAACAAGTGGTATCAGAGCGGTCTCTGAACTTTCAAAGAAGATCCAACGATCTTAGAGTAAAGATCCATGGCAGCTCAAGGATATGCTGAAGGACAATCAGTCACCAGACCTCCATTCTTTGATGGAGAAGATTATCAACACTGGAAGATAAGGATGGAATGCTTCATTCGAGGCACAGACTTTGATCTGTGGCAGGTAATTGAGGTAGGTGATTTTGTTTTTATCCCTGCTGAAAACACTACTACTATCACAGCAGCAGATAAGATAAAGTTATCACTAAACTTTAAAGCTAAAAATTATTTATGTTGTGCTTTATCTAAAAGGGAATTTAGTAAAATATCTGCATGTATATCTGCTAAGATATGTGGGAAAATTTGAAGCTCACATATGAAGAAATACCCACTACGGATGAAATACCTACTGATGCTCAGTGTTTAAAGAAACAAGACAGGAAGTTATAACTCCATCATCTTCAACTGTCGCCATTCAAAAGGAGCAACAGGAAGGACCTCATGATGTCATCCTTCCACCTGAAGAAGAAGAGTTAAAGGAGGAACCTCAGAGTAAGGGGGAGCCTCATATCCTTTTCGAAAAGGACATCTCTGAGGAAATAGCACTGAAGAAGCTTCTGACAATGAAAAAGCTGAGGATAAAGCTCATAAAATCCAAGTAACTTCTCAGGAGACATCTTCTGTAAACAACTCCTCAGGTAGCTTCAACATTAAAGAAGAAAATGCCTATCTACTCTTGATGAACAAAAGGAAAAGGCATTCAAATGGGTATGGTTAGAGGATGCTCAAAAACATCCGATTGGTGATTACCAACTCTTCACTTCATTCTAATCTGAAGAGGAAGTAGTCATCCTTTAGTTTTAGTATTGTATTTTTAATGTACATTTATGTTTGTTATATTCAGTAAGCTACAATGCTACTAACAGTGTTTGCAAGTTTTCTGTTAAGATGTATGCAGATAAAAATCCTGAAGACTTGACAACAACATGTCAAAGGTCAAGAGCAACAAGATCAACTTGCCTCACATTAAGAGGGAGTCTCTCACTCAGGGGGAGCACAGACTAAGGGGGAGTTATTCATTTATGTCACATTGTTGAACCCCTCTATGGTAAGAAGTTCTCCCTAAGGGGGAGAGAAATGCATGGTAAGATCCTTCCTTTTTGGTTAGTGACAAAAGGGGGAGAGTATGTATGCACTATGAATTTTCTGTATGTTTCTGCATGTTTTCATGATTTAAAGCGTTTCATGATTATCCCTATCAGAAAATTCGCATAATTTTGTCATCACCAAAAAGGGGGAGATTGTTGAACCACTCTCTATTTGTTCTTGTATTTTGGTGATAATAAAATTTATGATGTAACTTAAATTGAATATTTTGTTTCATCTGTGTCGCATCAATCCCATAGCAAAAAGCTAGTCTTTCATTGATGCAATATTTGGCGCACTAAAATGATAAAATCGATGTTTAATCAATATACATCGATTTCTGTTTAAAGTGCCAAAATATTAAGCGAACGATTTGTTAAGAAGTCGATGCCATAACGATTTCTTCTTTGAGCGCAGTGATTTGGTAAGAAATCGTTCCCATAACGATTTGCTAAGAAGTCGATGCCATAACGATTTGATAAGTGGCCATAACGATTTCTTCTTTGAGCGTATTGATTTGATAAGAAGTCGTTCCCATAACGATTCCTTAAGTGACCGAAATGATTTCCTAAGAAGTCGATCTCATAACGATTCTATAAGTGAGCGCAACGACTTGCCTTCACAACGATTTGTTAAAAATCGTTCCCATAACGATTTCATAAGTCATGCTCATAACGATTTCTTCATGGATTCTGTCAAACACAGATTGCCTTTATATTTCAAATATGCTTGGCGCTTAAATGAAAAGTCAAATATCTTCTGACAAAAAGCTGCATGCATATTTCAGAGTCTTGTCAAAAAGATATGACCTCTATTTTCAGTATGTTAGCAGAAGCACAGTACCATGCATCGTTTATCATAAACACTCTTTTATGCTAACACTCTCTTCTATGCTCACAGACATCGAAGACCATCAGAGTCTGATTAAGACAAATGAAGAGAAGATAAGCAACGGTCAGAACTCCAACGGATCCAAAACTCAAACGGCTATCTCTTCAACGGATCTGTTCAAAGCTGCTCATATAAAAGAAGGAGCATAGCTGAAGAAAAAAATAAAAGAGCCTTTTTCCTGAATATCTTTGAAGGAGTGTACATCTGTGAGAAGCACCTTCACGCCACATACACTCAAGAAAGAGAGAAAGAGCCCGAGCCAAGAAGAAGCATTTCAAGCTCTCAAGCTTCCAAGCTTTTAAGCATTCGAGCCTTCTTTTCTCTCTTCTGTTTTCTCTCCGAGCTCATTGTATATCTGGGGAGAGTTTGGGACTGTGAGCTTTACATGAGTGTTCATCTTGTAAGGTCTCTCAGTCTGATCTTTCTAAGAAGATCTGTGTCCAGCTGTAGGACTGTATACAGTAGATAACCCAGCTAGGGGTTTGTGTCTAGCAGAACCTAACTGGGGTTTGTACCAGTTGTTAACCCAGCTAGGGGTTGGTGTCTAGCAGAACCGCACTGGGGTTTGTTCCAGGAGGTTGGCTTCTTTACCTGTAAGAGAAGTGGGCTGCCTTCTTGCCCGGAAAGAGAAGAAGACTGGTGGGGGATCCAGGGTGTTGTAAGGTCCATAAGGGGGATTGTACCCTTGGTTATGAAATCCCAAGAGTTTGCTTGGGGACTGGACGTAGGACTTCCATGTGGGAAGGGCCGAACCAGGATAAATCTCCTGTGTCCTTGTGTGATTGTTTATTTGCTTCCGCACTGCACTCTCTATCACACTGAACTAACCAAGCTTTCAAGTGTTTATTTTCTGTGTTTAAGATTCTATTTCAGATTTCAGAAAAACCTATTCACCCCCCCTCTAGTTTGCTTGCTGCCGTACCAAAAGGGCCAACACGAAGTGGTTGGAGTATCTCAAAGACTTCGACTTCACGATCCAATATCATCCAGGAAAAGCAAATGTTGTGGCAGATGCTCTAAGTAGAAAGCAAGTGATCACATTGTCAAGTTAATGGTGGACGAATGGAAGTTATTAGAAGACTTCTCCAAGTTAAATATTGATGCTGACATCAAAGAGAAGGGATGCTTTGTTGCTAGTGCTAGAGCACAACATACACTATTGGAGGACATCACAACACTCCAAGACAATGACCCTGTACTTGTGGAAATTAAGGCTAATCAAGGCCAGAGGCTGGATTTCTCATTAACTGAAGATGGAAGACTATTGTTCCGGGATCGAATCTGTGTACCCGACCATGCGGAGACAAAGAAAATGATCCTGGATGAGGCTCACAAGACCAGATATATTATTCATCCTGGAACCACAAAAATGTATCAAGATTTGAAAAGAAGCTTCTGGTGGCCTAATATGAAGAGAGAGGTGGCGGAATATGTCGCCCGATGTTTAACATGTCAAAAGGTCAAGGCGGAGCACTTGCGACCCGCAGGTAAACTCAAACCCCTGGAAATCCTGGCATGGAAGTGGGAAGGTATAGGGATGGACTTTATTTTCGGACTACCCAAATCTAGAGGTGGATTCGATGGTATCTGGGTTATTGTCGACCGCTTAACTAAGTCGGCTCACTTCTTGCCAGTGAAGAATAAGTGGTCAGTAGATGTTCTGGCCGCATTGTATGTAAAGGAAATAGTCAAATTACATGGAGTACTCGTGTCTATCGTGTCTGATAGGGACCCTAGGTTCACATCCCACTTTTGGAAAGGACTGCACTACTCCTTGGGATCTAAACTAAACTTTAGCACGGCTTTCCATCCACAGACAGATGGTCAGAAGGAGAGAACAACCAGGTGATTGAAGACATACTTAGAGCATGTGTCCTAGATTTTGGAGGTAGCTGCACGAACACTTATCCTCGTGGAGTTCACCTACAATAATAGCTATCAAGCTAGCATTCAAATGGCACCATTTGAAGCACTCTACGGCAGGAGTTGCCGATCTCCATATGCTGGTATGAAGTTGGCGAAAAACAAATGCTAGGACCCGAGATGATAAGGGAAACCACAGAGAAGTAAAGCTATTAAAGAAGAATGGCAGTGGCGCAGCAAAGACAAAAGGCATATGCAGATAATAGAAGAAGAGACCTGGAGTTTCAGGTTGGTGAACATGTATTCTTGAAAGTGTCTCCAGGCCGTGGGATCAGGCGATTTGGCATTAAAGGCAAGTTGTCACCAAGGTTTGTCAGACCTTTCGAAATCCTAGAAAGGGTCGGAGAGGTGGCATATCGTCTCGCTTTACCACCATAAATGGATGGAATACACAATGTGTTCCACATATCCATGTTGAAAAAGTATGTACGAGATCCGTGGCATGTCATAGAATATGAACTCTTTGAATTCAACAAAGACGGGACCTATCAAGAGAAGCCAGTTAAGATCGTGGATCGGGAACTGCGCCAATTAAGGAACAAGATCATTCCACTAGTAAGGGTTAGATGGAATCAACGCATGGATGAAGACGACACGTGGGAAACCGAGGAAGCAATGCGCAAAAGATACCCGGAGCTATTCACAAGTAAGTATACCGCACTTGTACAAGAACTTTCAATACATGATTTGGGGACCAAATTCTCTAAGTGGGGAGGGTGTAGCACCCCGGAAATTTTAATTATATAAAAATTCAAATAAATAGAAATAAATAATTTTCATAATATCAAAGTATTTAAAACATACGTATCATTATTGTATGTGCTAAAACACATCGGAAAAAAAACCGTAAAAAATTATAAATCAACCCCACACATTATTTCTAAGTGTTCTACAAAGAAATTGTACGATGAAAAATCCGATTTAACCAAGTGTGCATCACATGGTGACCGATTATCCAAATTAGGAAACAAGTCGGAAAACCGTTAACGCGGAATACGACGCAACCTTAAATTAAATAAAAATATTAGAAAGGCTTCTAACCTTATATTTACGACCCAATGTCATAATTGGGCCAATGGACCACATATGGCCCAAAATCAAATGAAGCAAGAAAAAGCATAGAATTTGTAACCATAAATAAGCTGAAATTAAAAAGAGGCAAGTAGAGTTGAATTGGGATGCAATCATGCATTCTTGGCAACCCAAATTCGTGCTTGACTATGGTAGAAAGTTTCATAAAGTCTCACACACTCAAAGGGAGGAGAAATCATCAAAAATAGGAAACCAATATGTCAATCCTGCAACCCTTCTTTCCTAGTTACAATAGGACTCCTAAACATCATGGTTGCTTAAATACTCTTCACCCAAACCCTAGGAACGAGTTTACAACTTGCTGGGGTCGTGTGGAGGAGCTCTTGGAGGCTGGAGAGTAGGAGATCAAGCATACCAAGCTCATCTTCTTCCCCCGTTCGTCTGCTACGACCTGCACAAACCACCTCCTTGAAGCCGATCTAAGGTAGGCCAAACCTAAATCCCATCGTGCAAGGCTTATACCCCTGGAAATAGGGTTGAGTCTACTTCCTAACCCAAGTGGAATGCCCAAATTCCATGCAGTATACACGGAGTATTAAGCGTTCTTCTCCAAGTGGTCTGAACACGGGGTTTCTGGAAGAACGTGACTTCATCAACCTAAAAGGTAGGTTTTCTCAGGCCAAATCTTAACATACCCTATACCAATGTGTAGAGCATCAAGTTAACTTTCATTTCCCATTGGTTTCATCGAATTTCATAGAGTAGATTTTGAATTATAAGCGTTTTGCCAAAGTCGTGCACTGTTAGGGATTTTCCTGTTCTTCGTAAGTTCCATGTGATTCAAGACCGAATTAGAGTAAACTCATAACATGAAAGTTATTCTACTAGTTATCCTCTTCAGGTTTTGTGGTGAACATTTTGTCTAAATGTCATTAGTTAGAGAGTTATAAGCATGGTAATAGGGTTGCTGCACGAAACTACGGTTTTAGGTTACACTTGGTCTGATGTTGTGTTCGACTTCATCATAGCCTATTGAAACCATCCTTATTTTCTAATTCTGATTTACTGGAAGTACCCTTGTATGTCTAGGTTGTTTTAAAACTAGTTTCGTTATTTTTCATACACTGTACAATTTGTTCTCTATTTCGGAAGCACCCTGTGTCCAGATATGGCAGTTCTGGACCACAATCCAAGAACATGTCCTTGCTCTGTCAGGATCAGGCGCAGACCCTGTGAACGCGACGGCCCGATAGGCCACGTTCTGAGTCTTGTCGCGACAGCCAACACCGTCGCGATCTGATCGCGGCGAAGCGCTCCGTCGCGACCGTGCTGCCTGATCTGACCGCCCAGTCGCGTTCTTCACAACACCCTGTCACTTTCTGGTCCCGACCCGTCGCGATCCTTGCTGTGGCCTGTCGCGACCTATCCCCGGACCTGACAGCCCCTGTCACCTTCCTTATATGAACCTATTGCGACCTGACCCCGGGCCTGACAGCCCTGTCGCTATCCTTATATGCCCCTGTCGTGATCTCATGATTTGTCATTTAACCCCACTTACTTTCCTACAAACCTAACCACTATACCCGAGGTCTGGTTAAGGTAATATTTAGTGTGTAATTCACATGTTTTGGGTCTGATCAATGCATGGTGGTTATTTTAATGGCTTAAAAGTGTTAAACCCATTGGAAAAGCTTTAAGAACACGACCATTATTTCTAACGGCTTTCTTAATGACGTGACTATTCAGGTGATCTTTGATTAACTCTTCGACCATTCTAGCTTCTTAAATGATGAATTGTTATCTTAAAAAACATGAAATCCATGTTTAGTTAAGGGCATAGTTTCACTTTATGCTATCATGTTAAAGTGTTTTTCCGCGAGTTTGAGAATTGAGACACCCGTACCGTACTACACACTCGCACTGTTAGGCAGCCCTTTCTTGGGAAATTGGAAACTCTCTACTGGTCATTCCGAATCGGTAGACTAGCGACCTTTTCACCAAGGCCTCCGTAAATCTCCTCTGACCATGGATTCCCACATGGCCGACGAGTTGGTTGTACCATTGAAGTTCCCTGAGAGAGCGTGCACTTCCTTTCTCTTCTTGTTCTCGTGAGTGTGACTTACAAACTAGACTAAAGCCATTAATGTAAAGATTGAACGAAAGTATAAATCGTACCGTTATGCTGCCGAATTTATCTCTTGACCATTGTTCTCATGAAATCATGTTCAATTTAATTATTACTTCTTCTCATCATCATCATGAACATGACATTACATATGCTACATTTTGGAACTCTCATTGGCCATTAATAATGACTGTGGGTATCTTCATTTAAAAATGTACATGAGATACTGACAGGGCACGGCGTGTGTCCAAGGGCTCCAATCTAGCCCCAATGACGGCGAGTCATAGATATACTGTTAGCCATGGGGTATAATGATTACTGACGTTGCATCTGCGCTGGGAGTCTTGCTTGCTTGTTGAATGATAGATACAATACCACATACACGTGTCCTGGTGTACATTCTTGATGGATCTTTTCTCGGTGTACATTAGTGTCTACGTGCCTGATTAGTGTTACTTGATCATGCTCGTACATTCTTGCTTGCTTGCTTGCGTGATATGGTCATCCTGCATTTAATGCAATTAGTGATATCTTGCGTTCTTGACATCAAGTGAAATCTTGCGTGCTTGTACAAAGTGATCTATTGCTAGTTCTATCTTGTCATCTTGTTCACAAATCTTGTTCTATCATAATCACTCTCTCTACCTTGTTTCATGTATCATGTTTTAAACGAGTTTTATTCGTACTTGCATATCATTCATTGTGCTTACCTAGTTCTAAATTGCTAATCACTTATGTCATTGCCCACACAATGAGATATAAATCCTACTGGGCTAGTTTGCTCATCCCCTACTTTTACCCAATCTAGGTGACTATGAAGTTCAAGAGGAAGAGCAAGTCGAGGATGGGAATGCGTCCGAGTGATGAGCGTTCCAACTATGAGTCTAGTTATAGAAGTTTGCTTTGAGTGTTAGATTCATGTAGCAGGAAGTGAGGAATAAATGTACTTTTCCTTTTTATTGAGTCTTAGTCCTGTAATAGTATCCATTTGGAATACAATGAGTTGAGATTTAAATGCAATTTACATTGAGTTCAACATTTGGGCCCTAATATGATGTTGTGTTGATACACATTCAGTGCGTGCTAGCTAGATGCTTATTTGTCGACTGTTCACGTCTCAAAATATCGACTCGAATTAATTAATAATATCCACTGCGTAATTCTCGGGACGTGACAATAGTCCCTCGTCCGAGGATATGGCGTGGGACCTACTGCAGATCACTTTACGAGTCGCATGGGCATTGTATCAAAATGTATTGTAAGATTTGGCAAAAAGATTTTGCGAAGCTGCCTGTTGCGACTAAGGAGTTGAAATTTAGAGATCTTCAGGTAATTATTATTTAAATTGAATAGTATATATGTGTATATTTCTTATAATTGAGTGACTTTGTTTTGCAGTTGACGTACCAGTGGGACCGAACATAGAAAACAGATAGGGAGATGCTTGCTCACATGAGCGCCATGCATCGTAGCTGGCATAGCAAGCAAAAAAAAAGAGTAAGTTAATATACTATTTCATTTTCATATGTACTTTATTTTTGAACTTGTTTATATATTGACAAAAAAATTGTATTTCATGTCAGCATTTTAATGGCAAGTCTTTAGATGATGCGACTGTCTCCGTCTCAGCAGGTGTTGACTCCTCAGATTGGCAAACAATGTGCGAGATGTGGACTACTGGGGATGAGCGGGTATATTTAAAATGCTTAGAATATAATTGTTTATGATTATTTTGTTTCTATAAATGGAACAATAATTGTCTATTTTTGTCTTTTTTAGAGGGTTGCTGACCGAAATAAGCAAAACCGTGCCACTTAGTCTATGACATATAGATGTGGCAGGACTTCTCATTATCAGTTGATGAATGATTTTGTGAGTTATGTTTTATGAATTATGTTATCCCTTTCATTTAGTTACTTATATGTCTTTCTTATTTTCTCTCAATTTAAACAGTCTAATATGCATGGACGAACTCTGCATCGACTTGAGGTTTTCAAGATGGGTCGATGCAAAGACTTACCTGACGGCAGTGAGAGCTGGGTAGATGAGGAGAGCAGAAGACGATATGTAAACAACTTTATTTCTATTTCTTTTATGTGAATATGTTTTCATTACAATAGTTGTATCATTAATATTTTTTTCTCTACCTTTGGTTGTAAGAGGCTATGACTCAGATGATTGCTCCTTCCTCAGACGTTGATGCCGAGAGCCACACCCCCAGCGACTCCCGAGGACGCCTTCATTTCGGTCATGGGAAAAGATTGACCTGACCGTGTTCGCTGTGCGGGTAGTGGAGAAACATTGGGCACATGGTATAGATCTACAGAAATATAATGCAAGAACAATTAAAAGCTCAAGAAGAAAAGTTGAAAGGACGGGAAGAGGAGATGACTCGAATGCGAGAAAAGACTTCTCGATTGGAGAATGTAGCTACGAAAGTGGACGAGATGAACATACTCCTCTCCCAGCTACAGGCGTCACAGGCACGTACCCAGCATGTACCTCCTGCAGTTCAGAGCGAGAGCGATAGCGAGACAAATGATGCGGCAGATGATTATTCAGATCATGTCTCTTGATTTCTCTCTTATTTTATTACATTTTCACATTTTCTACTTTTCTAGATATTTATCTAACCATATTTATGCATTTATATTCTATGTGTGTGATTGAATGATCCAGCGAGCCTGGGTGGTGGCTCAATAGTGTATGATTGAATGATCCAGCGAGCCTGGGTGGTGGCTCAATAATAATATATGTGATTGAATGATCCAGGTGGCTCTTGCACGAATGGAGTGCGGTAATAAATAAAAAAGTTTTTTTCTTTTCTTTCTGACAACATGTCAGCGGCTGAATAGCCGCTGCCAAAGGCACATATGTCTGCGGCTACCAGATGCTGACAAAGAGAAAAAAATATGGTCGCGGCGCTTATGATGCTGACAAAATAATTTTAAGGCAGTGGTTTCAACCGCTGATAAATGTATATAAGTCCGTGGCTATCACCCGCGGCCATAATATACTAACGGCGGCAGCTTACAGCCGTTGCTGTACATTATATGGTCGCGGCTTATAGCCGTTGCTGTAAACTCTATGGCGGCGGCTTATCTGACCGCTGACAATAATACTTTATGTCCGCGGCTGTATAAGGCGCGGACAAATGATATATATGTCAGCGGCGTCTGTGAACCGCTGACATAAGATCTGTCCACGAATTTTTTGGCAACGGTTGTGGCAGTGCTTTCGTAGTCGCGGACATAATATTATGTCAGCGATTTTTTAGTATTTGTCAGTGACTTCCAACCGCTGACAAATGTCCGTTCTTCTATAGTGGAGGTTGTTATTTGTGATCTATATCGGGGAGGAAAAGGGTGGCTTCCAAGGCACTAAATTTATCTCCGCTTATTTAGACAGTGTTCGATAGACGTTATATATGATCGAGAAATACTTGTTACTCATGAAATAGATAATAAATGTTATTCAGCTCCCGATTTGATTGATTGAGATGCAGATCCATGTCTTGTTGACGTGTGAGGTCAGAGGTCGGGGCCGAACAGTTTCTACCCATGAAACGTTTTTTCTATATGATTTGATCCTTAATAATTAATTTGAACTATAGTACCATGCTAACGTGTAGAGCAAAGTACTAGGGCGCATTTCGTCAGATGTCATAAACATTCGAAATGGATCTTGGATGATTTTGTAAGAACTGGAAGTGTTCTGGCTAAATATGACTTGCTTTTGTTGAGGGCTTGCCTAACCGGTTCTCATGAGTTTGGATGATATTAGGACTTGGATCCCTCTTTTTTCATCTTAATTTCTTAATATAACAATATCGTATGCATTCAGAGCAAGACTGATAGTAAGCGGCTAATTGTTTTTGTCACCTCTATAATCGGGCCTTTGCTGACTTTAGGATTTGCACAGAGGTGTTTGTATCCTAGCATAAAATACAAAGGTAAGGGGATAAAGGGGAAGCTGCTCCATGCACCTTGTTGCTTCTCTGGTATTTGGTTCACTTGGAATACCAAATTGCCTGGCAAGATTTTTAGCACCACACTAACACTTTGGAGCTCCTCCGGTAAGTCATAAATTCTCACCCATAGCTCACCTCTGTTCATGATATATTCGAGGGGTGGTAGTTGGATTCCCTATGTATATATAACAAGCATATCTTTTTCATACATTTATGTGATTCTTTTGCATATATCATCAATCTTACAAAAGACAGGTAATCTAATGAGGAACTTAACATAAGGACAATCCAGAAATTGCCACTCACATGTCGGTTTCCACATTTTTGCTTTGAAACCTGCTGCAGGGATACTAATGTTAGAGTGAACTTTTTCGACCAGTGTATATTATTCCCATTTTTCTTCTTCATCCATATCTTTTGAAGTTATTTCCATTGTTGTACTATGAGCTTCTTTCATCACAAATTTCCTAAAGTCCACTAAGGCTAGATAGCTCTTCTTCCTTTGAGAGCTCTTAATTCCTTTGAGTTTAGCTAGCGATCAGTGCTCCCTCAGGGAGTTTTGATGGACTAAAACTTGGTAAAGGAAAGTAAAAGAGTGTGGGGCCAGTGAAGGAAGAGTTTGGAGGAGAATGAGAGTTTGAAAATTAGTTGGAGAAAGGATATATAGGAAGGTAAAGGAGTGTGGGGCAAGTGAAGGAAAAAGTTTTGGCAGGAGACAAGCATGCTAAAGAAGGTTGCAGTAGGACAGTTTCCAACACACACATTGGAGGGTGCCGAGGTTTCTAGAGAGCAGGCATGGGTTCCTCCTATCTTAAAGGAAAATATTATTGCAATAGGTAATTTACTTGTTATATATTTGGCGACTTTAACTTGTTCAATCAGCATACTCTACAAATCTTTCACGTACGTTAACAGTTGCATATATGTTTTTTTGCTGTTGAAGGCCACTCTGCTCATTGCAGTATACTATTAAGGTTTGCCTGTTTCATCATAAAACACTATATAACCTCATAGCTGATATGCTTTTTTTTTTTGCAATTTCTAACTATTTGTTTGACCATGAAAATGTAGGTAAGATTTTATTGTTTTGATTCATGGTCCATGTGAATCGAAATTCAGAACTAAAAATGACCTGGTTTTTTTTTTTTTAGATCAATCATCAAAATAAAGTAATTTTATTTCAAATAAAAAATACATCGATTGTAAAATCTATCCGGCCGTCCTTTCCCCTTTGTCGTTGTTATAATAAGCAACTCTCGTTATAATCTTTACCTCCGAAAGTTAAAAGGAAACGGCGACCTCAATTGCTACACACAGATCGTAGGAAGGAAACTTAATTAGAGCAAGCTTCCTTGTTCAGAAGCTACATATGGTAACTTGTCATGTAGGATAACTTTTAGATCGATTAACCTACTCTTAAAACAGATATAGGCCACTATTCAACCAACGATGTAGACATTTCTGTTTTCTGAGAAAATCTGTAAAGAAAAGGCAATTGGAAAGTTTTAAAAACCAACAGTGTATGTGATAGACAAGTACATGATTTTCGTCATCTAAAAAATAAAAAAATAAAAAAGCTTTGTCGACACCTACTTCGAAATTAACCATAGAATTCTTTCTTCAATCTAAATCTTTTTTAGAATAATACTTAATCAAACGATGAACAAAATGATCATTACTGAAATCTAGATACTAGAAAGTCGTAAATTTACTTGACAATAACTCTGTATACATATGTGATGAAATAGGTTTTAATAACCATTTCGATGGAAGAGGCCCTCCATATATAGACTTGGATCGACTCGAACTCTCAGGCCTGGCCCCTTTTCTGTGACATGTGACTAAACCAATGGCAGAGCTCGAGGTAACGATGGAATGTTTGTTGCTGCTTATCAGTATACGTAGAGAAGAAGAACATATTACGTACACATTAATATATATATATATAAATCCTTCGCTGGAGTCTCATTAATTTCTCTTAATTTGCACAGAAACCATTTCGTTCTCTGGTGAGGACGGACGTTCTGCTGGCTAACACTTGGAGGTGCATGCAGCTCATCAGAGGATGGTGCAGTGCTGCCTGAGTGATTGCCTCTTCCTCTTCGACATGGGAATGGCCTCCATCGCTCCTCCCCCTCCCAGCGAGCCTTTACCACTATCTGCCCTCCTCTGGTGTTTCCTGCATGCATGCCAGAAGATATATGGAATTAACTACATATAAAAACGTTGGCATATCTGTTTATTTCGAAATACAGCTAAAAATAACGAAGGTTTGGATGTTAATGGAACATAGATTTGGATATTTCATTCCCTCCTCGTACTTGGCCATCATGACCCTGACGAACTCGTCGTAGTTGATCTGGCCGTCGCCGTCGACGTCGGCCTCCCTGATCATCTCGCCGATCTCGTCGTTGGAGAGCCGCTCGCCGAGGTTGTTCATGACGTGGCGGAGCTCGGCGGCGGAGATGAGGTTGTCCTGGTCCTTGTCGAAGACGCGGAAGGCCTCCGTCAGCTCCTCCGCCGAGTCGGTGCCGTTGAGCTTCCGTGCCATCAGCTTCAGGAACTCGTCGAAGTCGATGGTCTCGTTGCCGTCGGTGTCCACCTCCCTGATCATCTCTTTCAGCTCCGCCTCCGTCGGGTTCTGCTCCAGCGTCCGCATCACCGTGCCCAGCTCCTTGGTCGTGATGCACCCTGCATATATATGTACATTAAACATGCATGATGCATGCGCCCCAATATATGTAAACTATATAATATATTGATGAAATTAACGGACTAATAAACAATTCACTACAACGTTTTCTCATATATATATGTTGTTGACACATGCATACAAGAAAAGAAAAAGGAAAGAGCTACCTGTGCCCTCAGAGAATTAAAAACCACAGAAACAGATGAATAATAGCTGCAGAGAGAGAGCGAGCTAGATAAAGGGAAGAAACCAGAATATATGCAAGTCCACATATATATATACATACCCCGATTAAACAGCTGCAGGAACTGATACAGGAAACAAAAACAAAAAATAATTATAGATTAGAAGATCGAGGAGGAGATCCGAGTACTACCGTCGCCGTCCTTGTCGAACAAGCTGAACGCCTCCCTGAACTCGGCGATTTGGGCGTCGGTGAGCTGCTGGTCTGCCATGGCCGGAGAAAGACCGGACTTTGCAGAGATCAAGAGCAGGAGAGAGATCGAAGAGGGGGGGGGGGGAGGAAAAAAGCGTGCTACTGCTTAATTTTGCTGCAGCACAAATTAAGTGAGTACTGAGGACGCCGGAGGTGAGAGAGGTACGAGCAGTACCGGAAGGAAAATTGTGTGCGCGTGTGCAATGTTTAAGTGTCTTTAACTCGTCACCACCTCTCATTCTAAAATTAGTATTTACATATATATGTCCCATCGGCATCTCCTTTACTCCATCCTTTCTTCCTTGGAAGCCACTGGAAGTCGGCGCAATATTTGCAGATTCTTCCCCACTCAGCAGCACCTTTGTTCCCGGCCCTTTACAACTGTCGCAACTTTGTGCTCTTCTCCAGGGCATCGGATATTTGTATTATTGCATGTGATATAGACCGAGGTGGAGAAAGGTAGTTTGTAAGCCACTAAATCTAATGTCTAGATTCGATTCGAACAGTCCGCATCAGATTAATTATTTAGACATTTGCTCGATCGATAGCAAAGTCCGGTAGATATGATAAGATATATATCCGGTATCTAACATCTGACCGGCGCCGGTGGGAACGATACGGTTTACGTTGGCTCTGATTATTATTGCATATTGTTTTTAATGCTTCTCGTCATATTTCACTTTTGATGTATGTAATGAAATTGTAATACATCACATATATTGTTTTAAAGTATGCCTATGGTTGCTATATATAGGTTACTTGTTTGGAAGTTTAAAGGTTACAGTAAATTATGCGGACTCAACAGAAACCATGTTTAGAGTAAATTACATGCGAAATAGTTAGATATTCAAATATTATCCAAATCTAGAAATTGTCTGATTAATATATAGAGTCGTTCACACTTCACATATAAAAAATTTATTATATGTGTGGAATCGAGATCTCTGAGGTCCGATCAAAGCACCTGACCAACTCATTTGGCCCTACAACCACCTTCTATATATATATATTTCAAACCATAACTCCAATATTACACAAGCCAAATCCTCCCATGAGCCCACCCTGGCTTATAATCTCCAGATTCTTCACGTTGCAGCCTATATATGCTTGCTCTTGGAAATTTGAACTCAGGGTGGCAGGCAACGAAGGAGAATGGTAGTCAAACCCACATGAAGAATCAGTGCTTCAATGATTTAAAGATATGATGGCAAAGGAATCGAGAAAAAGCATCAATTAAGGTGCTTGGAATAGAAGAATAAAGATGGCAGAGAGAGGTGGCGACAAAGTCTCACTATTATCAGAGTGCTCCCAACAGGTAAAGAAGTGAGAACAGCTGCTATATATAAAAGAGTGGACGTACAAGGTGAGCGGTTCATCCTAAACTACACTATGCATATATATATCTTCATGGTTAGATCCTTAGAGATGGAGGATCTTGATTTGGCCTATAGAAGGACACCTTGGATATTCAATAAGGATCTCATTCCTATTGGGGAAGGCAAAGCAAACCACCCTGTTTCTAACTAGTCCCTCAACATGGCAGAAATGTGGGTAATTAGAATCCAAATCTCCCCAAGGAGTTCCTCAACGAAGGTCTTATGAAACTAGCCAATCAAATCGGCTTCCCCCACAAACCCAGACCTGAAGTTGTAAGAAAAATTAAGGGAGTGATTTCATCATAATCAAGATAGCTTTTGAGATGCAAGAAGCCCTTATAATTGAAACCTGTTCGGACTATCATTCCCAATGGAGTCATTAATTAGAAACTCTAAGATCGTTGCTAAGAGAAACCCTAGGCGTGGCTACTTTTGTGGTCTTCTTGGACATGAGGCAGAGACTTATGTAGTATATTAGCTGAATAATGATCACATATCTATCCCAGTGACTGAGAATGAGAATGGATGATATACTTTTAACTCAGTATGACGTTTGGAAGAAAAACAAGGTTGAACAATTATCAACTAGATCTCTAAAGTAACATCAATTTAGGATCAATTCCACAGGCCAAGTTCATGAGTCAAGTTGAAAAGCTTCAAGATCCTCAAAACAAGAGCTCAACCCTATGTACAAGAAAGTACAGTTTAATTTGTCAGGGGATATTTGTCAGCAGCTAAGAATTTCATCAATAAAATAAATATTAGTCGACAGTTAAATGGATCAAGGCATCTACAATTTTATTATATGTCAATGGCTAAATAAGTCATTGACATATGTTTATGTCAACGGCTATGACTTAAGTTATCGACACATGTTAGATATATCAACGGTTAAAGAAATTATTGACACATGTCATGAACATGCGTCAATGACTATACATTAAGTCTTCGACACATGTTCCGTAGCTAGTTTAGTCGCTGACAAAATAATTCTTTTTACCCTTCCTCTCATGGTTCGCTTCTCCTCTCTCCCGCACTCCCCCCACTATGCTCTCCCCTCCCTCTCTTACTCCCTCTAGTGTTCCAACAGTGGCATGCAATAGAAACAATGACATGTCTAATGGTGGAGGCCCATACTCCCCAATAGTAGCATCCCAACCACTCCCTTTTCTCACTGGTAAATCCCCTCTCCCCGCATCCCCTTCCCCTCCTTGGCAACCCCCGCCCTCCCCTTAGTGACCACTCCCCGGTAACCACCCATTGCTGCAACCCCTCTCCCCTCATGAGAACCACCCAACCTCTCTCTCTCTCTCTCTCACCCCCAACTAGGGTGTGTCGATGCCAAAAGGAATTCCCCTCCTAGTAGCTCTCTCTCTCTCTCCCCACAACTAAGCCCCCTCCCTCCCTCCCTCCGTTTCTCTATTTCCCCCACCCCTCGGACCCCCTCCCTCCCCCTGTTCGCACACACCCTCGACTGAAGGGCACCGATGCTAGAGGGGATCCCCCCTCAAATGGCTTTACCTCAATCGTCTCTCACTCTCCCCCCACCCCCCCACCCCCTGCAAATCCCCCTCCACTCTACTTGTCTACACGCATCCCCTGACTGGGGGTGATGATGTCAGAGGGGATTCCCCTCTGGTAGATCTCCCTCTCTCTCTCTCTCCACCATCGAGACCCCCTCCCTTTGTGTCTTTATTCCCCCCCTTCATGTGGATTCTTTCAAAAAAAATGTGGCTTCTTTCAGAATTATGATGGTTCTAAATGTGTCACAAGTAGAGAGAGAGAGGGAAAGCCAACTTATCTAGATTAGGGATGTCAATGGATACCTAATGTAACGTCGTGTGCTTTTCGGATCCATGCGGATCGTGTGTGTTGTGGTTGTGGCGGCCGTTGTGAGGCCAGTGTGAGTCAGTTGTGTGGTATGTGTAATGTGCATGCGTGGCTTGAGCAGGTGCAGCACAGGGTTGGTCCGGAAATAGAATAGGACCTGCTGCTGTTCTGTCTGAGTTGGCGGCCAGGGTGTGGCCGTTGACTGTTGACGTCCAGGTTCATGGACGTTGACTTCTTGAACTTAACGGCAGCTTTTGTGGACGTTTAGACTGGCGGTGCTTGTTAGCGGCATGGGGGTTGACGCCAACCTGACAGTTCTGCAGGTTAAAGGCTCACCCGAGGGTAGCTTTCTCAGCTCACTCTCTTCCTCTCTTGCCCCAGCTTCGCGCCCCAGAGTTTCTGAAGCTTCCAGCAGGTACCGAGGAGTAGTTGGACGATCGTCGAACGCGCGGCATCGCTGAATTACGCGAGGAAACGTTGCGGAGTGGTGCAATTCGCGTGGGAGCTCGCGGAGGGCTCGGCGTGAACCGGGGGATTGCAGTAGATTCTAACGCGTTCTGAGGTAGGGGACGAACCCGTTTAGCTCCGTAGGAACATTAAAACACATCATAATCACTTGAACCAGCATGATAATCCATGTTTGGATAGAGTTGCACCAAGCGGGATAATGGGTGGTTTGTGTTATTTAATGTTCAGAGCATGTTTTAGTGGGTTGTATTGGGTTCTAGCATGCTAAAGGATTGCATTTGCATGTTTTTCAGTAGTTAGAACAGTTAGAAAACCCGCAGGGCCGGATTAGGGTTTCTGCAGGGTTTATGGCCGGAGAACTTGGCGTCAACATCGCTTGCCGCCAAGGTCCTCAGCCAGGAGGTTAACGGCCAGGACCCTTGCCGTTGACTCCTAGTAAGCGGCAATCGATGTGGCCGCCTACTTCTATTTGAGCAGAAATGACTAAGTACAATAATTATCGATAATGCATGTGTGTTAACGCATGAGGTGCACTGAGTGCACCTGGTTTACGTGTTTAGCATACGAGGTATGCTGTTAGTTGTTTACTTCGGTGACTGCGCGTTGTGTACGCGAGTCAGTTGGGTTCACATGTAGTGGACCAGTGGTTACTTGTGGTTTACGTGAGGTTTCACGTGGTTTGTGTGTGACGTGCACGTGGTTCTGTGTACGTGGCGAGTAGTACGACGCCTACCGTGGTTACCTCTCCAGTTGGGTGCCCCAGGTTCTTTGTGAGCCAGGCTGTTAGCTCGGGGTTTTGTCCCGGTACTTGTGCTGTACCGTCGAGGTCTGTGTCGTCTGACCTGGACACCCTCACTCTTGTGTTAGAGTTGTATGTCCGGCTGAGGGAAAGACGACAGTGGGACAGTGACACTTGTGTTTGTTTTTAGTCACTTGTAGCGCGCTCGTAGTTGGGGGTACGGACACCAGTAGTCGACACTGGTCCCCAGCTAGTCCTTTCCAGTGCCTCACTCTAGCGAGCCCAGGCCAGGGTCTCTGGAGGTGCCAGGCATGGGCCTGTGACTGTGTGGTCTGCAGGTTGTGGTGTTTAGTTGGTCTCCACAGTTGCTTGACCTTTTTACGTGGAGCGGCAGTTGGACCTTTCGTCCGTGGCTGCGAGACTGAGAGGTAGATCTGTGTTAGTTGTCCGAGTCAGTTTCTGGTGTCGCGAACCAGTTCACGTGGCTCGTGTTGGCTGTCTCTACTTTAGCTTGTACACCTGTACTGGTTTGCCGTTTAATTATTACTGTTGTTTCTCGTAGCCGGCAGACGGTGAGTATTTTTACAGCTTTACTTACCTGCTTAGCTGTTATATAAATTGTTGGTGTTGTTTACTATTCGTACTCGTGGTGTTTGTTTCGCTCAGTTTTGGGGGAGTTCCCTACTGAGCCAGTGACTAGAGAGGCTCACCCCTACCCCCACAGGTGAGAGCGAGGAGGACGTCTCTCGTCCAACGTCCAGTTCCGGGCCGCGTCGTAGCGGTGCAGGGTCAGCACCTCCAGCAGAGTAGCTTCAGCAGTGTAGTTTTGTAGTTGTTTACTTTCTTCAGTTGTACCTCGGGGTATGCCCCAGGCTCTTGTACTTCTTTTCAGTTTTTGTGAAAATTTGGCTATGTAAACTTGTAAAATATATATGAAATATGGTGTGTTCCTTTATGTTTACATGGACTGTGGTTTGGTATCCCTTGCGAGGCTTCGGCCCGTTCGCGGGAGGCGGACTCGGATCAAGTACGTTATCGGTTTAACGGGCTAGACCGAGGCGATTCCGCCACACCTAAATTCTGATATTTTGATCCATTTCTGTAATTTTTATAGGATTCAAAACTTCGATAAATAGGTCCGATGCTTATAAGATTTCAAATCGAGTTTCGAATCTTATAGGATATGGAAATAGAAACAAGCATTTTTGAATCCACAAATCCGATTTCGAATCTGATTCATTCAACTGAAGAAGCAATTGCATGGCCATAGGGTATTTGATGCGAATCATAGACATGTCAGTGTTATCATGACTCACGTATTTCATTTTGTAGGGGACACTGTAATGGAAGATGGAGAGAATGTGATCGGTGAATGGAGATGTGTGTTAGATTTAGTATTGTATTAGTTATTATATACTATGAGTTGTAGTTTAGATTATATAATTTGTGGATTGGTAAATTTACATTTTAAATTGTGTGATTTTAGTTTATGGATCCTATCATTCCTATGCATTGTGGATCTATGAATTTGTGATGGTTATCCAAGTGTTCTTGTGGTGTGAATTAATAGATTGATCTAAGATTTTATGATTTGAGATTATAAATCTAGACATCCATATAATTTGTGCATATGAGTTGTTTATATTTATCAAAATGTTATTGCAATGTGGATTAATATATTTACAATTAAAGTTGTATGATTTGAATATGTAGATCTACTATAATTCATATGTTGATGTCTCATATATGTTTCCAATTTTAGATCTGATTCCATTTTAAATTTTTTGTTAAAAAGTGAAAATAGATGCGGAAGCGGAATCACTCATTTTTTATTTTGATTTCCTTTTCGATATTTTTTATAGGATGCGAAAGTGGAAACACTTATTTTCGATTCCGAATCCGACCCATTGGTAGCCCTAATCTAGGTCACTTGATGTTGGGGACTGCAAAAGGTTTTTAAAGGTTGCCAAGAGGCTATAGTTCATTGAGAAAATAGGGACTACTAAAAGTTAGCATTTAAAATTTTTTATAGCAGATGAGCAATCATGATGCATTTGCTTTTATAGCCACTATAAGCCATGCGCTAACGTCGGGGTGGCCTTGGACGACCATTCTTCCCTGCTAGATGTGCAATGTGTGTGGGCAACCGGGTTGTAGTTGCTTGTACAAAAAAAAATTTTTGCAAGATGTGGATATAGAATTGTGTGTAGGATGTGGATTCTTCACGTCATCTGAGGCTTCCGTTCTAAAGTATAAGTGAACAAATGTAGAAGTTGAATATGAATGTAAATATGTGTGTAGGATGTGGATACACAATTGAAATTTTTTATAGGATGTGAATGTGTGGATGTGGATGTGTCTTTTGCATGATGCAGATGTGTATACAAATTTGTGGATGTAAATGTATGGACTTTTTTTCTTTTTTACCCATTCAAGACTTTTATTATGATGTATATTTTTACTATTTCTTATAGTAATGGCATATATCGAGCATAGAGTCTTGCATTGTCCTGTTGGATAGCTGTGGATATTTGATCATCTGATGTTCTTTATTATATGTACTGTACAATTGTCTTAAATTTTTGACCACATCTCTCCACCCTTCTCCAATATACTTGCTAATTTGAACTGCTCTTCTTGTCACTTGTATTTTATACAAGTGATTTTCTTAGCAAAGTTAAAATTAGTAAATAATGGTAGTGTATTAGAGAAGTGTGGAGAGATGCTATCAAAATTTTAAAACAATCGTGAAGCACATATAATAAAAAAATCAGATGATCAAATATCTATGGATAGCAAGATTTGATTTAAGAACCCCTAATGTTTGACAATGTATGAATACATGTAGATGTACACACGTGGATTTGTTCCCAGTGCAAGGGAGATGCGATCGAAATTTTTACTAAATCATATACTAAGTGTATTTAACACATGATGTAGTTATGGGGAGGTCCTGTTGAAAATTCATATATAGTCATGTTTAAAAGATAACTTATATGTTTGTTTTTTTGTTATGATTACAGGATACATAGAAATGGCTAGAGCTGATAAGAGTTGGATGGACTTTGTTAATATCTGAGGGGATCCTAGATATGAGAAGGGGGTAGGTACTTTTTTAGACTATGTCTTTCATGCAAATAGAACAAGCTTTAGGCATGGTCAACAAAGTGAGCTGATACAATGTTCATGTTAGAATTTTCATAATGGAGTAAAGTTGACTCAGGTAGAAGTTGAGATCCATCTTAAGGTAGATGAAGTGTGAACACATTATATCAATTGGGTATACCATGGAGAGACACCATTGAATAATATGATCAGATATCAAATAGACATCCCTTCTGTAGAGATGAATGATCAACAAGGAGATATCTTTTTTATAGATGTGTTGCATGAGTTGCAACAGGTTGAGTTTGTTATTTCATAAGAGAAGCATGAACCAAATTCCAGAGGAAGAGACTTTTATAGACTATTGGAGGATGTTGAAATACCATTATATGATGGGTGTTAGAAGATTTCAAAATTGTCATTTCTTTTGAAGTTGATACACATCAAGATGATGAAGTAGGTGAGAAGGAGATGTATGAATATGGAGAAATGCTAGTTGCACATTTGGACGTACAAAAAAGTCAAGCTGGAATCACCGGGGAGCATTTTATTGGGCCATGTGGAAGTCTAGAACAAAGAGCTAAAGTCTAGAACAAAGAGCTCCCGTCAACAGGCCAGCACACATCACCTGCACGCGCGTCTTCCCGAGGACCGCCATCATGAAACCGCCTGCCATCATTAAATTCACTACAGGACAAATATGATGATCGACTTATTTAGTCACCAGGAATCAACTTATTTGTCACCAGGAGTGACCTATTTGTCACTAGAATCAACCTATTTGTCACTGAATCACTTAAGACACGAAGTCAACTATTTGTTATCAGGAGTGACCTATTTGTCACTGGAATCAACTTATTTGTCACTGAAATCAACATATTTGTCACTGAAATCAACCTATTTGTCACTGAATCACTTAAGACACGAAGTCACCTATTTGTCACTAGAATCTTTCTATTTATCATTGAAATGAATGTATTTGTCACTGGAATCTTTCTATTTGTCACTACAATTCGTAAGTCTATGTAAAGTACAATCTTTCTATTTGTCACTGAAATCTTTCTATTTGTCACTACAATGAATGTATTTGTCACTGAAATCTTTCTATTTGTCACTACAATTCGTAAGTCTATGTAAAATAGAATCTTTCTTTTTGTCCCTAGAATCTATTTATTTGTCACTGAAAGGAATATATTTTTCACTGAAATCTTTCTATTTGTCACTAGAATGAACCTATTTGTCACTACAATTCGTAAGTCTATGTAAACTAGAATCTTTTTATTTGTCACTGGAATCTTTATATTTGTCACTGAAAGGAATCTATTTGTCCCTAGAATCTTTCTATTTGTCACTACAATTCTCAAGTCTATGTAAAGTGGAATCTTTCTATTTGTCATTGGAATCTTTCTATTTGTCGCTACAATGAATGTATTTGTCACTGGAATCTTTCTATTTGTCACTGCAATTTGTAAGTCTGTGTAAAGTGGAATCTTTCTATTTGTCACTGGAATCTTTCTATTTGTCACCAGAAGTGACCTATTTGTCAATGAAATCAATCTATTTGTCATTAGAATCTTTCTATTTGTCACCAGGAGTGACCTATTTGTCAATGAAATCAATCTATTTGTCACTGGAATCAATATATTTGTCACTGAATTAACCTATTTGTCACCGAAATTAATTTATTTGTCATTCTAATTCGTGACTCTATGTGAATCACTTAAGACATGAAATCAACTATTTGTCACCAGAATCAACTTATTTATCACTAGAAGAAATCTATTTGTCACTAGAATCAACATATTTATTATCAGAAGAAATCTATTTGTCACCGGAAGAAACCTACTTCGTGACTCCATGGAAAATTTTGATTTCCGGTCCAAAAAGTACATTTCGAATTAATTAAATATATCTCTCACTGTGCTGGGCTGCTGATGTAGCACCCTGTATTTTTAAAATCCAAATAAATAAATTTTTATTTAAATAAATGAAATAAATTGATTTAAGTGGAATAAAGGGAGAATGCATTGTATAAATGGGAATTAAAGCAATCCCCATTAAATTAAATTAGTAATGGGTTACTCTAATAACCCAAACCCAATGGAATGGGCCCAAATAGGGATAGCCCATGTTGGAATGAGAATTAAATTAATGAAATTCGTATCTAAATAATTAAATAAATAGTAAAGGGTTAAGATAAATGTTAAATAACCCTTATATATCTAAATAAAGAGTCCTAAACCCATCCTAACTCATTAACCACGAAATTAAACTCTCCCCTACCCATTAGATGGATAAATGAGAGAAAATAGAGAGATAAATGTGGAATTTTCGTAATTAAAGGAGGAGAGAAGAGTTTGGGGTTGTATGGACTCTATAGGAAGCTTAAACACTTCAAATCTCCTCCCTATCTCCCCATTTTCGTGGCTGGAACCCTAGAGAAGGAGGAGAAAGGTTGGAGACCAAGGAGCAAGGAGGAGAAGGCTTGGAGCAATAAGGTTTTCCCGTTTTTCGTCTTCAACCTAGGGTTTTCTTGGACTCGACAAAAGGTAGGCAATCTCTCAAGAACAAATCGTGAAATAATTTCCCTAGGTATCCTTCATGTACCTCTTCAAAAGCCCTATGATTTCGTGATATTTCGTTCACCCATTTGGGCGAATTTAATTCGTGAAGTCTTGCTGTACCATAAACTTGAAATCTCATGTTTTCTGTAATTCCCCGCATGTACTTATTCTCATGGCATGATAAAATTCTTAGTGATACTACATCATACTATCTTTCAAACGCCCCTAGTCTTGCTTGATTTCGATCTCCCATAAGGAAGAATTAAATCTTTGAATATCTGTCAGATCTGTGCACTCGACCCTCGTTGTTTCTTTTTTAATCTCGTGCACACTTGACATCATTCCATGATAAATTTATCATAAATACTAATACATGTTAGCTTTCAAACGCCGCTGGTTTCATAATTTTTCATCAAGTATTCATCTTCAATAAATTCGTTGAACCCTGACTGTGCCTGTTTAGGTCACCGAAAAGTAACATGATCAATGCATGTCTAAAACTTGTCTATTTTCAAATTAATCGTGCATGTTGATAGATATACATGTCTACTTTCGTTTAAAACTAGTTTCGTGCTTTTTGGATCACCATACTATTTTATATGTAATTTAGAACATCCATGTATCACATAGGGCTCGCCCTGGAAAAAGGGAAAAAGAGCAAACCCACCTGTTATCGCGACGGCGCGACCCGCCGCGATAACAGTGGGGTCGCGCCGGCCGATGGCGTCGCGTCAAGAACGCGGCGGCGCGGGCCGCCGCGATTCATCTCGGACCGGGCCAGACCGGCCAGGTCCCGTCGCGACTTGAAACGCGACGGGTATGTCTGCCGCGTTTTCAAGAATCCGACCAGAACTGAAAATTGTACATATGCCCTGATTGTTTAAGCTTTATACCCTTTAATTACTCATGATTAACCCATGTTATAATTGATTCGACTTGGTCAATTAATAATTGGCATTAATGATATACATTTAATTATTTAAAATGACATTTGCACGACTTGTCATATCATCAAGATTTCTATACACTTACACACACACAACATTATCAAGTGCCAATTGACCCCGATAAATTATGCAATAATGTATTCGGTAAATTATCGAAATAAATGACTAAATTACCCTATTTTGTTAAACACAATTGTTTCCGTTTTTACTAGCGCATTTTATCTACCGTTACCGTTTTTCCTCGGCCTTCGAGCACTCGAGGCACGACGGACCCGTTTTTACACACTTTTCCTTGACTCGGACCACCTCTCCATCGGGAATACTCTCGATTGGACCAGGGACTCCTTGTCAAGACCTCCGTAAGTCTTCTTGGCTTTGGCGCACGTCCTTAGTCAACGAGCTGGTTGTACCTCAAAACCCGTTACACCTTAGGGATCAGTACGATCCATACCTTAGTATATTCCTTCTCGTCTTGAGTTCACACCGGACCACCTGACCCATGTACACAGCACGGCTAAGGGGCGGTTGTGACTTCTACCAGACTGCTGGCACCCGACCTGGTGCTGTGCAACCGTTACTATCGAAATTTCACGTTGTTTTACGAAATTGTCCTTATCTCATCTACTATCTATATCCTCTCATCTGTTCACGTTCTCTCTACACTCTCATCTATCTCGTCTAGTACTCTCTTATCTCTTCTTGGTACTCTATTGGCCATTCGTGTGATTGTCTAAGATAAAAGAAATGACTAATGCCAGCGCAATAGGGCCCGATCAGGTCCTGGGAGGAGCGCCCGAAAAGTGCCAGTACCCATGGGTGTTAAAATGATCATAGGATGTGTTACGGCATGCATCCAGTGCTAGTTTACTATCTAGATTAATCTATGACAATCAAAAGTGCTATCTCTACAAGTGCAAGCGTGATCGTTAATAGTGCACCGTTGTGCAATTTACATGTTATATCGTTACATGGCCATTCTAATATCGTTCTCGTTGTACTATTTTCTCTGTGCCTGTTGCAATTGTTCTCTCGTTATCGTGACATGCTCTACATGACTTTACTCTCTAGTTAGCCTGCCATTAAGATATTAACTATTTAAAGCATGCTTGTGTTCATGAGATATTAAGTCCTACTGGGCGTTATTCGCTCATCCTGCGTATTTATTTAATGTGTTTCAGGTGAGTCGGATCATGACCACACTCACGAGGATGGGACCGATGAGGAGACTCAGGAGTGACCATTCAGCAAACCGTGCTGTCTAGTAGTAGTCAGTTAGTATAGTTATGAGTTAGTGAGTCAATTATTCATTTATGTAATAGTTTGATTTTCAATAAAGTACTCTAGGCCCTAGTTTTGGCTCTGATACGATGATGTAATGGAGATTGTTGGATTATTAATGAAATTGGAGTTTATTTGGTGTAATACCATTTGTGCAATGGTTTGCATTTATTTCTCGCTCTATACTATTTAATAACTGTAATCCTGCTCCGATATTCCGCGTCGGGGCGTTACAGTTTTGTGGTATCAGAGCCTAGGTTATTCTTAAGTATATGATGATCTAGGTTTGACTTGACTTGACTTAGAGTCTAATTCCATACCTATGAGAGATGGGTAGAACCGTGGGTAATGAGATAAAATAAACTCACACTCGCACGAACTTAGTGCAAACCCAACGACTTACATTTTAAATTCTCTTTTGAAGGAACTTAACATCAACAATGGCAGCGGAGCGTGCTCAACTCTGTGATATGCAACACACTATCCAACAGCTTACCCAAGTTTTACTTCAGGCTGCCGGAGCCAACAACAACAATAACAACAACCGAGCAGCTGGTGATTTACATAGAAATTTCTACAACCTGAATCCGCCTCGATTCAGTAGTACCACAGACCCTGATGAGGCTGAGAACTGGCTCAAGGAGATTGAGCACATCTTCCGTGTCATGCAATGCGCGGATAGAGATAAGCTTTTACTTGCCACATTCCAGCTTGAAAGGGACGCCCGTGCGTGGTGGGAGTCCATTGAGGCCACACGGGAAGATGCTCAGTTTACATGGAATGAGTTTAAGGAGCAATTTAACTCCAAATATTTTTCAGAAAGAGTTCAAGAAAGGAAAGCCGCCGAGTTCGCCGCTCTGAAACAGAGAAACCTAATGGTTGCTGAATATGAGGCACAATTCTCTCGATTGGCTCGCTACGCCAATCATCTGGTTAGTACCCAGAGTGTAACGGACCGGGGTATTTATGCCCATTAAGGCTCCATATCCAGATCCGCCTCCCGCGAACGCACTGAAGTGTCGCAAGGGATATCTCACACACGAGTCCAGTAAGAGTACAAAAAGACAAACCACAAGAATATAAGACACAAGAAAGTACATGTGCTCATATCTGTTCACAAATTTGTACAACTGTCCCATTACATTAAAACATGTCTAATAAAAAGAGTACAACTACCTGGGGCATACCCCGAGGGAGCACAAGCTCACACAACCCTAACTACTAAACTACTGCTGGTGGTACAAGTCTGACGCAACGCCATTGCAAGCCAAACACACGGCAAGCCCTGAAAAGAACTGTAGGGGAGTGAGCCTCAACAAGTCACTGGCTCAGTAGGGGCTACCCAAAACAACACTGTAACCACAGACACCTCGACCCCAATGGGTCTCATTGGCAACAACAATAGCCAAACCATTCATGCTCACATCATTACAATAAATAACAATTTAACATGATCATGATAATAAACATAAAGTCCTCAGAAGAAAAGTAGGACTACAGGACTAACATAATATCATTAGTCAGCCCAACAACCAAAGTGCCTAAACCACAGTCTCACTGGCACACTGCTACAACAACGGGTTGCCTAAACTATAAGCCACACAGGCAAGTCACTGCCCAGGCTACAAGCTTCACAGGCGAACCTCAAACACTTGAGTAATAGGACTGCTAATAAAGAGTTGGTCCTTTATACTCCAAACTATACTACATCGGAAACTACACACAAAGTAACGGAACTGGCTACCACGAAGCCAATCATAACACACTAAAACTATAATTGGAATCATACCCAAAATGAGTAAAACTCAAACTGTGGAAGGTCTCACACGGCCTCCACAGAGCATAGCTCAACTAAACCACAATATGCCTAGGCCATAAGCCTCATCGGCAAAATACCCATAAAGGTAACATAATTAATAATCACAAACTAATCCACAATAAAATATAAACAAAGATCTACTTAAAACAGTTAGGATACAACAAGTGGCAGGTCAAACCACAAGACCTCCACAACACACAAGTACCCGGAAAGGTTGGTACACAATGTACCACCACAAAACTACAAAGTAACCCACGAAGGGAACAAGTACCTGCTACTCTGAGGTACCACAACACAAACACCCGAACAAGGGTACAGGTAGGTGATAAACACCACACTGAACCATAATTATATTATACCTTTAGTTAGACACAATATTACAGGTAAAACCTTAATCGACAAGTCACACAAACCACAACTGAATCACAACTGTGCCAACACCAAGGCACACCTCGAACTGGTCAAACCTCGACCACGAGTCACAAACTCACGAACTACGACAAGTAGCAAAGCACGAGTCAAGCTACAACTAGCGTAAGCAAAGCACGAGTCAGAAAGAACAGCGCCACCACACGGGAACGGACTATTGGCTGATCAGGCCAATATCCAACCCGGACAACACAACACAAGAACTACCTCTCAGTCTCGCAGTCACGGACGAAAGGTCCAACTGCCGCTCCACTAGGAAGAAGTCAAACAATTGTGGAGACCAACAACACCACACCTGCAGACACACAACTGCAGGCCCATGCCTGGCACCTCTAGAGTCTCTGGCCGGAGCACTCTAAAGTGAGGCACTGGAAAATAGGACTAGCTGGGGACCAGTGTCGACTACTGGTGTCTGTACCCCCAACTACGAGCGCGCTACAAGCGACTACACACCCACAACACAAGCCGCTGCCCTACTGCCGTCTTTCCCTCTGCCGGACGTACAACTCAAGCACAAGAGTGAGGGTGTCCAGGAAGACGACACAGACCTCAACGGTACCACACTGTACCGGGACAAAACCCCGAGCACAACAAACACACGTGCCTGGCTCACAAAGAACCTGGGGTACCCGACTAGAGAGGCATTCTGGAATAGGCGCCGGACCACCACACTCGGCTAGCACAAACCACGATATTTACATATATAGCCTTTACTTATATTCACAATATACAAGTGTTAGGATTAGCTTAACATCGGTCACCATGTGACCCCAAAGCTATCCCACACCAACACATACCTGAACCACAAACTTGCCTATCATTGGTCACGAAATGACCTTCGTGGCAACACAGACCACTTAACACATAAATCAATATACACTATTCGAAAGACAACAACAAACCAAGGCTAGGTCAATGTGGACCTTCACTGCCCAAACACCACAGAGTCATGGCTAGGCTCACACAAGAACCTCACTGCCCAGTTACTACGATAAATCACCAGAATTATATTACAACAGAGTGTGTAGCACACACACACTCAAACCACGTAGACAATACATGTATATTACACCCTGGATGGTGTACCACACGTCTTCCACGTAAACCACATGTCCAACACATGGACAACGCACTCCAAGAGTGCCACGAGTGCCAACACACCACACATACCACGGAAAGCGATTACGTACATCACACATCATTTACGTAAAACATGCCCATTACATGAGCAATATGCTCCAAGAGCATAACAAGTGCACTGGCTCACACCGGTCATCGCCATGCACACACAATCACACAATATTCATAACCAGGAAAACTACGTAAACACACTGCATGGATACATGCACAGGTTGGCGGCAACATCGACTGCCGTTTGAAGGAAGTCAACGGCAAGCGATCTAGCCATCTATCTCCCGGCTGGTGATCTTGGCGGCAAGCGATCTTGACGCCAAGTTCTCCGGCCTAAAACCCTACAGAAACCCTAATCCAGCTCTACAGGTTTTCCAACCGTTTAAACTACAGAAAACATATAAAAATGGTTCCTTTAACATACTAGAACCCGGAACAACCCATTACAACATGCTTTACACATTAAATTCATCAAACCACCCTTTAACCCCGCATGGTACGACTTGATCCGAAAATACAATAAAAATGCTAGTTCAAGTGATTAAGTCGTGTTTTAATGTTTCTAACAAGCTAACAGGGCTCGACCCCTACCTCAGAAACGCAATTAAACTCCCGAAGAACCTCGAATCACGCCGAAACCCGAGAAACGTCCCACGAACACCGCGCTCCAATCCGTCATTCCCCGCCCGATCTGCCGCTACCACGCGCACCACGGCCTTCCCACGAGCTCCCGCCGACCGTCAGAACTCGCGAAGAAGCTCAAGGGTGAAGGTGGGGGAAGAGGAAGGGAGAGAGAGGGGAAAGAACAGAGCTCGGGTCTGCCATAAAAACACAGGCATGCCAGGTTAACGTCAACCCTTTGGCCGTTTAACCAGACCGCCACAACTAGACGTCCACAAAGCCTGACGCCAAGTTCAACAGTCAACGTCCTCATCGATGGACGTTAACACCATGTTAACGGCACACCACTGCCGTCAACACACAATCGACGTCACCACCTGGACGCCAACACACTATGTCCAGCAAGCTGAACACCAACACGGACCCAAACCAAACCCGGTAAGGATCTAGTAAGAAACACACCACACTAATGGGCCTCACATGGGCCACTAAACCCACTAAACCTGGATCCACGAGGATCCGGAAAACGCGCAACGTTACACAGAGGATGAAGGCGAAGAGATTCCTCAACGGGCTTAGACCCGCATATATTACACAGTTAGCACCATTTGATATTCAGACCTACCCAAAGATGGTCAGAAGGGCACAATGCCTGGAAGATGCGACTGAACTCACCGAGCGCATCAAGGGTAGAATGTTCAGGAAGGAGCAAACTTCCGAAGTATCGAGCAAGCCTACCAACGGCAAGAAAAGGCCGTTAAGTATCACTGACGGGCCAAGCCAGGAGCGGAAGCCCAAAGTCCCCACCACTACTGCTCCAAACAACAAGCCAAGATGCAAGCATTGTGACAAGCTAGGTCACACGACGGAAGAGTGCTGGAGAAAGGCAGGTGCATGCCTTCGCTGTGGCAGCCGTGATCACCGCATTCAAGAATGCCCATTACTTAGGGAGAATGAGAAACGTCCTGCGGGACCAAAGAAGCCAGGAAGACTCCAAGCCCTGCAAGAGGTGGAGACCACCGAGGAAGGTGGAGTTGTAGAAGGTACACTACTAGTCTTTTCTCAATCAGCATTTTTTTTGTTCGATACTGGCGCAACGCATTCGTTCATATCACAAGCATTTGCTGATACCCTGAATGAGAAACATGCATCTATGACATTTGAATTATCTGTCACAACACCACTAGGAGAAAAGGCCCAATTAAATAAATATTTTCCATTTGCTGATGTTAAGGTTGGTGAACTTAACCTTAGAGCTGACTTGATCTGTATGCCCATGGAGGGCTACGATGTCATTCTGGGAGCCGATTGGCTATCCACGTATGGGGCTATCGTGGATTGTAGAAGAGGGAAGATTTCTTTTAGTGAATTTCCTAAGCTGATCTTCACAGGACGTAGACACAAGAGGCACTTGTCTCTCGTCTCTGCCATAAAGGCACAAAACATGATAAGAAAGGGCTGTGTGGCATTTCTCGCCGCAATTGTAGTTGAGAAAAAAGCAACTAAGATATCAGACATCCACATAGTGCAAGAATATCCAGACGTGTTTCCCGATGAGCTTCCAGGCATTCCACCCGAGAGAGATGTAAATTTCTCAATTGATCTCGTACCTGGAGCTGCACTGGTTTCACGGCAACCCTACAGGATGTCCCCCGCTGAATTAAAAGAGTTGAAAGAGCAACTGATGGAACTTCTAGAAAAGGGTTTCATTAGGCCAAGTACTTCTCCTTGGGGAGCACCAGTGTTGTTCGTCAAGAAGAAGGACGGATCCATGAGGTTATGCATCGATTACAAGCAGTTGAACAATCTCACTATCAAGAACAAGTACCCTCTGCCGCGTGTCGATGAACTATTTGATCAGATATCAGGAGCAAAGTACTTTTCTAAGATTGACCTTAGATCGGGATATCATCAAATGAGGATTAAAGATGCAGATATCTACAAGACAGCTTTCAGGAGCAGGTACGGTCATTATGAATTTGTAGTCATGCCTTTTGGACTAACCAATGCTCCTGCAGCTTTTATGCAATTAATGAATAGCATCTACCGGCCCTACCTCGACAAGTTCGTCGTGGTATTCATTGATGATATTCTCATATACTCCAAGACCAAAGAAGAGCACGAGGAGCATCTGAGGATCGCTCTGCAAATCTTGCGGGATAACCAACTCTACGCCAAATTAAGCAAGTGTGAATTCTGGCTCGAGGAGGTGTCGTTCCTAGGCCATGTCATTTCCAAGGATGGTATCGCTGTCGACCCTTCCAAGGTAGAAGCTGTGCTGAACTGGGAAAGGCCGACCAATGTCACCGAGATAAGAAGTTTTCTTGGACTGGCTGGATATTACAGACGGTTCATAAAAGACTTCTCCAAGATAGCTGTACCTCTTACGCGTCTTACGCGGAAGGAAAACCCATACGTCTGGAGCAAGGAATGCGAGAAGAGCTTTCAGACACTCAAGCAATTGTTGACATCTGCACCTGTCCTCGCATTACCAGTAGAAGGCGCGGGATTCTCAGTCTACACTGATGCATCTGGAATCGGTCTAGGCTGCGTAATAATGCAGAATGAGAAAGTGATAGCCTATTCATCAAGGCAATTGAAGCAACATGAGGTTAACTATCCTGTCCATGACTTAGAGCTAGCTGCTGTGGTATTTGCACTTAAGATTTGGAGGCATTACCTGTATGGAGAGCAATTTATTGTCTACTCCGACCATAAGAGTTTGAAGTACTTATTTTCTCAAAAGGAGCTCAATATGCGACAACGGAGATGGCTGGAGTACTTGAAAGATTTTGATTTCAACATTCAATATCACCCAGGCAAAGGTAATGCAGTAGTTGATGCACTTAGCAGAAAGCCAGTAGCTTTGATATCTTGTCTAGTCATGGGCGAGATGCAATTGTTAGAGCAATTCGCCAGTCTAGATCTGAATATTGAAAAGAGAAGTGATTAGATGTTAGTGGCTAATCTTAAAGCTCAACCCGACATCTTTGTCGAGATCAGAGAGCAACAGGCTAATGATCCGTTTCTGATCAGAGTAAGGGAGACCATAGCTGACAAACCAGAATTCTCCATCGCTGAAGATGGAAGAATATTATTCCAAGTCAGGACATGTGTGCCTGACAATGAAGAGCTGAAAATGAAACTGATGGATGAAGCCCACAAGACCAAGTACACAATACATCCTGGTGCAACCAAGATGTACCAAGACATGAAGAGGTCATTTTGGTGGCCAAACATGAAGCGTGAGGTAGCTGAGCATGCCGCGCACTGCCTCACTTGTCAACAGGTAAAAGCAGAACACCGGCGTCCTGCGGGGGTACTTAGACCCCTGGACATACCTGAATGGAAGTGGGAAAGCATCGGAATGGATTTCATCATGGGTTTACCCCGAACTCGTGGTGGACTCGATGCAATCTGGGTCATAGTGGACCGATTGACCAAGTCCGCACATTTTCTAGCAGTTAAAAGCACTTGGAGTGTTGATGTGCTTGCAGCGTTATATGTAAAAGAGATAGTCAGACTACATGGAGTTCCAGTATCCATTGTCTCAGATCGTGACCCTAGGTTCACTTCTAAATTCTGGAAGGGACTCCAAACTGCCTTAGGCACTAAACTCAATTTTAGTACTGCTTTCCACCCACAGACGGATGGACAGACAGAAAAGACCAACCAGATAGTGGAGGACATGCTACGTGCCTGCACTATAGATTTTGAAGGTTATTGGAATGAACAACTATCACTAATAGAATTCGCCTACAACAACAGTTATCAGGCCAGCATTAAGATGGCACCATTCGAAGCTCTGTATGGCAGAAGCTGTAGATCGCTAGTGTGCTGGAATGAAGTAGGTGAGCAGCAATGGCTGGGACCAGACATGGTACAAAATACTAGCAGAGACATACAAATTATCAGAGACAGAATTAAGGTAGCTCAGTCCAGGCAGAAGAGCTATGCTGATAAAAGAAGAAGGGACTTAGAATTTCAGACTGGAGAACATGTGATGCTCAAGTATCCCCGACCGAGGATTTCAATGGTTTGGGATGAAAGGCAAGCTAAGACCAAGATTCATAGGTCCATTTGAGGTATTAGATAGAGTTGGCGAGGTGGCGTACCGACTAGCACTACCTCCCCAGTTCTCTACAGTACACAATGTATTCCATGTGTCAATGCTAAGGAAATACGTGTATGATCCATCTCACGTAATTAGCTATGATGATATCACTCTGAACAAAGACATGACCTGTGAAGAAAGGCCAGTGAAGATTCTGGACAAGAAGATGCAACAGCTTCGGAATCGAGCCATACCCGTGGTGAAGATATTATGGAGAAATCACGAAGTTGAAGAGGCCACGTGGGAGCCTGAAGCTACAATGCGCCGGAATTATCCGGAATTATTCAGTAAGTCATACTTCCTCTTACGATTATATGAATTTGGGGACCAAATTCTTTTTAAGAGGGGGAGGATGTAGCACCCTGTATTTTTAAAATCCAAATAAAATAAATTTTTATTTAAATAAATGAAATAAATTGATTTAAGTGGAATAAAGGGAGAATGCATTGTATAAATGGGAATTAAAGCAATCCCCATTAAATTAAATTAGTAATGGGTTACTCTAATAACCCAAACCCAATGGAATGGGCCCAAATAGGATAGCCCATGTTGGAATGAGAATTAATTAATGAAATTCGTATCTAAATAATTAAATAAATAGTAAAGGGTTAAGATAAATGTTAAATAACCCTTATATATCTAAATAAAGAGTCCTAAACCCATCCTAACTCATTAACCACGAAATTAAACTCTCCCCTACCCATTAGATGGATAAATGAGAGAAAATAGAGAGATAAATGTGGAATTTTCGTAATTAAAGGAGGAGAGAAGAGTTTGGGGTTGTATGGACTCTATAGGAAGCTTAAACACTTCAAATCTCCTCCCTATCTCCCCATTTTCGTGGCTGGAACCCTAGAGAAGGAGGAGAAAGGTTGGAGACCAAGGAGCAAGGAGGAGAAGGCTTGGAGCAATAAGGTTTTCCCATTTTTCGTCTTCAACCTAGGGTTTTCTTGGACTCGACAAAAGGTAGGCAATCTCTCAAGAAAAAATCGTGAAATAATTTCCCTAGGTATCCTTCATGTACCTCTTCAAAAGCCCTATGGTTTTGTGGTATTTCGTTCACCCATTTGGGCGAATTTAATTCGTGAAGTCTTGATGTACCATAAACTTGAAATCTCATGTTTTCTCTAATTCCCCGCATGTACTTGTTCTCATGCCATGATAAAATTCTTAGTGATACTACATCATACTATCTTTCAAACGCCCCTGGTCTTGCTTGATTTCGATCTCCCATAAGGAAGAATTAAATCTTTGAATATCTGTCAGATCTGTGCACTCGACCCTCGTTGTTTCTTTTTTAATCTCGTGCAAACTTGACATCATTCCATGATAAATTTATCATAAATACTAATACATGTTAGCTTTCAAACGCCGCTGGTTTCATAATTTTTCATCAAGTATTCATCTTCAATAAATTCGTTGAACCCTGACTACGCCTGTTTAGGTCACCGAAAAATAACCTGATCAATGCATGTCTAAACCTTGTCTATTTTCAAATTAATCATGCATGTTGATAGATATACATGTCTACTTTCGTTTAAAACTAGTTTCGTGCTTTTTGGATCACCATACTATTTTATATGTAATTTAGAACATCTATGTATCACAGAGGGCTCGCCCTGGAAAAAGGGAAAAAGAGCAAACCCACATGTTATCGCGACGGCGCGACCCGCCGCGATAACAGTGGGGTCGCGCCGGCCGATGGCGTCGCGTCAAGAACGCGGCGGCGCGGGCCGCCGCGATTCATCTCGGACCGGGCTAGACCGGCCAGGTCCCGTGTCGCGCCCGACCGCCCCGTCACGACTTGAAACACGACGGGTATGTCTGCCGCGTTTTCAAGAATCCGACCAGAACTGAAAATTGTACATATGCCCTGATTGTTTAAGCTTTATACCCTTTAATTACTCATGATTAACCCATGTTATAATTGATTCGACTTGGTCAATTAATAATTGTCATTAATGATATACATTTAATTATTTAAAATGACATTTGCACGACTTGTCATATCATCAAGATTTCTATACACTTACACACACACAACATTATCAAGTGCCAATTGACCCCGATAAATTATGCAATAATGTATTCGGTAAATTATCGAAATAAATGACTAAATTACCCTATTTTGTTAAACACAATTGTTTCCGTTTTTACTCGCGCATTTTATCTACCGTTACCGTTTTCCCTCGGCCTTCGAGCACTCGAGGCACGACGGACCCGTTTTTACACACTTTTCCTTGACTCGGACCACCTCTCCACCGGGAATACTCTCGATTGGACCAGGGACTCCTTGTCAAGACCTCCGTAAGTCTTCTTGGCTTTGGCGCACGTCCTTAGTCAACGAGCTGGTTGTACCTCAAAACCCGTTACACCTTAGGGATCAGTACAATCCATACCTTAGTATATTCCTTCTCGTCTTGAGTTCACACCGGACCACCTGACCCGTGTACACAGCACGGCTAAGGGGCGGTTGTGACTTCTACCAGACTGCTGGCACCCGACCTGGTGCTGTGCAACCGTTACTATCGAAATTTCACGTTGTTTTACAAAATTGTCATTATCTCATCTACTATCTATATCCTCTCATCTGTTCATGTTCTCTCTACACTCTCATCTATCTCGTCTAGTACTCTCTTATCTCTTCTTGGTACTCTATTGGCCATTCGTGTGATTGTCTAAGATAAAAGAAATGACTAATGCCAGCGCAATAGGGCCCGATCAGGTCCTGGAGGAGCGCCCGAAAAGTGCCAGTACCCATGGGTGTTAAAATGATCATAGGATGTGTTACGGCATGCATCCAGTGCTAGTTTACTATCTAGATTAATCTATGACAATCAAAAGTGTTATCTCTACAAGTGCAAGCGTGATCGTTATAGTGCACCGTTGTGCAATTTACATGTTATATCGTTACATGGCCATTCTAATATCGTTCTCGTTGTACTATTTTCTCTGTGCCTGTTGCAATTGTTCTCTCGTTATCGTGACATGCTCTACATGACTTTACTCTCTAGTTAGCCTGCCATTAAGATATTAACTATTTAAAGCATGCTTGTGTTCATGAGATATTAAGTCCTACTGGGCGTTATTCGCTCATCCTGCGTATTTATTTAATGTGTTTCAGGTGAGTCGGATCATGACCACACTCACGAGGATGGGACCGATGAGGAGACTCAGGAGTGACCATTCAGCAAACCGTGTTGTCTAGTAGTAGTCAGTTAGTATAGTTATGAGTTAGTGAGTCAATTATTCATTTATGTAATAGTTTGATTTTCAATAAAGTACTCTGGGCCCTAGTTTTGGCTCTGATACGATGATGTAATGGAGATTGTTGGATTATTAATGAAATTGGAGTTTATTTGGTGTAATACCATTTGTGCAATGGTTTGCATTTATTTCTCGCTCTATACTATTTAATAACTGTAATCCCGCTCCGATATTCCGCGTCGGGGCGTTACAGCTGACATGAGTACTTTCCACTGTCCTGGGTGGTTTTCATGATGGCGGGCCTCGAGAAGACGCGCGCCCAGACAGAGATATGTGTTGGGCTGCTGACGTGAGCACTTTACACGCGACCCAATCAAATGCTCCCCGGTGATTCCAGCGTGGTATTTTTGCACGTCCATACGTGCACAAAGCATTTCTCATGAATATGTTGTTGGAATTTATTAGAGAAATATTAACAGAAGGACCCAATGTACCTTAAACATGGTATGAAGGCAAGAAGGTCACTAAAAATTTGGGGTAGGGTTATGAGAAGATAGATACATGTCAGAATAACTATGTGCTATCTTGGAAGGAACATGAAGGTGATGTTTGGTGCCTGCAATGTGATGCATCAAGATATTATGGACGTCTAATTGATGTCCTCGAAATGTTAGAAAGTGTGATTGGTGTGATATTTATAGAAAGGGCAGGGGATTCAAGATTGATAAGTATGTGATTGTCAGTCTCAACACCCATTTTAAACTCAAACACAAATGAATCATTTGCCTTTTCAAGTCAAATAGATCAGGTGCTCTATAACAAAGGATCAGGGTGGACTATTCCTATTAGAGCACAACATTGAGATTATTATAATGTACATGTTGCACAATTGAAGGTGATACATGAGATCTTAAATAATCATATCAAGAAATTCTAATTGATATTCCTATTAGAGGACATATATTTGATGTGAATATTGTCAAAGGAACTAGCATATGAGTCGATGAATATATTGATGCTTAGGTGATTATAAATTTTAGCTAACTTTATTTTTATCTATTTTTACTTATAAGTTTGATATGATGTAATATTTTCTAAAGAGGTGGCTTCAAGTACTGGATCCCATGACTCATGTAGTGGCTCTAGGCCATAAAGATAGTGGACTATCTCTCAACAGCCTGTCCTTAGACTCCCTGCCCTCAGGGATCTACAACTGGTTCTACATATTTATCTATAGTAACCATGTACTTTAATTTTAGTCATTTAATTTATTAATATTATTCTTATTGTCATATAATATCAATATCTTTATTGTATGTGTTTAAGCAAGTTCATCTTCTACGCAAGCTTAGGGTTAGGGACATGGTCATCGAAGCCCCACCAAGGTGTCACAAATAGAAGTTGGAGGGAGGGCAACAATAGAACATACGGGTGATAAGTGGGACCGGTGCTCAAGAGTTGGGAGTCGAGTTTGTGTGTCGCATGGATATTGTTTCGAAGCCGTATCGTAAAATATGACAAAAAGATTTTGTCAACCTTCCTGCAAAAAAAATAGCTGTGATTTTTAGAGATCTTAAGGTAATGCTTTATAAACCTAATGTAGTGTGTTCATGAAAATTTGTTACTAATCATGTTGCTTCTAATTTGTATTTGATCTTTTGGTGGGATCAAACATCTGATACTGATATAGAGATGCTTATACACATGTCCTCCACACATCGTAGTTGGCGTGGAGTTTTGAAGAAAAGGGTAAGCTAATATTAATTTTTCTTTAAGATAATCATTTGACATATTATTTTTTCTTATATATATGAATAATAAAATAAAAATTTTATCATATCTAGCATTATACGAACACGCCTTTAGAGGATGTAATTGCTTACGTTCTAGTTGGTGGTGATCCGTCCAATTGGCAGATGATGTGTGAGAAATGGAGTACTTCAAATGAATGGGTAATAATGAAGCTTTAGTGCATGTTCATTCTTTATGTTTATTTCTTTGATATAAATTTGACATATAAAATATATGTTTTTAGAACATTACTGACCGTAACAAAGCAAATCAGTCAAATCAGTCTATGTCATATAGGCGGGGCCAAATAAGTCATTATCAATTGAAAGATGATTTTGTAGGTTTTTTACTTGATTAGGATTAGCTTTCATTTGTTTATTTTTTACTCTCTTTAACACATATGAATAGCGTTGTGTTCATGAGTGTGATCCCGATAGTTTGGAGATTTTTAAGATGGGTGGATTCAAGCAGCTCTTGGCGGCAGTGAGCACTTGGTAGATGACGAGAGTAGGAGTCAATATGTAAGTGCATATTTTATATTCTGAACTAATATTTATGTGAATAATTTATACCATTAATATTAACTTTTTCCTATATTTTTGATGTAGCAAAGGATAACACAGCTAACGACTCCTTCACTAAATAGCGAGAGTGGGAGTACCCCCCCCCCCATTTTCCCTGAGGAGGCTTTTATTTCGGTCACGGGGAAGGAATGATGTGGCCATGTTCGTTGTGAAGACAGTCGAGAGACACTCTGCGCATGGTATGGGCCAGAAGAAGGGTCGAGCTCCTCTATCTATCAACAACAGATATAGACCATGGAAGACACGTTTAGAGCGTAGGGGAAGGAGATGGATCAATTGGGCACACAAGTAGAAAAGATGTGTATACAATAGTCTCAAATGGAGGACTTGAGTAGGCAAGTCGTCGAGATGGAGGACTTGCGGATTGAAGATAGGCTAAGGAGATGTATAGATAACAGTTCGAGATGGACGAGATGCGCAAGTAGGTGGCACAAGCGAGCACATTCATGACCCAATTCCATGCTTCTAATGGAGGTGCTCAGCCACATAGAGCTATTGTCCATGACGATGACGGTGAGGGGGACAATGATGAGGGGGGTGATTATGATGATGATGATTGAGGAGGGATTGATGGAAATTTTTTTATTTTTATTTATTGATAAGCATAGTTTGTTGTGGAATTGTACTATTATAATAATTTGGTAGTTGCATTTGTACTATTATAATAATTTGGTAGTTGCATTTGTTTGTGTATCTTTTGAATGTGATAATTATGAAATACATGTACTTGTATTAATAGAAATAATTCATATTTAAAAATAATTTATTTCTATAGAGATATATATTTATCCAATTTTATGTCAATGGATGCATCCACGGACACATCATTTATATGTCAATGGTTGTAGCCGCTGACATATACATTTATATGTCATCAGCTTTCGTCATTATTGTCATAGACTATTTTTACCAGCGACCAAACATATAGGTTTTAGTCATTGACAAAAGTTGTTTATGTTGATGACATATGCTAGTATTTGAAATTTTTTTGTCAACAAGATATTTGTCAGTAGATGTGTCAAGAGACACTTAGTTGTCGAACATATGTGGTTTGGGATTTGTGTTATGGCAACTAACATCCAGATAAAGCGGCCATGGTAGTGAAAAATCCCATCAAACAAGTCGAACAGCCCTGTTTTGTTTGGTAAACAGGTAAGATAATGTAAGGTAAGGTAGATGTAAATAGACTAACAAGGGTTAGCAATATTTTTACTTTGGGACAAGAATTAGGTAACCCCACGTAATTTACTTGGGCCTCCATGCCAAGGTAAGTTACCAGAGGTTAACAATCTCTAGGCCCATAGGTCTTGGGTTAAGTGGTTCTTCAGAGCTGGCGTTAACAAGTTACCAAGCCTCTTATCTCCAAAAAAACAAAAAAAGGGTTACCAAGCCTCTTTGAAAATCCGATAGCTTTTACATAGATAATCTAACAAGGTATAGGTTATCTAGAAATTTAAACAATTCCACTTACCCCTCTTTGGACAGCTTAGATATCTCCCTTTATCCCTCATTTATACGACCACAACAATTGCTTTTCTCTAAGATAAAGTTGTTAGCATATCTCCAAGTTCTATGTATAACTAGTTACACCACCCCCCCCCTGGACAGACTTAAATATCCCTGCTTAACTTGGGTTAAATATCCATGGTTAGGATATACATAGCTATCAAAGCTAAGATACTTTTTAACTACGGATTTATCCCCCTTATCAAAACTTACCACCTCAATCAAAGAAATCCGACACCACCTAAACAATGTTTTCCAGAACCAAATCCAAGAACCTTGGTGTCAGTACCTATCACTTTTAAAAACCAGCCTACCCACTAGTCAAAGCAATTTTGTCAAAAGAAAATTCTAGTAGAAAGTTCTCCAAACAATGTTGCATACATAAACGATGCCTTGACCCTATCCCCTTACAGGCTTCAATTAATTTGTCATATGGACGAACTCAGACAAGCAAAGTTGAGCCTGGCAAAGTTGAGCCAGGAATAAGGAGACAATTAAACTTGCAGTAGTTCCGATCTGATAAAAGGCCAACCAGGTAACTACTAGAGGGGTTTGTTTTCGCCTGCACCGTGTAGGCCTAATCTTATCCCCGCCATTCTTGTTATGAGGAGAGGGGGTTCTCTGCCCCTAACCCGAGCCCCCTCCCCCCCGCCTCGTCATCGTTGTCAGTGAGTGGTGCTCCCCCTTCGATGATGACAATTTTTGGTTTCTCTTATCTTGGTAGGAGGTTTTGTTTCCTCCGAAAAAAGGTCTTCTCTTCTTGTTGGATAGTTTCTTCTCCGATGTCGATAGTCGCTCCATCAGCAACTCGGAGGTCCAACTATAGCTCAATTAAGTCTCTGCATGCCCAAACTCAGTCTACGTTCAAATTTCCTCTGTTATTTGCTTCCTATTTGGTTCAATGAGGTACGATGTGGCGGTACTGTGTCATCGCCCTTCTGGAGGCCCATCTCCGCTAGCACTCCTTCGACGGTGGGAGGCTCCACTGCGGCCAACGCCGTCCTCGGCTCGACCTCCCTCTCCTACTCGACTGCCCTCACCAACTTCCTTCACTTCCAAAGCTGAAGTGGGGGGGCAGCATCCTCTTCCTCCTCGGCCGTGTGCCTCGGAGCCGCCGCTCCTTCCAGAACGTCAGTCTCTTTCCGAAGACTAATCCTTAGAGGCCTCCGCCCGGAGGGCTGGCCCATGGCTGCCGGCCGAACTGCCTCTGCCATCACCAGTGCGTCCTCACTGATGTACATCAAGAACAGCTTGACAGAGATCTGCTCGGCGTAGTTGGCCATGTCTTTCTGGCCTTGATCGGCGGTAAGCTCGGCAGCATCTGGAAGAGGGTACACGGTCAGAAGCTATTATTTCAGTGAAATAAGGGTTAAGGCCGAGGACGAGAAGCTTACCCCATGTGCGGCTCAGCTTGTACTTAACAAGCTTGTACTCGGACAAGTACAACTCAGCGTGGTCTACAAGCACCATGGATAGAACAGTTGACGCCTTGTCCGCGTCCTGGATCAGGAAGGGGGCAGCATCAACTCTCTTTGGGGGCTCGACCACCCGAACAGGGAAGCCCCATTCCAAGGCTTCAGCTCCCTTCTTCCGACTGACAAAGAAGAGCCGCCCTGTCCACCCCTTGTTGTTCGACAGGCGGGGGGAGAAATGAATCTGCATCAGATTTGCTTGGTTCTTTGTGTACATGATCTCGTACCCGGACTGCGAGGACGAGGCCAGGCTGAAATGATTTCTGAAAAGGTCGGTCGTGGCCTTGATCCCCTTCTTCTGACACATGATGCAGAACACGAAGATTGATCTCTAGGAATTCAGCGTCAGCTGGATCGGTACGACCTTCCAGGCGTTAAGTAGGTCCCTCACGATCTCCGGCACCGGCAGCCGGAACCCAGCCTCTAGCAAGTCCAGTGAGAGGACAAAGCACCTGGGCTTGTTCGTCATGCAGATTTGATCCTCTCGCATCAGGACGATCTCGTACTCATCCCTTATCCGGAACCGCTCACGCAAGCCTTCGAAGCTCCGGTATTTCGTCGCCTTCGTCTTCGCCAGCGACGGACTGCTAGCCTCAGCCACGGCTTTCTCTTCATGTTGAGCCATCGATGCCAGAGTTGAAGGAGGAGGCGAGAGCAGGAGAAGGGATTCAGGAGGCAAGAAAGCAGGTAGCGAGAGCGGGGGGAGCTGTTTTTAAAGAAGGAAAGCGTAGAGGTGCTCACTTCCCCTCTTCCCTTCCTTATAAGGAGGGAGAGGCACGAAATTCAAAGGCGGATAATGGTGGTTCGCCCCCTCCAACAGCCCGTTCGAACAAGCCGTTTCAGACCATAGTCTTGTCACGTCTACTCCGTCAACATGAAACAGTAGTCCCGAAGAGAGCTCCAACAGCGTTGCCGAGGGTCATACACACCGCAATGGTCAGCATCACATTTAATGCAAGGGAGGCGACACCGAACAGACGTCTCCCCTCTCAAGTGCTCATGCATTCAATCTGACTTGAGAGGGTGGGGGGGCAAGTGTGGAGGATATTTTCAGCCTCCTAGGCCCATAGGCCCACAGGCCCATCATAATCTAGCAAGGCAGCCAGACTTGAGCCGTTTGGCCACGTGTCCTCTGGTTCAGCCACTGGCTTCCGAACACGTTTCAACCATCAAGTGCCTAAGGGTCCCGAAGGTGATCTCTGGACACCTTCAAAGCCCGTTCGAGCAGGACCTGGTCTACCGAACAGACCACGGGATTCCCTGTTCGAACCCTCTGCGGCTATAGCATCAAGCTTCGGGCACCGTGCAGCCGTGGCTGGCATCGGGCACCGCGAAGTTGTGTCAAGTACTGGGCAGCCTCGCCAAGCACCGAGTAGGCCCGATGGCCTCTGCGTGGCACCCTCATGGCATGTGGCTCTAGGCGGCCCTTCGCCTACCACGACAATCAATATGACGGCTCAGCACACTATCCCACAAGCTGGGGCATTAACAGTGTAGAATCCCAACGAGTGTCTCAGATAGACAACCCCCGCTTTGGGAACTCAACAGGCGCATCCCTTCAGTTATCATTGGAGAAGGACGTATCCGAACCCTTCAAGCCCCTCGACTATGAAAGGAACTTGGAATCTCCGTGCAATGGTACGAGACATCTCTCCCTCACACTCGCCCACTCATGAACTTACATACAAAAAACCTTCCCTTTCTGCCTCTCTCGGAGTCTGATCTGACTTAGGCATCGTAGGGTTCCCCTGGTTTTTCAACAGGATCCCCCTGACGCATACTGATTTTGCAGGCCTTGGTCTGCACCGGCGACAATTTCTTCCCTCTCTCTCATTCTCAGTGGAGGTCCGTTCAGCCCACTACCAAACAGGGAATCACCCACACATCCATGGTTAGGATATACATAGCTATCAAAGCTAAGATACTTTTTAACTCTGGATTTATCCCCCTTATCAAAACTTACCACCTCAATCAAAGAAATCCGATCCACCTAAACAATATTTTCCAGAACCAAATCCAAGAATCTTGGTGTCAGTACCTATCACTTTTAAAAACCATCCTACCCACTAGTCAAAGCAATTTTGTCAAAAGAAAATTCTAGTAGAAAGTTCTCCAAACAATGTTGCATACATGAACGATGTCTTGACCCTGTCCCCTTACAGGCTTCAATTAGTTTGTCATATGGACGAACTCAGACAAGCAAAGTTGAGCCAGGAATAAGGAGAATTAAACTTGCAGTAGTTTCGATCTGATAAAAGGCCAACTAAGTAACTACCACAAGAGAGGCGTTTGTTTTCGCCTTCACCGTGTAGCCCTAATCTTATCGCTGCCATTCCCGTTATGAGGATAGGGGGTTCTCTACCCCTAACCGGAGCCCCCTCCCCCCCACCTCATCATCGTCGTCTGTGGGTGGTGCTCCCCCACGGATGAGGGCAATTTTTGGTTTCTCTTATCTTGATAGGAGGTTTTGTTTCCTCAGAAAAAGGGTCTTCTCTTCTTGTTGGAGGGTTTCTTCTTGGATGTCGATAGTCGCTCCATCAGCAACTCGAAGGTCCAACTATAGCTCAATTAAATCTATTCGTGTCCAAACTCGGTCTACATTCAAATTTTTTCTGTTATTTGCTTCCTATTTGGTTCGATGAGGTACGATGTGTCGGTCTTTGTTGTTTGGATCTTTGATCTCTGTTTTATGGCACTTCATTTTCTGTGTGCCCTATTGTACCGGGTTGCTAGCTGAGTGCAAACTGGTGATGATGTGGGTTGCCCTCTGTCTGACTCTGTCTTGTACCTTCTTACGTGAAATGCTATGAAAACCTGCAAGCGTAAGAGTAGCAGACAAGGACGCATCGACAGAATCTAAACATGAAGAAAATGGAAATCATGCCTCTTATTTGTTCAGATCTCAAGCTTACTACATACATTTTGTCGTGGTTATGTTCATCATTTGAGTTCTCTGCGGAAGAACAAACGTTAGTTTGAGTCTCCCATTCACCAAAGATTCTTTTGTTTTTTTGCATTTTTTGTTGTTTGATTGACACCGTGAGATAGAGTAAATATATGGGATTATATGTTAAATCATGTCCCCTTAAGTTTTTTTCCTTTCTCTTTACCTATGGTTCATACATATCCACTAGAAATTAAAACCAGAGAACAAATGATGTGAAATTTTAAGAAGCCGAAAAAAAATATTTTTTATTTTCGGCTACTAAATAGAGTGTTGTTGACGTGAATATCAGAAGAAAAAAAAAGTACACTGATTTTAAAATCAGATGGTTAGATAATTCTACAATAAAATAACCAACACTTTATTAAAAGAAAAGAAATGGAGGATCTCTTATACGTTCCGGTCCATGAAAACTACTTATACTTGAAAAAACAAATCCATGCGCATTGGCTCATCACATCTAAGATCAGAAATTTTAAAGGAAATTTCAGCCGGCCGGATAGATCAGAAACCAGAAAATGGGGCCAGCAAAATTGTGCCTTCTCTGCTTATTCATGAAATCCATCTAGGGGCAAGGGCATGTAGCAGAATAACAAGCACAAGAGTAACTATTCATAAAAAGCCCCAGCCATCGTTGTCTAAAAAAACAAAACAAAAAGCCCAAGTCTCCCTCTAGTATCTAGAATATCAGCATTTGTTAGGGATGCAAATAATATCTATTTTCTAACTTTACAACCTGTCTCTGACTTTTTCTAGTGGATATGGACGCAATCATTTTTGCATCTGTTTTTATGTTTTTATTTTTTATAATATATAAATTTAGTTTATTTATAAAATATTAAAATATATATTCTTAATTCCTATTTCTTAACAACGGAATACTCTAAACGAAGTTTTCACAACTTATAAAGACAACCTAACTCACTTGCCTCTCCCTTAATACCAATTGCACCCATCAGTGTCAAAGTCATCTGGTTCGCTATTATTCTTAATGTCACTAGCACCATCAGATTGTGGTCAAATATTTTTTTTTTTTCATTTTCTACAACATCTTAGGCCTTCCGGATCCTAATTGTCAGGTTAGACTATTCGTTCAAACTCCAATAACCCTTAGGTGGAGGCTAGATTTGGTTTCAAACCCAGAGTTAGAAGATCTTCTTCAAAAAATGCATCAACTTAATATGGCATATCTGATCATATTGACAGAGGGTGATGCATTTAAGTTGTTTGTCCGTTGTGATGTCAGGGGTGTCAAGACGATTTGATAGAGTTGTCGGACCCTATAGGTAGTCACATTTAAGGGTGTCAATTGGGCCGGGCCGGCCCGGAGGCCCGGAAGCCCGTCCCGGTTTTAATCGGGCTTGGGCCGGAAAAATGAGCCCGCTAAAAGTTTTTGGCCCGGCCATGCCCGGCCCGGCCCGGCTCGGAAAAAAATAGGATCGGTCTTGGGCTTTGTGAGGCCCGGCCCGGCCGGTCCGGTCGGCCCGAAAAATATAAATATAATTGTGTTAAATATAAAATTTATATTTAAAAGAGAATTATATTCATTTTTTTCACAATAAATCTACTCCAAATATAATCTTTTATAAATTAAATATTAATATAGATAAAAATAAAATATATAAAAATAACAAAACCGTCCAAAATTTCTGATACATAACAAAACCGTCCAAAATTTTCTAAAAAATTGATGGCAAAATGAGTTAGAGTAGATATATTATATATTATATAAATAAAAATAATATTTTCGAGCTAGGCCGGGCTTTTCGGGCTTTTTCGGGCCCGGGTCGGTTTTTAAAAACTGGGCCTGGATCGGGCCCGGGCCAACTTTTAGAAAACCGGGCCTGGGCCGGGCATAGCAAGGCCCGGCCCATTGACACCCTTAGTCACGTTTAGGAGGTATGTCATCTTTCGCTGAATCGCTAGTGAGCTGGTCAACTACCAAACGTTTGACTCTTAATTCTAAGTGGCATCCCACATAGCTGAGGGCGCATCTAGTCAAACTGACTTGTCTACTAGTGCTTTGATTAGTCCTATTGTAGGTATTAGACAAACCTAATAGATAAACGTGTCATGACAGAGTGACTCACTCTGAACATGTTAGCTTAAATTTACATGTTTCCAACATGATGTGTCAAGTTCTGTTTACGCATTTAAGAATTGTTGGGCCTTTATATAGGGACCTGTTGGATCCCTTTGAATTTTGATGATCACAAAACACTCATATTGTATGCTAAAGTGTTTGCAAGATGAATGCAGAAAACATGGTATTTTACAAGGCAAGAAGACTTTCAAAAAGGCTTGTTTTTATTCATAGCAATTGGAGTCGACCTCAAAGATGTGAAGGAGTCGACCCTGACTGTGTTCAGGTGTTCAGAGTCGACCCCAGTTTTGTAAGAGAGTCGACCCTCTTTCAAAAGCCTGCCCTGCTGAAGAACCAGAGTCGACCCCAGCATTCAAAGGGAGTCGACCCTCTCTGTGTTCAGATGTTTGGAGTCGACCCCCAGTCTATAAGGGAGTCGACCTCCTTTTAAATGGCTGTCCTGCTGGTGAAGCAGAGTCGACCCCAACCTATAAAGGGAGTCGACTCCGACTATGTTCAGTCTTTCACAGTCAACCCCAGCCTTCTTAGGGAGTCGACCTCTGTTCAAAAGTGCTCCTTTTGTTCAACTGGAGTCGACCTCCAAATTGTGAAGGAGTCGACCCTGGATGAACTGGAGTCGACCCCAGCAAACGTGGGAGTCGACCCTGTCTGTAGAACCTTCTGAAAAGTACTTTTTGAACACCTTTTTGACCAAGACCCCTTTCCACCTCTTTCAAACGACTACTTTTGTGGAAGGGCTATATAAAGGACACCTGGGGGAAACCCTAAGTATGCAATTTTGTGGGGAAGAGAGCCACACTCAAGAGTTTCATCTAGAGCTTCTTCTTCCAAGCTTTTTCACCTTCTAAAGCTTCCATCTGCTGCATCTTTGAAGAAGGTTCTATTTGAAGGAGATCTTTGTTGCTTCAGAGCTTCAACAACATCTGAAGATCCTTCTCACGAGCTTAGCTTTGTGTTTACTTGTTCATCTTTGTTTCATTTAGTTCATTATCTTGTTCTTGTTGGTGAGCTGGGCACCGCATCAACCAGCTGTGTATTGGTGAGCTAGGCACCGTGCTAACTAGTGGAGTGTTGGTGAGCTGGGCACCGTGTAAACCAGCGAGTGTGATCTCTTTCGTAGAGTGGGAAATCTCACCGTATTGGTGAGGACTGGACGTAGGTAGACTAAAGGGGGTCTTACCGAACCAGGATAAATCTGTGCTTTTTCATGTGCTTGTTTCCTTCTTCCCTGTCTATTCTCTCTGCTTTGCATCCATTCTTATTTCTGCATTAGTTTCCGTTGATCATTCAAGACAAATTTTTAAAGCCCTATTCACCCCTCTCTAGGGCTAGTCATAGTCTAGATCCTTTCATTGGTATCAGAGCTTGGTCATTAGTTTAAAGGGTTTTACAACCTCTAGTGTGGATTGACTATGGCTAGTTTTGGAGAGCAGAGTGCATTCACTGAAGGCAACTCTACTAATAGGCCTCCTATGTTCAATGGCAATAACTATAGCTATTGAAAAGCTAGAATGACCATCTTTTTGAAAGCTATGGATTATGAGCTGTGGAACATCGTGGAGAAAGGTCCTTATGTTCCTAAGGAACCTGAAAAGGATTGGACTCCTGAAATCTTTAAAAAGTTGTCTATGAATGCCAAGGCGATTAATGCTCTATTTTGTGCTTTAGATGCTAATGAATTTAATCGTGTGTCTATGTGTAGCAGTGCTCAAGAGATTTGGGACAAGCTTCAAGTGACCTATGAAGGAACTTCTCAAGTCAAAGAAATAAAGATCAACCTTCTAGTTCATAAGTATGAGTTGTTCAAGATGGAAGAAAATGATACTATAACTGAGATGTTCAAGCGGTTCACGGACATCACGAATGGACTTAAGGCTCTTGGTAAAGAATACTCTATCCCTAAACTCAATAGAAAAATTTTAAGATCTTTGCCTATGTCTTGGAATCCCAAGGTAACAGCGATTGAAAAAGCAAAGGACCTCTCAAGAATCTCCTTGGATGCTCTCATAGGATCTCTTATGACCTATGAGATTAACATATTAAGGGTCATGGACGATTCTAAAAAGAAAAGGGTCTTGCCCTCAAAGCTACTAATGTGCTTAATGAGTGTGACAATGACAATAGCATTGAAGAGATCGATGATGAAGAATTGTCTTAATAACAAGGCAATTCAAGAAGTTTCTGAACAAACGTCGGTCCAACTTCAATCCAAGAAACAGAAGATTTCAGAAGAGGAATCAAGTTAAAGGGGAAACCTCCAAGAATGAGGAAGTCACATGCTTCGAGTGCAGAAAACCAGGACATATCCGTCCTGAATGTCATGAACTCAAAAAGAAGAAGACATACTCCAAGGGAAATTGCAAGACATCAAAGAAGAAGGCCTTTGCTGCATGGAGTGATGAAGATACCTCCACAGAAGAAGAAAGTGAAGAGGAAATCGCCAACCTATGTCTCATGGCCAAATCTGACCATGAGAAGGTAAATTCTGAAACCTTTACATTCGAAGAACTTCATGATGCGTTTAATGAGGTATATGAAAAATTTGTTGAATGCAAACTTGAGAATAAATGCCTGAAGAAAAGTATTGATTTAATGACTCAAGAGTTGAATGCATTGCGTTTGCATGAATGTGAAAATGTTGATAAAGTAGTAAGTGAGAATACATTGCTTAAGAAAAAGGTTGAAACATTAGAAGAACAAATTCCCAGTTTGAAAAATAATTGTTCTAATCTTCAAAAGGAAGTAGATAGATTAAAAAATATCTTGTCTACTTTTGTGTGTGGTCGTGATAATTTAGATGCTATTCTTGGTAGCACAAAAGGCGTCTTTAGAAAAGAAGGAATTGGATTCATTCCTCACAAGTCAAAGCATAAAACTGCAACTTCTTTTGTTAGAGCCAAGCTATCTAGTACTCCTTTTGCTACATGTAATTATTGCGGCAAAAAGGGGCATAAAATTCAGAGTTGTTGGTTCCGTAAGAACATCCACAAGATCAAAACGATGTGGGTGCCAAAGGAAACAATCAAGAGTTGGACTAACATGAATGGACCCAAGCAAGTTTGGGTACCAAGAAATCAAGTGTAAAATTCTCTGTTTTTACAGGACCACAGTGGTTCGATGAATAAAGAGTGGTATTTGGATAGTGGTTGCTCTCGGCACATGACGGGAGATAAATCTCAATTCTCCAGCCTTGAAAAGAAAAATGGTGCAAATGTGACGTTTAGAGACAACATCAAAGGAAGGGTAATTGGCATTGGAAACATTTGTAAAACTCCCTCCACTAGCATTGAGCATGTATTATTTGTAGATGGCTTAAAACATAACTTGCTCGGTATTAGTCAGCTTTGTGATAAAGGATTTAGAGTTACATTTGATGCATCTCACTGCATGTTGACCGATAATGTCTCGAATGAAATCAAGTTTGTAGGAAATCGAAATGGAAATATTTATACCGTTAACCTGGATGATTTGGATGAAAAGGAGATTTGTTTTGTAGCAAATAACTCTAACCCTTGGCTATGGCACCGAAGGTTAGGCCATGCTAGCTTTGGAATTATTTCCAAATTGTCTAGACGTGAGCTTGTGGTCGGTTTGCCTAAAATGAATTTTGATTCAAATGGAGTTTGTGATGCTTGTGCCAAGGGTAAGCAAACTCGAACTTCATTTAAACCCAAGAACATTGTTTCTACCTCTCGTCCTTTGCAACTCTTGCATCTTGATTTGTTTGGTCCGACAAGAACTGCTAGTCTAGGTGGTAAACGATATGGCTTTGTGATCGTTGATGATTTCTCTCGATTTACATGGGTTTTGTATTTAGCTCATAAGAGTGATGCATTAACTGAATTCATAAAGTTCTGTAAGAAAGTTCAAAATGATAAAGGTTATGTAATTAATGCTATCTGTAGTGATCATGGTAAGAAATTTGAAAATATGCAATTCAGTTCTTTTTGTGATAATGAAGGGTTCAGTCATAATTTTTCTGCTCCGAGAACTCCTCAACAAAATGGTGTGGCTGAAAGGAAAAATCGGACTTTGATTGATATGGCCCGAACTATACTTTGTGAATCTGTTTTGCCTAGATATTTTTGGGCTGAGGCTATTAATACTACATGCTATATCACTAACCGTTGTTTGATTAGACCTTTGTTGCAAAAGACTCCATATGAACTCTATAAAGGCAGAAAACCAATCATCTTTTACTTCAAGCCATTTGGGTGCAAATGCTTCATTTTGGTAAATGGCAAAGAGGACATAGGTAAGTTGATCCTCGAAGCGATGAAGGTATATTTGTTGGTTATTCATCTCACTCTAAAGTTTTTCGTGTATTTAATAAGAAAACATTGGTTGTTGAAGAATCCATTCATGTAATCTTTGATGAGACTAACCAAAATGCTAGAAAAAGAGATGAGGATGATGATGATGCAAAAATCATGAAAGAACAGGATGTAATCATTCATGACATAGATCACACGGAGCCTAGTAAAGAAGCATTGGATGATCCTACCCAACTTGTTGGTGATGAAAACGAAAAGGAAGATCCTCCACTTGAAGAACTACGAGTGTCCTCTCCAAGTGATGAATTACCTAGAGCGTGGAAGATCATGTCAAGTCATCCAATCGGTAATGTGATAGGTAATCCGTCATCCGGTATGTGAACTCGAAAAACTCAATATCAATGTGATTATATTGCTTTCATTTCTCAATTTGAACCAAAAAATGTTGATGAAGCCCTTCTTGATGAACATTGGTCTATTGCTATGCTTGAGGAACTAAATCAGTTTGAGAGGAACAAAGTGTGGACTTTGTCTCCTCGTCCGAATGACCATCCCGTGATCGGAACCAAGTGGGTTTTTCGAAACAAATGAATCCGGTGTGGTAACTCGGAACAAAGCTCGTTTAGTTGCCCAAGGATACTCTCAAGAAGAAGGGATATATTATGATGAGACCTTTGCACCAGTTGCTAGACTTGAAGCCATTAGGATTCTATTAGCATTCGCTTGCTCCAGAAATTTTAAATTATTTCAAATAGATGTTAAAAGTGTGTTTCTTAATAGTTTCATAAAAGAGAGAGTCTATGTAGCAACCACCTGGGTTGAGGATCCAAATTTCCCAAACCATGTATTTTGTCTTCATAAAACTCTATATGGTCTTAAGCATGCACCGCGTGCATGGTATGAAAGATTGAGTCAATTTCTTATTCAACATGATTTTAAGCATGGTTTTGTTGACTCAACTCTGTTCATAAAATGTGTTGGTTCAGATATCTTACTTGTTCAAATATATGTGGATGATATAGTGTTTGGCTCTACTAAAAAAAAATTGTGCAAGGATTTTTCTGAGTTGATGCAGGGGGGTTCGAGATGAGCATGATGGGTGAGCTCAATTTCTTTCTCGGACTTCAGATAAAACAAGATCAAGATGGCATCTTTGTAAGTCAATCAAAGTACACAAAGGAATTGCTCAAGAAATATGGGTTTAGCAACACCAAGCCTCTTCCAACGCCTATGTCTACAACAATAAAATTGGATAATGACGAGCTTGGTAAGCCTATTGATTCTAAACTTTATCGAGGTATGATCGGATCATTACTTTACTTAACTGCAAGTAGGCCCGATATATTATTCAGTGTTTGCATGTGTGCAAGATTTCAAAGTTCGCCCAAACAATCGCACTTAATTGCTGTTAAACGAATCTTTCGGTATCTTGCTTCATCGATTGATTTTGGTTTGTGGTATCCCAAAGGATGTTCTTTCAACTTGGTGGGTTACACCGATGCTGATTATGCTGGGTGTAAGGTTGATCGAAAGAGCACAAGTGGAACATGTCATTTCTTGGGAGGTTGCCTCATTTTGTGGTCCTCCAAGAAACAAAATTTTGTTGTTCTCTCGACAGCTGAAGCCGAGTATATCGCAGTCGGGAGTTGTTGCACACAAGAACTATGGATTAAACACCAAGTAGAAGACTATGGATATGCTTGTCTAAAATTCTGTTGCTTTGCAATAATACAAGTGCCATAAATTTATTAAAAAATCATGTTCAACACTCTCGCACTAAGCACATTGAAGTACACCATCATTTTATTAGAGATCATGTCTCTATGGGAGATATTGAATTAAACTTTATTGATACCACATACCAATTAGCGGATATTTTTACTAAACCGTTGTGTGAAGACCGGTTTACATCTTTGCGCCATGAATTGGGCATGTGCTCCATTTCTATATAAACTCTCTACAAAAAAAATTGCCCAACTCAAAAATATGGTGAAAAAGAGTGTTTGAATTCATTCCTATACTCCTTGAATCATCCTTAAACTCTTCTGGTTGAACCTTCCATCAATTAACTCCATTCAAAAAAAAATCTGCTTTGGCGGAGTCGACTCCACCTTATGTGGGAGTCGACCCCCCTTGGCCGAGGTCGACCTCCACTTTTTGGAGTCGACCCCGGGCGGCTAGGGCTGGCCTTAAAAAGGGGGCCCCTCCTTTTCTCCCCCCTTTTTCTCATTCTGCTGCCGTCGCCGCAACTCTCCTCATCTTCCTCTTTCTTTCCCGCGCAAAGGAGAGGTCTTCTCCTTGGCTTGGGGCCAACCCCAACTTCGACCTCCTCTGTTTCCTCTTCCTCTCCTTCCTCTTCTCTTCTTCTTCTCCACATCCTCTTTTTCTCCTCTCTCCCTTGCGGCTGCTTTCTCTCTCCCTTGTGGCTGCTCTCTCTCTCCCTCTTGCGGTTCCCCTTGTAGCGATGGCTCCTCCAAAGCACAGTGAAAAGGGCAAGGCCGCCGCCTCTGCAACTCCCTCCAAGTGGTCTCGTCCAAGATCAGGCTCTCCTACTCATTGGTTTGATGAATCTCTCTTCAAAAATCTTGTAGCATTTCAGTTTTACTCATCTGATAACATAGCTAGAAAAGTGCATTTTGGAAAGATGATAGATTTTGAGTATTTTGGTGGTGCTGGGTATGATCTTGAAAGCTTGTTTGAACCTCTTGGGTGGGTTCCCTATGTGTCCATGAATGAGAAAGTCTATCCACACCTTGTCAACCTGTTTTATGCTAATCTAGTGGTAGATGATAATAATAAGATCAGCTCGTATGTGAAGGGAGTTCACATTCCCATCAGAGTATCCATGCTATCTAAAGTCATGGAAATTCCCTCTCAGCCAGGAGTTCAGTATATTTCTGCATTAGAACATCGGACTGAAGCTTACCGCCGTATCTTAGAAGCCGATGTAGCTCCTCAGCATATTGAGAAAGTCAATGCAAATTCTTTTCCTGCTCTTCATCATTTTCTACATAAGATAGTGTGCTCTATTTTGGTTCCCCGAAGTGGTAGTATGGACGGGGTGACAGATGATCATATATTGCTCATTCAAGCTCTTCTTGATGGCACCCATGTGGATCTTACGAACATCACTTTGAACTATATTCGGGATGTTGTTGGTGTGCCTAAGAGATCTCTTATTTATGGAATGCTCATTACGAGAATTCTACGGAGGTTCAAGGTCAGTTTCTCAGGTGAAGAGAGCAAGAGTTTGACGAAATTTGATGTTATTGATGGCAGCACTTTGCTTCGTATGAAAATGGCTATTCAGGATGGTGTGTTTGTCCGTACTACTTCTCGTACTCCCCTGAAGGGACAGGGTCCTCCTGATGAGGAGGGTGACGACTTTCTTCTATCCTCTCCGGGCACCACTCCGGGCACTTCCAGAGCTCGTGCCCATGTTTATCAGTTGACTCAGTTGTTCTAAGATTTGAGCTCCTCTGTGTTCGCTCGATTTGATGCCATGGATACTCATCTTGATGCTATGGATTCTAGGATTGATACTCAGATTGGCTCATTGAAATCCAAGGTCGATGACCTCCGCACCGATGTTCATGTGTTCAAAATGCAGCAAGATCGGCTTGAGAATTTTATGGAGCCAGTCGCCAAGAATCAAGATGTGGTGCTGAATAATCATCGGGAAGTCAAGAAGAATCTGAAGGACCTTGCCGGTGCAGGGAACTTTCTGTGGGACTCTTTATATCATCAACCTCCTCCTCCTCCTCCTCTTTGACTTCTCTTACTCTTCTCATTGTCTCTTTTTCCTTGATCCATTCCCATGACTCTTCGCTACTAATCCATTATTTGAGACGGGCTACATTCCCTCCTCTCTTTTTGACGATGACAAAAAGGGGGAGAACTTGTGTGAAGTGATGATAGTTATAGCACTAGAACCTTACTCTGTTTTTTGTGTTTTTTTGTGTGAATGTCCTTTAACAGGTGCTTATAGTAAGGGGGAGATATTACTTGTACCTTTTTGTGAATTGACTTTTATGAATGGAAATACATGGCTATCCTTGAGCAATTTGAATGAATTTGTGTTTTAATTTATGTGCCTTAATGTGTTGAGGATTCTGTGTGAGTTGGTGTTTCAGATTATGTGCTTTATTGCATTTCGGTATCAGTGATTGGTTTCAAGAAATGATTATTATTGTATAGGTGTTTCGTCATCATCAAAAAGGGGGAGATTGTTGGATCCCTTTGAATTTTGATGATCACAAAACACTCATATTGTATGCTAAAGTGTTTGCAAGATGAATGCAGAAAACATCGTATTTTACAAGGCAATAAGACTTTCAAAAAGGCTTGTTTTGATTCATAGCAATTGGAGTCGACCTCAAAGATGTGAAGGAGTTGACCCTGACTGTGTTCAGGTGTTCAGAGTCGACCCCAGTTTTGTAAGGGAGTCGACCCTCTTTCAAAAGCCTGCCCTACTGAAGAACCAGAGTCGACCCCAGCATTCAAAGGGAGTCGACCCTCACTGTGTTCAGATGTTTGGAGTCGACCCACAGTCTATAAGGGAGTCGACCTCCTTTCAAATGGTTGTCCTGCTGGTGAAGCAGAGTCGACCCCAACCTATAAAGAGAGTCGACTCCGACTGTGTTCAGTCTTTCAGAGTCGACCCCAGCCTTCTTAGGGAGTCGACCTCTGTTCAAAAGTGCTCCTTTTGCTCAATTGGAGTCGACCTCTAAATTGTGAAGGAGTCGACCCTGGATGAACTGGAGTCGACCCCAACAAAAGTGGGAGTCGACCCTGTTTGCAGAACCTTCTGAAAAGTACTTTTTGAACATCTTTTTGACCAAGACCCCTTTCCACCTCTTTCAAATGGCTACTTTTGTGGAAGGGCTATATAAAGGACACCTGGGGGAAACCCTAGGCATGCAATTTCGTGGGGAAGAGAGCCACACTCAAGAGTTTCATCTAGAGCTTCTTCTTCCAAGCTTTTTCACCTTCTAAAACCTCCATCTGCTGCATCTTTGAAGAAAGTTCCATTTGGAGGAGATCTTTGCTGCTTCAGAGCTTCAACAACATCTGAAGATCCTCCTCACGAGCTTAGCTTTGTGTTTACTTGTTCATCTTTGTTTCATTCAGTTCATTATCTTGTTCTTGTTGGTGAGCTGGGCACCGCATCAACCAGCTGTGTATTGGTGAGCTAGGCACCGTGCTAACTAGCGGAGTGTTGGTGAGCTAGGCACCGTGTAAACCAGCGGGTGTGATCTCTTTCGTAGAGTGGAAAATCTCACCGTGTTGGTGAGGACTGGACGTAGGTAGACCAAAGGGGGTCTTACCAAACTAGGATAAATCCGTGCTTCTTCGTGTGCTTGTTTTCTTCTTCCCTCTCTATTCTCTTTGCTTTGCATCCGTTCTTATTTCTGCATTAATTTTCGTTGATCATTCAAGACAAATTTTTAAAGCCCTATTCACCCCCCTCTAGGGCTAGTCATAGTCTAGATCCTTTCAGGACCTCCCTTCGATAGTTAACCTTCTTCTTTTCCCTATTTTCCCTCTCACCCAAGCTCTACCCTTTCTTCCTCTTCCTCTTAGTCCAGCGGCCGACGACGGTTGGTAGACAAGGACGATGATGGCATGTTGCTTGGCACCAAACGATGGTGGTGGTGGATGAGATGATGTCTACGAGGAGGAGATGGTCAACTTATGAGAAGGTCTCAACATGTTAGGTTCTTCAATTTGGAGGTAGGGTGATGTCTCACTCCAATGTCTAAGAATGGGTTCTTGTGTTTCCCCTAACTAGAAACATGTTTAAGGGAAGGATTTGAGATTATTATTTTGACTCGGGGGATCTCTATGTTAAAGGTTTTGAGTGAGGTTGTTTCTCCTTGATTTCACCGTGATTTCTTGCAATGCTTGTATGTGGATGTGTATGGACGATTGTGGGGGTGTTTCTCCTTCTTTTCCTAACTTTTGCCACCGAGATTTGGACATTTTATATGGTCAGATTTGGGGCATGGCCGAAGGAGCAAGAGTTCTTTCTGGACAGTATATATGTATGAATGTGTCAGCCAAAAATGCTACATTCTAAATGTATTAGCCGGACATGCCGTGTTTTATTATGTTTGTGTATTGCTTTTCGGAATTAAGAACCCACAATCTGTGTGTAATGCTCTTTTCCTCTGAATTATCGATACTTTAATAAATTCCATGACCAATTTTAATTAGTTGAGATACGAAAATTTCTTCGGATGGGGTTTGGAGCCACAGTTAAATGAACTACACCAGAACTAAGCAATCACCACAAAGCCATTGTCCGTAGTTAATTGAAAATACAATCAATAAGCAAGTTGCACATCGGATCACTAATCCACCAAAAGAACTTAACATAGAATTGGATATACACCAAACTAAGAGCCCGTTTGATAATATTTAATGGACACCTAAAGTCTGAAATATTTAATTTTTAAGATTTCAAATTATTTGATAAATTATTTAAAATAATATCTTAATTAATCACTTAAATATGAAATTTTACTTAATTTTTATGTCAAGTAGAATAATTATTTTTTTAAGACCGTCAATTTCTTAACTCGCGATCGGAGAATGACTGCTCCACCGTAGGCAATCGCCAGAATTCGATCGCCAGAATTTGCCGACAGAAATTAGCGATCGTCGGAATCCAACCGGCACCTCCGCCAGCGGTCGCCGAAATCTGGTGGACGGTGTCGGAATCTAACGACTCACCGGCCGCCGACGGTTACCAGATTCCAATTCCAGTGACTCGGTTCAAAAAAATTATTTTTATTAGTTCTAAGTTTTAAACTCAAGACATATCCAATTGAAGTATAATATTTTAACCAACTATACCACAATTCAAATGTTGTTTGAGTTGGTTATCAAATTCATCTTAATGAATATCTTATATATATATATATATCAATTTAAAAAAAATTAATTTAAAGAATAAATAAAAAATAAATTTTAAATTTAAACATTAAATGTTATCAAACCCCACCTAAACTGACAACCACCCTAATTTTCACCTAACATCAGACATCCTCAATAACATAGAACACCCACGACACTAGCACTTCAACTGTCACTTATACAAGGGTTATTAAAGGTAGATTCCGAAAGCCGAAATTAAGGCAGGTATAATTACTTTTTAAATAGGGTGATCGCCTTTTTATTCATTGATTTTAGATTTTTTATGTTTAATGTAGAAAATTATTAGCTAGTCACTTGCAATTAACATTTGTTGTTTACGTACGGCTCACTCTCTAGTCGCATCGTTTCTAGCTAACAGTGTTAAATTAGTCTCCAGCTAAGAATTTAATTAGACTAACTCTACACCTCAATATAGAGCTAGCACTAATATAATATGGTGTGAGAAATAAATAAAAACCGCTGTTGGTATGTGGCAGGAATGGTGATAGGAGCTTCGAAAAGAGGTGAACGTTAATTTGTTGTTGCTTCAGAGACCCGAGAATATCCTTTACATTAATTAGACATCAAAATCCACTTTGCCTTGTCATTTATCCGTTTAACATCATAGAATAACATTATATATTGTATCATTTTATGACAATCTTCTTGGACACTCTTCCTTTTACTGAGCTCAACTTTCAGTCTGAATTAATCTATGGAAAATCAAAACCAATGACTTTGAAACTGGTGATTTTAAAATGATCAGATGCATTATTGGAAAAAAAATGCATATATATGTGGAATATATTATTTTCATGTGTGCACTCCTTAATGTTTGACCTCATCAAATATTACCTCATATTTCACTGTATGACAAGAATGTAGTTTCATTCCAATATGACAAGATTAGCAAAATTAACCTGTTTGGAGACCACCAATTTAATTCATGTGAAAGTGTCAACGAGACACAGTTGGGCCCGCCCAACCTAAGCGGAGCCCGGTTAAGATAACACGGTTAAGATAACAAAAGCCCAATAAAAAGGCCCAAGAGTTGGCATATTTAAGCGAGACATCCGATCCGACTGCCTGCGCCGGCCCGTCATCGATCGGTCACCTGTCGGCACAAGTCCGGCCAACGTGCAGGCCCATTAACCATATGGGCCGGGACCCACCAAAGTGAAACCATAATTAATTAGCAAGTAAATCGTTTTGTCTCGGACAGACTTAAATCTTCTCCCAATCCTAAACCAGACGCGTGGACGAAGTGAGTTTTAAAAACTAACGCTCCTTCTAGTTTTTAATCTACGTACGAATTCATATATCAGATTAAAAGTACCATGAAGTAGAACTCGCCAAGTTCTATGAGAAAATGCTTCCCTCCCGTGTAGGTGTTGAATTAAGTTATTTGGAAGACCCGCACCTTCTAAAATTACGGATCTTCCGAACTTTATATCTCATCGTCCATACGGAAGGTTAACAGGGTGTTTGGGAGTAATTTTTTAAAAAAAATATTTCTATCTAAAAATTAATGTTAATTTTTTTTAACTTTAAATTTAAAATTATGAGAATGTGACGTTATCTGTTTGATAAAAATAATAAAATTTTTAAAATTTATATAGATGTGCTTCATCTCTGTATCCACCAATCTCCACCTTGATGTCCGTCTATTTATCGAGGTTTTTATAATCTCAAAATAAAACATGGGCGCAACAACAAGTAATTTTATTTGTGATAATGGAGCTAGTGTGTAAAACTCCTATCTCACTCCGAGTAAAGGTGCATGAACGCAGTTTCGTTTGGCGAAAAAATTCTCCAAATCGAACTGAATGAACCAAATGCCAATCTGAACCGGAATAGTTCCATTCGCTTCGGTTCAAATTGAAACTTCAAGATCTTTCTAATATGTATGAATTTATTAACTTTGTATATTCAAGATTAAGATTAAAAATAAACATATTTATATTCATGTTTATATATGATTAATATTAATATTATAAATATATTAATAACTGAAACGTAATAAATTTTGGTTTATTTAGTTCGATCTAGCTAGCGTCAAGAGTTGTGAAACTGAACCAAATACCTCGGTCGACAGTGGCAGACTACATGATCTACAGTGAATTTCTGTCACTCCACTAGATTTTTCAAATCTTTTAATATGGTACAAAATTCAAGCTCAAACTTTTTTTAAGACTTAGCTCTATTAGTGACGAATCTAAAAAAATTTATTCAGTGGAGTTACTTCAATGATTAGAATATATTAATAGACCTTGTTAATTTGTAATTCAATGAGATCATTCCTTTTGAAAAAAAAATTAATCAACTAAAATTAATTTAATAAAAAAATTAAATTCTTTAATAAAATTTTGAAATTAAAATCACGTGACCCACGAACCATAACTTAGGTCCGAGCTCCATTGACTTAGCTCATATTTTATTAGAACTTTATTAAACAAAAAATTTTATATCCATCACTGTCGCTCGGGATTCCAACAAATCATGGTTACTCGGTGGAGGATACGAAACGATCTGAGATGCCCCCACATCAGAATCGAATTATGAACAAAACTTTTTGCCTTGGCCTTTGCATTATTTGCCGCGAACTTCAAACCCATTGTCCGGAACCAGCCTCTTTTCTTGTAGTGAGCTAAGAAATGCAAAGAACACCCAAATTTTCATGAACAAGTCGAGCATTCAACCAAAACTAATTAAATACACACGTCAAGAATTATAAGTAAAACTACTAACCCATTGGTTAGTCCATACCATGATTCCCTACCCGGCCTGATCACTCTCGACAGCAACAAACAACACGATCGATGCTTCACAGTTGTCTTTGGGCCCATCATAGTGTTGTTCAATACACCCCCACCCACTGTAAAAGCAACTCTTCCATGAAGACACCAACATATCACTGTTGGACCTGCAGTGATGTTGTCCCCCCATGCTCTCTTTCTCTATCTCTCTCTATCTCTATCTCTCTCTCTATCTCTCATATACCAACTCGCATACAGACTGGTAGAACACCTCTTCTTCACCATCGTGGGTAGCATCATCATCTTTGACAAAAGCAAGCTGACCACTGTAGCCCTCGGTAACCAAAAAAGGAGAAAAGAACCCTAACTCCTACACAGCACCATCATCACCATACAAAGCAAGCTGGAACTACTAAAGAGCTTTGAACGGCTAGTAGCACAGCCTTTTCCTGCAGGCGTCGAACGGCAGCGGCAACCTGCTGCACCGGCGGAACCCTAGCTCCTTGACGACCTCCGCCACCAGGTCGCCGAGTATGTCCGCTTCCAACCCCACCCCAACCTTCCCCAGCTCCCATCTCTCTTCCAACACCCCGTCCTCCCACACCTGCTCCACGCTCTCCTCCATCGCCCTGCTGCAGGGCAGCCGTTGCCACGGGTGGCTCGTCGTTCCCGTCCGCTGCCACGGTTCCGAGCTGTAGTACTCCAAGAACGGGCGTTCTGCTCTCCGACCAGAAGCGGCGTTGGCGTTGCGGTGGAATAGAGGGCTCTGGCCATCCACCACCCTGGCCTCCTTGTCATGGCGACCTGCATGCACCATTGATCGAGCTCGCCAAGTTCAGTTCAGTCCATTTCACTCATGCATATACTTACCCCATGGAGTTTGCTACCCAGTTTGAACTTTGAAGTGTCCATTATCCATGTGCATGATTGGGACTTGGACACGTACGGGGTGTGAGGAGAAAAGTTGGTGTTCATCATGAAAACAAGAAAAAGAGGGATGGCGTGGAAATATCAACTTCTTCCTCACAATATATCTATGTACCTGGATGTCGCGGCGGAGCAAACATTGGACATGGCTGCTGCTTTGATCGAACGGCTGGAGGTGCAGCTTCTCCTCTCAGCTGGTTTCCTACGACATGGGAAACTGGGGAATCACATGCGTTTCGTTCTTTTTTTAATCTTGAAAGATTGAAAAAAAAATTAAAAAAGGTGTTGGGAACATATACATAGCTAGCGGCCGTATGTACGTGGTATATATTATTAGATATACACATAATGACATAAATAAGTTTCATAATAGAAATATGTGGTGCAAAATGTACATGTCTTTGTGTGCATGCGCGTACGGAAAAGTTTTTTTTGGAGGATTCAATAATAGAACGGTTAGGTGATTTCGGCCTATAAGTTCAATGATATCCAATTAAGTAGATATATGTAGAGGTATTGCCTAAGCAGGTTGAGACTTCAAATTAAGACCGGTTCTTCGTCATTAGAAAATTAAGTTTTTTTTTAGTAAACAGTGAGATCAAGGTCATATGTGTACTAGATGTCTCTGAAAAAGGCAAGGGAAATTAAGGACAAGGGTATTTGATGAAAATGAAATGGGAATTTGAGATAAAAATATATATGTTGATTTATTATTATAATGATCTTAATTAATAAACACTAATAAGATTAACTAGAACCATGCCCTCGTCTGTGAAAGCAGCATAATAACAAGGGGAAAGAAAAAGAGAAAAGGAGGGGGTACGTACGTACCACCTTTTGCCATGGTCGCTGATCCGTTAATGTTCGAGCGCCTTCTCGCCGGCGGCGAGGACAGCGCGTCGAGAACCGAGACGGGGCTCGGTTGCTCCCCGTAGACGTCGAGACACCGCTTGTCCTCCACTGCTCCGGCATGACCGGAGTCGGAGCGCTTCGGGGTAGCCGGGTCACCCCTGTCAACCACCAAACTAGCCGTCGACGCCTTCTGGGACGACTCGGCAATATGCAGGGCCTCAATGATATTCTTCAGGGCCCTGAGGTCCTCGTCGCACCTCTCCAGCGCCCCCAGCAGCTTCCGCCGTTTCTCTGCCGCTGAGTCGGGCGTGTCCACCGGCGGCGGTGGATCATCGAGGCCCATGAGCCGCGCCACCAGCGCCGGGGGGTTCCGCGCGGCATTCCCTGAGGAGTTTGATCGGCGAATCTCTGAGGGAAGGGTGGGGCTGCGTGGGACGTCGCACGAGAGGCGCCTCGACAGGCCACCACCGTGCGAGCCGCCGGCCGCAGGAGGAGCTGCTGCCGCTTCTGGGGCCGCCGCCCGTTTGTTATGTGAGGTCTTCTCTCCGAATTTGGCGGCGACATCAGGAGCCGCCCTTTTGTTATGTGACGTCTTCCCGCCGAGTTCTGTGGCAGCAGCGGCAGGTGCCGCTTCGTGGGGCGCCGACCGTTTGCTGTTTGTGGACTTATCCCCAGGGGACTTGGCGGCGACGGAAGGAGACGTCATGACTTGTTGGCGGGCCGCCCGTTTCTTGTGAGGGGTCTTCTGGCCGGGCTCTGCGGCGGCGGTGGGCTTGGGCTCTGGCTGCGGGGACAAAGCCGGGGCCGGCGGGGGAGAGACGATGGTCTTGCTGTCCCTTTTACCTGGTGCAAATTAAAAATAGGAGAGGAAGAAATGGCGTTACCACTACCGCTGCTAATTAAGTAACACAATATACATACACGGGACCTCCAACAAGAAAGAAGGGATCGATCGGTCGAGTAGTGGACGGCCGCCGGGGAGGGATGGAGGAGAGGAGATCACCTGGAGAGGGGAGGCGCTTGCGGGAGTGGTGGCGGTGAAAGTGGAGGAAGTAGAAGATGCCGGACATGCAGCCGACCTTCTTCGCCTGCCGGCTTTTCTCCGTTGTCCCCGCCGTCTCTCTGCGGGATGACGAGGCCAGCATTTCTCTCTCTCTCTCTGACCTCTCTATCTCTGTGTCGTCGGACTCTGGTTGTGAGGTAAGCTTGGAGGTGAGCAGTGAGGGAGGCTGGAGGGGGAGGGATCGGAGGAGGGAGGTTGATCAAGAGAGTGGGAAGTGGCAGCCAAGTGCCACTGACAGGATCTAATTGGTGGGTTGTAAGAAGGGGGACTACGGAGACGAAGGAAAGAGGAGGGAGGCGGGGGATGCATGGACCACTGAGCCACATCAACATCGCGGTCGGGACTGCACGAGCCAACCCATGCCATGCCGGACACCACTGACAGGATCTAATTGGGGGTGTAAGAGTGGGGGGGACTACGGAGACAAAGGTAAGAGCGGGGAGGGGGGGCGCTGCATGGACCACTAAGCCCCATCAGGACCGCGGTCGGGGCTAGCTGCACGAGCCAATCCATGCCGGACAAGCTTTCAGTCCCGCCCCCCACCCCACCCCCAAAACCTGAACAAAGGAAAAAAGGTGGTGAACCCCGGCCCCCCAACCCTTCTCCCCATCAAAGATTCAAAAGGAGGGTAGTAGGTAGGTTAGAACTTAGAAGAAATCGCCATCACCTGCCTATGCGGGTACAGAAATGCTTTGAACTCAGTTGCTGATAGATGTGTTCGCTCTTTCAAAGTCTACATTGACCACTTGTTTTTACAGACGTAAATAATAGGAAGTAAAATATTTCTCATCTCGACGTGACCCATCAATAGTGCCCAATAGTACTGTCCCACATGCACCCCTCATGCTCCATATGGCATGCAGCGTAATCTGAGAAGATGTATATGGAATAATTAAATATGGGTCTCATTTTGTTTATATTTGTTTGATACAATTCTCATATCCGTATACTATATAACCTCCTGCAGATTAATTACGTGATTATATATAGTTGTGTCTAATTTGTAGTAACTTTCACTCGAAATGGGGAAATTATCTTCAGAGTAGATTTCACGTGAGGTACATATATATGTGACTAGGGTTGAGTCTAAATTCTAACCTCTTTTTTTTTTCACTAGGTCATGTTCCCAAGCGAGTCTCGAACTAGTGACTTAAAATATATGGTAATGATCTGAGAGAGAGTTTTAGACATAATAGAAAGTATTAGGAAATATTCAAAATGAGTGAATATTACATTCAGGCCCAATCCAGTGCCAAAAGCCCTACTTGTTGGATCTTGTTATCTTACGTACGCCTAGTCCAGTTCGGTAGAGCTGGGCTCGATCGGCTTACGAAATAGTCATTAAACATTTTTACATGAATTTATGTGATTCAGTTTCCTTGGCACATTGCTATATAGCTTTTATCAACTCAACTAAGGATAAATTTAAATATTCTATTATGGGTTAATCTACATGTCTAGTAAAACTTATTTGAAACTTAATCTTATGCGCACCTTTTTTCCTACATTTATAGACGCTTGCTTGTTATATAGGATTGTTGAAGGAAATAATTTACAGGAAATCCATTGAAGTCCTCGGACTTATTTAACGTTATAAGTGAACAATTTATAGCCAAATACGTTAACTTGTTTTTTATCATTCATCGTGAGAAGACGATGATTAATAAGCAATAATGTACGTAGTCTATACTAATTAAGAATTTTGAATGGATGGCGCCATGATTTCCTATGGATCTTTTAACAAAGTTATTTTTATTAACCAAGACTATTTGTTATCCCAACCATGAATTGCTCTAATTCCAATGATCACTATAAAAGGGGACTCCCAACTCAAAGTTATTGAATGAAAATTTTATCCTTTGTGAACTAAACCCCGTTCGTTTTAATTGAGTTGGGACTTGGAATGGTTTGTTAATTGGGCCCATATCCGTTATAAGTTGAGGTTGGGACACATGAAAGTTCTGATCTTGAGCGATATATATGCACCCTAAACCTAAAACTCTACATGTGAACTTCCTCATTTTAAGGAGATCATGTAAGCTAGGTTCGAAGGTGTCTTTAGGTGCTGCTTGGTTTTTGAATAAGGTGGGAGAGAAATAGACATTACTCATCCTAATTTTAAGTATCATTATTCCTTATCTTAATAAGGTTTGGTATGCACTAGGATGTCTTCGTTTTAATTTTTATTCTTCATTTGGTGAAAATAGGGATAATAATAGAAATAAAGACTCATTTTCAGACCATTTTGGTTTGAGGGTATATATTAACCTTTGTTTGGTTGGAGAATAGTGAAGAATAGAGATAATGATCTCATTAATTAAAGACAATTATGAAAATAATATAATAATACTATTTTGTCAGTATAGTAATCATAATTTAATATGACATATAAATAATTTGACGATGTTAAAATGTTAGTTACTATAGTTATATGTAATATAATAACAGTACATTATAGGAATATAATATTGTGTTAATATGTTCTTACATTAAGTCTAATCATAATTTAATATGACATATAAATAATTTGACGATGTTAAAATGTTAGTTACTATAGTTATATGTAATATAATAACAGTAACATTATAGGAATATAATATTGTGTTAATATGTTCTTACATTAAGTCTAATCATAATTTAATATGGTGTTATCATTAATTTGACCATATTATTATGTTATTTACTATATTTAAATAGGATATAATAATATAGTAATAGTACTATGTTCATTACTATGTTAATTGCTAGTAACAATAATGTAAAAATATTGTTTTAATGTGTGATCACATTAAGACTAATCGTAATCTAGTGTGATGTTAATCATAATTTGACTATGTTGTTATGTGAATTACTATGATAATATACCATATAGTAATATATTAATTATCATAATAATATAATAATAATTACTGCATTAATATACTAAGCACTTAGTGATCATAATTTACTATAATGTCATTAATAATTGACTAAGTTACTATGTTAATTACTGGTGATAATTACTAAAGCAATGTATTAATCTTAATATCTTAGTATATAATTATATTAAGTCTAAAAAATATTTGGTTAGGAGTTATCAATAATTTGACTATGTTACTATGTTCATTATCATAATTATATATAACATAGTAATATAATAATACTACTATATTCATTATTAGGGTTTAATTTGACTATGTTATTACTATAATGGCATAATTAACATAATATTACTATATACATAATTAATATAATATTACTACAATATAGTAATTAACTACATTATTATATGTAATAATATAATATTACTACATTATTACATTTAAGTTTAGTCATAGTTTACTATAATGCAATTAATAATTGACTAAGTTACTATATTATTATAGTAATTAACATAATAATGAATGTAGTAATATTATTATATACTATATTATATATAACTATAATAATTAACATAATAACATAGTCAAATTATTGATAGCACCTCATTAAATTATCTATAGACTAATAATAATATATTAAGATAATAATATTAGTACATTGCTTTAGTGATATCATCACTAGTAGTTAACATAGTAATAATTATATTAATTATTATAACAATATAGTAATTATACTTTGTGTTACTATTTTACTAACTTGAAGTCTAATTAGTATATAATATAAGTTTAAAAGGAAGGATATTACTGAGAAAAAAAAATTTGTCTTGAAGTGTGTGAAATGTGAATAGAAAAAGTGAGAGCAATGAGTTATATATCCTTATTGCTATCCCCATTTTTAATATTATCCGTATTCTGCTTCACGCCATTTATCCTTATTCTCATGAAACTGCAGTAAACATTCTAAATAGAAAATAGTGGTAAATTATCCATACTTTCACGTTATTCTCAAACGGAACAGACACTTTTCATTTATTATGTGATGTAAGAGTTTAGAGTTTTTTTTTTCCGAAGTTCTCAGCCAAAAACTTGGACGAGTAGGACCAATAATCAGCAAAACATATTTAAGAATGTTTTTTTACTATTAGTAAAGTCGTAGCAATATTTTGAAAACAGAAGCTTCGAAGTATTTTGGTCCGACCACTTAAAGCAAGCGTTTGAACCGGTTGACCGCTCTATTTACGCCTTCGTAAAGACTACGGATGTTAAGATGCTCATCCCTTATGTCAAAAAATAATAATAATAATAATAATAATAATAAGATGCTCATCCTTCTCTTAAAAGAGGAGAGAGAGAAAAAAAGAGAGTAAAGTAAAAATATTTTCATCAAATCAATTGTTAAGGTGCCCACCCCCTTAAACTGACACCTGTATTTTGTTTCTAAACAGAAGAAGTAGCAGCCAGATTAAACAAGTAAAAAGCCTTGAATCCAAATGGATCGAGATCTTTAGCCCTCGTTTCATAATTAATCAAGTAAAATAGTAGAGAAAAGTTAGAATTACATTTTTTCATGTATTTTAATTTTTTTATCAGTCATTATACACCAAGAGCACATTATATCCATTCAATAAAAAATAAGAAATGCATGAAAAATATAATTTTTTAAGTACACTAATTTTTTCTCAAAATAATAATTATCTGATTAGTGCCAATTACAGGGCGATCCAAGATCCGGACAGAATGAATCAAAGCTCTCATTTTCTCTGGTCGCTTTCGTAAAGAAGAACTTGTTACCCAGCCGTAAACACACAAAAACGGGTCCCACAATGTTATTGTGTTTTGCAAAGTCTATTGTCTTAAGCCTGTTTAGAACAGGTTTAGGATTAATCTAATTCAACTTCAAATATAATTTTAAATCGGGTTAAAGTACAATTTACTTTGGTAATGCAAGAGTTAACTCTATGAATTAAAGTAGGTTAACTTATTTTTTATCTTAGTGATTTGAAATGTCAAAGTGGCTAACTCATCTACTTTTATATGGTCTTTTTTAAAATATTTTTATCTTATACCCTCTATTATTTTTTAATTATTTTTTTATTATACTATGTGCTATTATCTTTCTTATACTATTTAGATACATATAAAATTATATAAAATACATTATAAGTAAATTGTAACAATGTATTGAGATTATCATATATACTATTTAACATTATTTTTTTATATCTTGTGTTAAAGATGTAAGGAAGAAGAAAATATGAGTGGGCGGTATGGTGAAGGAGGAAGAAAAAGTGTAAATAAGATATGAAAAGTGGGGGTAAAAGGTAATAAAAAAGAGTTAAAATAGGTTAACTTTACATCTCCTCTAGAAGTGGGTTAGGGTAATCTAAGTTAACTCAATTTAAATCTAATCTAATTTATTTTAATAAAATTTATAACTTAGCACATTTTTAAAGAAGCTCTTATATTTGAGACGAATAACGGGGGGAGGAGAGGGTAACAAAACTTTTCCAAAGGAAAGTGGGGTAGCCATGAACGTCATATTGTGTGGAAGAAGAAGAAGAGAGAGAGAGAGAGCAGCTTCTTGGCTTCACTGATAAGTGAAGGGTGCAGCTTTTTTCTCTTTCTGGACACCCCACGCGAGCGACTTTAGTCAGATCCGGGACGGGTTACGGGAAAAGAAGAGAGAGCAGGGGCCCCGAATCCGAAGCGGGGGGAGAATCCTAGGTTCCTCGACTTGCACGTGCTGAACCTGTTCTATTCCAATGGTTGAGGCACATTCTAATCATTAATTTGGAGAGGCCGAGAAGCAGAATATAACATGTCATTTTCCATTCCCCCCCCCCCCCCCAAAAAAAAACAAAAACATGTCATTTGCACGTACGGCCGAATGTAACCGTATATCGATGGGTGACGGCAAATAATATATAATTGATGTTGATTAAAAATCAAAATATGACGTAACTTCATTAATGTCTCACCTCTTGCTGGGTACTATCAGGAGATTGGGAAATAGTTTACACTCGGTCTTGATACTCGACCATCTGCATCTATAGATACAAGTGAGTATAAATTTCACTGTTATATTGGTAGTTGATCCATCTCATTATATTTGTAATTGAGTGTCAAACATATATATCTCACAATCAGATATAAAATATTTTTTCAATAAATTAATTAGATGATCAACATAAAAAATCTGTCACCTCATTTCAAAATTATGACGTGAGATGAAAAGATAAGAGAACTATTTATTACATTCGGGCCGTTTGGACGAAGAAACACATACCAGATTATGTGACACTATCTTGCTCAAACTGTGTCTGTGTCTCCTCATAACAATGTTGTTAAGAACCCTTTAAGATGATCATTTATCTATGCTCTTTATAAAGAAATTTTGTAACGTTGATTATGAAACAATCATGATCAAAGAGTAACGATATGGAATAGGAGCTGTCAAGTTCTGATCTTGGAGTTCACGAACATCAATTTTTGAGCCAATAAAATCACACGAGGTGGGGTTTCCTCGTTACCAAAAAAAAAATTGATATGAGAGGGAGGAGCTTTTTTTCTTCTTTTTTTTTTCTAAAAAATCTGTCATAGTCTATCAACCCCAATGGCCTGTTTATCACTAGTGCAGCTTAAAGAGAACAAGTATATCATTGCTTTTATCTTTCCGGGGTATAAGGAAAGTATATAGTACATGCATCTTGTTGTTAACAAAACAGGTAAGCATATTTAGCAATTTTCATATCCCTTTATCTGTTTATTTTTCTTCTATCTAATTGTCTTCTCCACATAATTAATTAATCTCGTGCACTATTAATTATCTATTACATTTTAAACAAAAATTGTGAATCAAATTATTTCTCAACTAAGACAGGTTTTGGCTTGCCCCTCTCACTAAGTGTGTTCACACTTCGGTTCAAACCGAAAAATCAAATCGGACCAAACTGAATTGGTCGGTTCACGCGGTTTGAACAGAAGTTTGGTTCAGTTCGATTTCAGATATTATGAAATTGAACCGAACAGTTTAAACCGAATAAATTGAATTTTAATATAATTATTATATAATATATGTATTATGTGTATTAGAAAAGTAATTATATGAGTAAATTTATATATAGATATACATATTTCCATTTTTATTCTTATTTTAATATATAAATATTAATAGATTTAAATTATATTTAATTAAATAAAAAATTAATTTAAATCAAACCAAACCGAAATAATTTCGATTCAATTTAATTAGTCAAAAATAAACCAACCCGGATCGAATCGGACCGTTGAACAATCGTACTTCTCACAAAGTGGGTGGAGCAGGCACCCTGCCAAGTGCCATAAATTTTACCCATTTATCTTTGAGGAATTGGGGTTGTCACCGATGGAGAGGGTGAAGGTTTTGGGGGCCCACTAATGGCAGATGGATCTCTCTAGGGTCTGATGAAAGCCAAAAGGCTCTAGTCGACCCAATTTAGTGGGAGCCACTGAATTGAGAAGGGTAGATTTTTAGGGTTTGCAAGATAAAATGGGGACTTGAATATATTCCCATACTTACAAGTAAGCAGGAACTCCCCTTTCTTCATTCTAAATTGTTAGATAATCATTCTCAAAAAGTCATTTTTATAAAAACGATAACTTTCTATTTAAAAAAAGTATAATTTAGGTTACTCTTTCTCGATGTTAGTTAAGTTTAATCTTACTATGATTACCACTTGGGTGAAGGCACGTGACGGCAATGGTAATTATTAAATCACAATAGAATAATAGTGGGTGTTAGATTGTAGTCAAGCAAACATGATTTCTTTGCCATAAGAAAAATACCAGAAATATGAACACACATATATATATGAAATTATATCTTCTTATTTTACATCCATAAAAGAGTAATGTACAAATGCATTGATTTTGTTAAACATAAGAAAACGTAATGATCTTATTAAAACATGGAAACTTTACCCAATTTTTAGATTTTTTTTTCCTGTGAAGACAATGGCACCTCTTTCCTAGCTCATATCTATCTCTTCTCCACTTGTTGTCTTTGCTTTGGTTCTGCCTGTCTGCCTAGCGGACGGTCCTCCAAGAAGGGAATGTTAAAAGTTCTTAAAGTGGTTTACTTTGCCTTCCATCGTTTCCCGTGCACACTTGAAGACAAGAGATCACTCCTGGCAGATAACCTTGGCACGTAAATAATTTGATCCTGATGACTTACCTTAAAGTATTAAACTTAATGTTGATAATTTGATGGCTTTTTATGGAATTGATAGGAATAATTTGATGTGGGTCATGTGGATGAAACGAACAATGTTTAACGACGAAACATAAATTTATGCGTATATAAGTTATTGAGCATGTCTAAATTGTTGGGCCGTGATTTCTTGTCGTGTAATATTTCATGGGCTTTCCTGCGACCTCAGTCTTATCAAAAATCCTTTACAATCTATGAAAAAGGGGATGGAGACTTTTTTCCCACAAATGACTTAGGTTAAAGTAAATTTGTTAGGCTAAAATCATGCATACTCTGTTCGTAGATACGTTATCTACTTGACAAATTATTATACATATTATGTATATTATATGGTTGCTCGTTTTTGAACCACCAAATCCCTTTGGAGTCATTTTTCTAGGAGCAGTAATCTTTAGAGTTTTAGCCGCATAATTTTTCCTAATTTGATTTTTATACTACGCAGGGACCAGCAGTTCGAACAGAGAGGAGAAAACGCTAACCTAAAGAAAAAGAGACCGTGAACAAGGAAATAAAAGACGGCCAGTCAATGTCGGAGATTGGCCATCGAGAGGAAAAATAAACAAAGACCGGTCGGGAAGGGGGAAGCAGAGGGGCAAAGATAATGGCGCCATCAAAGTTGACAAGCCGTTGGAGCCCAAAGTTGCACTGGGTTGCCGGTGTAGCTCACCGGTGAACGTCGGCGAAGAAACGATAGGGGGAGGTAAATCCACAACTTTCATGATTGTTGCGGGGGAGCTCAACTTCACCGATTTGAAAAGAGGCACAATTCCACATACCTTGAATGGGGATATATGATCACTCACACGTTGGAGATGTCGCCGACTCGTGAAGGCGGAGCGGAAGCGACGGGCACCGTCACCCATAGAAATAACCTAGAGGCTACTCCGGACCAAAATAGCGGAGGTGGAACGCCAAACACCTATGCCAACAAAAGACATCATGCACAATGGATGCGAAAGCAAAATCGAAAAAATCACAGACAGTACTAAGTCAATGTCGGACGACTCTACCCAGATGATCATCTCGCCGACGATGCCAAAAGACACCCCTTGGACGAAGGGGAAGCAAAATAAAGGGAAGAGTTCCTCCAATCGAAATCGGAGATGAAAACGGGGGGAGGGGGACCTGCACTGCGTCAAATCTCCCTCCCCACAGAATGGGAATGGGAATCCTAGGGCAATAGGGAGACGGTGAATGAAGAAGAAAATCTCAACTTCTCTCTCTAGAAAAGTCTAGAGAGAGAAGGTGTAAGAGAATGTTATAATTGTGTTTGTTTGACGTGGGCACTCTTCATCTTTGCTTCCTTTTAATGTAATGAACCTAAGCATATGGAATAGGAAGTTTAGGAACTTTTGCACATGACTCCTGGAAAACCATTATTACCGCAAACCTCCTTCATCAATAGTGTTTGTAGAGAGTAGAGAATTTGTTTAGGTGGGTAGCTAGATAGAGAGGACACGATCAGATGCAATGTGGTTTTTGTCTAGATGTATAATAGATATTTCTCATTTGTAGATAACCATATTTAATTACGCCCTTGTTCTCTTGTTCACCACCCCAATATATATGTAAAAAGCATGTTAGATTACGGATCAGATCGAGACACTCCTTGTAAGCTGCATATAATTAAGAAACAATAAGGAAGATAAAGAGCCGAATACTACTATGATACCTCCCCATGCGTTGGCTGTCGACGCCAATTGAGACTGTCGTTCCCCACCGGTGTCCCATTTGCTTTACATGCACGTTGCTCCACTCACTAATTTATTTGACTAAAGAAATTCTTCTTACACATCTGTCAAGTCACAAGAGAGTAAACTCCACAACATTTAAAATGATGTGGAACTCACCTTTTATAATCGAGACCAATATGAGATAGACAATTCTAAAGACTCCGAGAGGATGGGCGTTTAGAGTGTTTTGGAGAGAGAGAGCACAGAGATACTAATAATATTAACGTTCTTACCACACAAGCGGGGATAGCTCAGTTGGGAGAGCGTCAGACTGAAGATCTGAAGGTCGCGTGTTCGATCCACGCTCACCGCAATTTTTAAAAAACTTTATCTGTACTTGCTCAAATTTTTTTTAGTAGGTGATTTTTTTTCAATTACGACGTCACTGCCCCCAATCCATCCCGTCCCACCCTGCATACGCTGTGGTCGGTACGCTTTACCACCACGTTGGATATAGATCTGGCCGTTAAAACAAAGGTGCTATAAAAGAAATAACTATAATTCAGTAAAGGACCCGGCATAGGGATTTGAACCCGACGTGAATCGAACACGCAACCTTCTGATCTGGAGTCAGACGCGCTACCATTGCGCCACGGATCCGCCGACAATTTGTTGGGAACCATGTTTTTAGTTTATATAGTGGTGTACAAAAAGTAGGCGAGACACGACTACTCTTTGATGATTGTACATAATAAGGCAGTGTTTGGATCGGCTTTGTGAAAACGCTGCGGGTCTTGGAGTATAGATTCGTTGTTTTCTTAATAAAAAGGTACAGTACATAAATGATTCCCACCCTCCGCTCCGAAACAAGAAAACTTTCATGATAAAAAAAAAAAAGGGTTTTTACCCACTTCTCATAATAAATAACGGGAAGCTGATTCCCAATAAACTTACACATCTTAATTTCCAACAAATATTGCTAGTTAGAAATTGAAGTGTTTTTTTTCTTGTAACTCTCACCTCGCTGCCAGAGGACTCAATAGATACGTCGGTGGCCGCCAGCAACCACATCTTTGAAACGGGTGACAGGGCCTAGCAGCTTGCTTAATTTCTTAAGAAACAATGTCATCGCCAAGATAGAAGAAGAGTACATTGCAGACTGAAAGAAATTTCCAACGTCATCAGGAAAGTTGAAGTTTGGAGGCATATGGAAATGGTAAAAGACTTGGGAAATATTATATTTTGTTTCTTGCCATTCTACAAAGTATTTTTAAACACTATCAAGAAGGGAGAGAAGCATTATGAGGAGATTCAACATTAGACTTATGATTCGTTACAAGAGGCAGAGGAAAAAAAAACTTCATTTCTTGCGTTAAACTGAATCAGCCTAAAGTTGTTCGCGCATGAAAGGGATGGGAAGAAAGTAATCTTACCTGTAGAGAGGGGATTTAGTCTCACAAAAGAGAGTGAGAATAAATATGTACTTTAATAATAAAAAAGACATTTGAACTTCTCCTCCAAGAGAATTATTTTTCAAGAGAAAATGATAAAATCTTAAAGAGGGGCAAGCACACAGAAAACTTTATGCCTCTTCAATGAAGTCGTTTATGAGAATCGAGACAAAAAAAAATTATGGGCCATGTTGAACGCCCGAGCGTTTGAAATGCTTGAGATAGAGGTTGTGAGTCTGAAACACTCGGGTGACACCGAGCGATCGAACGTTGACACATTCGAGTGAGAGATTATTCATAAGCTTAGAACGTTCTAATGATTAAGCGATCGATCGACCGAACATTCGGGTGAAACAATGGGTTATGAGCCCCATACTGCACATCATTATCCTCACTGAAGAGGGGGCTGTGTTGATGGAAGATTTAGTCACATATCGGAGAGAGTGAGAATAACCATTATCCTCGTTGAAGGGGAGGTGTGTAGAGGAGAGATTTAATTTAATATTAGAGAGAGTGAGAATAATATGTGCTTAAAGTGAGAATTTCATCAAACCCAATGATTGACCATAGAGAATAAAAATTTCAGATTCATAGGTTAATAATGAAATATCTAATAGTCTTCAATAAGGCATTAGTGACTCAAGTTTAGGTGATCGATATCATCACAACTCATGTGATTGATTTATAGAGTATACATCTCTTTCAATTTCAGTAATAATTGTTAGTGAAAATATCAAGACTATTGCCTTAGATACTCAACATAAGTTTGAGCGGATGGACGTCAAATAAGGGTAAAAATCACGGTATCTTATATGTGCATGAATTTTCTCTATGAGAAACGCTTTGTGCCCGGGCGCCCGAGTCAAGGCACGCCGCAGCACCCCGGCAGCGTCCAATGCAACGCGCCCTGGTCCGACGCACGGGCAAATGATTTGCCCGTGCGCACGGGCATCAAGTATTTCTCTTTCTCTATGCTCTAATTACATTACGTTTTAATTTATATTTTTTTCCCACCGTAAATCAAGTTTCATTTGCATTTGAAATCATGATCTATTCAGTCTCCTTTCCATCTTCATAGTCTGGGAGATAAAATAGACTATTTTTTTGACCTTTTATATTATTCTTAGTAGAATTGTTCACGATCTGGTTCAACTCAATTTTTTAGACGACGACTCTTCTAGTGAATCGAACCGAACTAATTCTGTTCGGTTTAAAAGGACGGCCTTGAATTTCAAACTTAAGACCTCTCATTGGGAGGGGAGGACCTTGTCTATTGGATCACAGTTTTTTTATGATATAATTTATTATTAAATATATATAATATATATTTAATTTATTCAATTTTACAATGGAAAATTGAACTGTGAGATCTTTCAACTCGAACCGAACCAGTTGAATCAATTTATAAACACCATTAATTCTTAGTGTCAGTCAAAAAAATATATATATATATATATAATTAAATGGGAGGAGGTCGGTGGTTGGAGACTTGGAGTACATAGGTTGGTGCCGTAAAGGGGATGCCAAGGTGGAATTCAAAGAAAAGTGATCACACACGACAATTTTGATATCTAAACTTTTACATTCAATTTAATTATTTTTTATGTCTACACTTGTTAGTAAAACAAGGCTTAGCAAAGTGGATATAAAATTTGATATTAAATTATGTAATTTTGAAATAGATGGTACCACAACTTTAGTGCTACTAGTGGCAAATGGCAATATTGGCCCCCGCAAAAAGGCAATAATAAAATTAAACTTGGAGGAAAGGGAGGGGATATTGCTTTTGGGCTTCTGAAGTTAGGATTGCATTAATCTTGGTACAGCAACTTTTAACATGGTGGTGTCCCTCTTGAACTCACTATTTAGTGGAGGGTCCTATGAAATGGCCAAGTTTTGTTATCATTTGGAGAGAGGGAGGAATATGGTTAAGACTTAAGGGTATGTTTGGTATTAGAATAGATCCGAGATAGAGTGAGGATATCTCGATCTATCATAATATCAAACATGTAATAGTTAGAGGTGTCAATGGATCCTCTTGATCCGAAAATTTGACCCGGATCCGGACACTAAAATCGGATTCGGGTCATTTATTTTGCTCCGAAAGTGGCTGCTGCTCATCGCTCCTTCCTGCCCCGAAAATGTAATTTCGGATTTGTTTTTCGGGGCACCGCAAACCCGATCTGGAGAGATCTCCCACGGTGGGAGTCCCACCTCTCCCGCCCTGTTCCACCCTCTAGGGTTTTTTCTCCTCCTAGGCGGCGGCATCCACGGGATGGTGGAGTGGTTAGAGAACGCCACGGGGCTCGTCACCCTCTACGACCTGAGCAAGACGAAGCCCTACGAGTCCGGCCTCGTGAGAACCCTGTTGAGGGAGGAGGAGGCGAAGGCGGCCAGGGGGTGGACAGAGGGGCAGCATAATGGGAGATCTGCAGCAAGAAGGTGGCGCCTTGGAGTACGTAGGTTGGTGCCGTAAAGGGGATGCCCATGGCGCGTCGGACGTGTAAATCATTTGCACGTCCGACGTGCAAATGCCCGCCCTGGCGCACCCCATGTGGGCGCGCCCCTAGCGTGTCAGACGTGCAAATCTTTTGCACGTCGTGCAAATGATTTGCACGTCGGGACGCGCCATGGGCGGGCCCACATGGGGCGCACCGGTCGGGCATTTGCACGTCGGACGTGCAAATAGCATTTCTCGTTAGGATGAGAAATGTTATTTGCACGTCGGACGTGCAAATGATTTGCACATCTGAGGCACCTCCTTGGGATGAGAAATGCTATTTGCACGTCCGACGCGCCAGGGGCGCGCCCACATGGGGCGCGTTGGTCGGGCAGGGCCCAACGTGCAAATAGCATTTCTCCTTGGGATGAAGTAGTGATTCGTGGCATAATTTTGAGATAAGTCCCTCAACTGCATTTCGATTGCTCGAATTGTCCTTAGAGTTTTCCGGATTAAAATTTACTTATCCCACTTGCCAAAATAAATTATTCCCTTATCAGCACGAATAAAGCAGCTCTATCAGCAACTTCCAGACAACTTGACACATGTTTAAAACTTATGATTGCATAGGTGCAAGGGTTGTCCTTTTCGTTGTTTCTTCGGTTTTATTTTTTTCTCTCTGTCTTCTTCCTTAAGGTCACTTGTTTCTTTCTCTCCTTTGCATTGTTGCGTTAGGGAGGAATGTTAATATAACAGTCTCATGTCGATAACAACAACTATTGAATAAAACGCACTTATTAAAATAAGAGAAACCAAAGATAATCTTACGTCCATCGGAGTTATTGGTATTGATTAAAAAATTCAAAAAAATCGTTTGGAGGCTTGGGAGAGAGGGGAGTTCGTTCCCACTTCTTAAACAAGAAAATTATATTAATGGTATGTAGAATCAACAACTGGGGGTGTAGCTCATATGGTAGAGCGCTCGCTTCGCATGCGAGAGGCACGGGGTTCGATTCCCCGCACCTCCACGGCCTGTTCCTTTTTTTGCCATCTCTTTCTTTTTTTGGACCGGGCCCGGGGCCCATTTTTCCCAATGGGCTTCGAGTGCCCTCTCTTTCTTCTTGAAGGCCCGCAAGGCCTTCTCTAACAGAGTTGGGCTTCGATGTGCCCCGCCCACCCACCCCACCTCTTCGTGGGCTCTTCTGGACGTGTCCTGATCAGATGCGAACTCTATCTATGCCACATTCTGTTCTCTCCTTCGGAAAAAAATCTTATCGGTGGTGGTGAAGAAAGCCAAAGGCAAAACAGTAAGTGACAAATGAAACACAAATTTACACCTAGATGTAGTAATAAGATCTTTTAATTTTACATGTTGCATTATAGTTTTTTTTTTCATTTTCTCATATGAAGTCTTATCTAATAGGGCTGTAAACTGATCCGAATAATATCCAGATCTGATTCGAATTTATATCCGGAGATTATCTATTTAATAAATATTCGACGGAGCGGATTTTGACTACGAATATTATTCGGATAATAGAAGGAGCGGATATGAAAATGGGTGATCCGCTCAGTTTAGATCTAATATCTATATATAATATATCTAATGTTAATATTTTGTTTAGAGAATATTTTTGACATTTATATATTATAAAATTTACAGATATTTTCTATTTTTTTCTTCTAATTTTTAGATCACTTAATGTCTTTTCTTAAGCTCAAGTTTCCAAAGTAGATAATATCCGTATATGTTCCGAATCTAAAAATCATCTGATTAAATTATCAACTCCGTATTTAAATTGTAATCAGAGCAGATATAAAAATATCTTATTAATTATTTGGATCGAAATTAGAAAACCTACATCCTCTCCATTTACAACCATATTATCTAACCTATGTATCCATACAATAATTCAAGGTATGATCAAATAGTTCAAGAACAAAAGCAATCAATAAAACTAAAAAAAACACGTCTAGACCAACTAATTAGTATATATGATCTTTAATCTTTATATATATATATATATATATATATATATATATATATATATGGGACTCATTCTGGACTATCAAAAGATTTAGCTACACGGCTGGTATGATGGATGATGTAGTCATCCTAGTTTTAAAATGAACTCCACATTCCTAAACATACAAAACCAATAAATTATCGCACTTATTATTTGAGATACATATCCATAATGTGGCACCTCGAAATTAATAACAACATATTAGGGCAAAGCCTAAGGTGATAATATACAAGGTATTAACTTCAAGCATTAGCACATTAACACTTTAAGGAATTGTAACCTCTTAGAATCAATGTGTTAAGACATTATAATATGGTAATGAGCTAAGACAATAACTAGTTAATATCTTGAATATCTAAAGGTGTTGAACAAGGAAAACATATAAAGCAGAAGATACTTATTTTTCTAACGGAGATTTTTATTAACCGAGACCAAGTACTAAGTAGATGCACTACAAGAAATAACACCTATGTCAGCGACTCATAGCTATTGACAATAGACGCAAAACTGTTGACATATACATATGTTAGCGTCTTATAGCCGTTGATAAATCTATTGATAAATGGTTCTCGACTTATGTTTGTCAGCGACTACTCCTAATCGTTGATATATAAGATATATGTCAGTGGTTTATAACCGCTTACATATATGGATATCTCAAGATAGCAGTCGTTGACATACAACGCATATGTCAGCGATTTCTAGTTGTTGACATATCATGAATATGTCAGCGTATTCTTTCAGGCCGCTGACCAAGGATGCCCTTTGCCGGTGCCCTCATCGACAAGGTGGGGGGAGGACAGCGTCGGTGCCCTCCCTCGGCCTGCATGCCCCCCCCCCCCCCCCCCCGCTAACACACTGCCCTTCCTCCTCCCTCCCCCCCCCCCCCCCCCCCCCCCAACCTTGTTGATGAGGGCACCGACAAGGGCCCATCCTTGGGGACGACGATGCCCACCACGAAGGCCCCGAACAGGGCGTGAATGCCGATGTGTTGGTGATGAAGCTGGCAACAGAACCACCAATGTCACACAGATGTAGGGTTCCTTGACGGGCTCCCCGTGGGGGCACCGACGTGCCATCCAGGGGAGGTAGGGGTGGATGGCGAGCACAACGAAGGCGACGCTAGTCAGAAGCACCCATAGGGAGACCAACGGAGAGCCGGAGAGGGCGAGGGCAAGGAGGACCTAGGCGGCAACGTCGTTGACGCCGATGACGGACATGGCCATGCGATCCCATCGACATCAGTTGTGAGGAGCTTAAGCTCGGAGAGTCGATGCAGGCAAGGACGAGGAAGGCAATGATGGAGAGGGCTACGCCCATGAAGGCGAGGAATTAGGGGGCAGGGCATGAGCCAGCGGTGGTGCGGGGGGCAACGAAGGTGCCGAGGCCAAGGACGAAGGGGAGGGCCATGCAACGTCGTTGATGCCAACGACGGACACGGCCATGCGATCGACGTCAGTTGTGAGGAGCTTAAGCTCGGAGAGGATGCGAGCAAGGACGAGGAAGGCGATGATGGAGAGGGCTACGCCCATGAAGACGAGGAATTAGGGGGCAGGGCGTGAGCCAACGATGGTGCAGAGGGCGACGAAGGTGCCGAGGCCGAGGACGAAGGGGAGGGAGATGTCGGCAACGGCCAGAGCCTCATGGTCAGTGCGACAAATGGTCCGGAGGTCCATCTCCAAGCCCACTAAGAAGAGGAAGAAGAGCAGCTCAGGGGGGGGGAGAGAGAGAGAGAGAGAGTAGAGGACAAAGGGGGATGAGAGATGAGGAATGAAGAGCTTCTGTAGAGGGGGGGAAGAAAGGAGGCATAAGAAGAAGGCAAAGGGGGAAGAAGAGTACTGAAGCTATGTGCGGAGAGGGTAAGGGTTTTTAATATTTTTTTAAGTATTTGTCAACGACTTTAAAGAGTTGCTGACGAATGTAAGATTTGTCAACGACCCCAATGAGCCGCTGACAAATTGTTGCACAGATGGTTGGAGATCGCCTGCTATTTCTTCACCATTTTTGAAGTATTTGTCAACGGTTCAAAAGAGCCACTGACAAATGTAACATTTGTCAACGGCTCTAATGAGCCATTGTCAAATTGCTGCCTAAATGGTGGGAGACAGCCCACCATTTTTTGCACTATTTTTTAAGTATTTGTCAACGGCTTCAAAGAACTGCTGACAAATTGCTGCTCAAATGGCGGGAGATCGTCCTCCATTTTTTCACAATTTTTAAGTATTTGTCAACGGCTACAAATAGTCGCTAACAAATGTTATGTATTTGTCAACGACTATAAAGAGTTGCTGACAAATGTTATGTATTAGTCAACGGCTATAAAGAGTCGCTGACAAATATTACATATTTATTAACGACTCTAGTTATCGTTGACATATGCTCACTATTGTCAACAAATTTATTGAGTTGCTGATAAATTCTAATCATATGTCAACAGTTAAAATTGACTCTCGACAAATGTTAAATATATATCAATGGTTATACGACGTCGTTGACAAATATTAGCATATGTCAATAACTATATATAATTGCTGACAAGTGGTAGAAATGTCAACGATTTATTTTAGCCGCTGATATGTATTCATTGACAAATCTTATTTTTCTTATATTATGCCATGCAATGCTATTTTGAGTAATTTCCCCCCATTTCTTTGAGTGTTGTGCACAAATATCCATTCAGATGGTGAAAAAAGTTCTTTTAAGTAATGTAGATAGAGATAGAGTTAAGTAAATCCCCCACCCTCCCAAATAGACTCTTTTCAAGGCGAGACATTCCACCAATCATAGTCCTGAGTCAGTCTTGTATGTTTTAGTCACATTTGATTAGAATTTGTCAGTCTTTCAAGGCGAGACATTCCACCCATCCTAGTCCTGAGTCAGTCTTTAAAGACATCCTTTTGAAAAGAAAAAAAAAATGCATGATCTTCTATCCCGGTGAAGAACAATCTCATATGTTTTAGTCACATTTCTTTTTTGTGGCTTATTAATTTAAGCACCACTCTGACTTAAACATCGAAAATATTTTTTCTAAGACTCACCTCCCAAAACTCGTCATCTTTTATCTTCTCTTACAGATCCCTTCGAAAATCTCCAGCACTTCTCCATCATCAGATCCCCACATCTTCATATGACTATCCACTAACAGGATACGACATCGAATCTCTTCGAGATTCTTATAGCAAAATTGAAAAGTAAAAATTTTAGGACATTTTTTATGGGACTTTATCTTGATCTATCGAAGAGAACTGTGATGCGGCACATTCTAAAATAGATAAATAATACACATATTTGAAAGGGTGTTTTATTAAAATAATCATATTTAATTATTTAATTATTTAAATAATCATACTTAAAATAGATTTTCCAAAATAGTCACAAAATTGCCACGTTGACAATTTGGTGACTGGGAGACCGGTTCGAAATGCGTTCGGTGTTGGAAATGGCGACTTCGAAGTCGGGATTAGCAATGTCGACAGCGGTGTCAGCATTGGCAATGCCGACTCCGAAGTCGGTATTGCCAACGCTGACGGCCTTCTTAAAACCCCCACCCGAAATCCCCTCTTCCCCACCCTGTCGTAGTCGCTCGCCGTGGAGTGGAGTGCGTCGTCGCCTTGCTCGTGCCTCCTCCTCTCCTCCCCCCCCCCCCCCCCCACCCCAACACTCTGACGCCCCCCCCCCCCTCCCTCCCAGGACGCCTCCTCCTCTCCTCCCTCACCTCCCTCCTCCCACCCACCCGGACTCCTCCTCCCCTCCCCCCCCCCTCCTCTCCCCCACCCGAACTCCTCCTCCCCTCCCCCCCCCCCTACCCCGACACCTCCTCCTCCCCTCCTCCCTCACCTCCCCCCCACCTAGCCCCACTCACCCATCTCCACCACCTCCTCTCCTCCTCCACCAACCCCCCTCAGCCCGCCGCGACCCCTCACCCTCACCTCCTGACCACCCCCCGCCCTAACTCTTGACACATATATGTTCTTTTAATTATTTAATATTTTTATTATATCATTTGATGTTAATTTTTTATGAATGTTAGTTAGTTATAAATTTGATGTTTAAATATTCTTATTTGACAAATGTAATTTGTTTAATATTCTTGTTTGACAAATATGATTTATTTATCTTATAAATGATAGATATGACTAGTTCAAATATTTATTTAATGTGTTATTATGATGTTGCCTTATGTATTGAGGATCATAAACCTCAATATGAAGGAGGCATTGTACGCATTTTGCGTGTAAAAAAAGACACACTTTGACTGAGTTGATGAGGAAATTATATATGTTGACGAAATATGACGAAAGACATATTAAGATTGGTATATCATTCAAATGACCTACTTCTATAGGTGAATATATTGCTGTGAGAGTTGAAGATGATGAAACGGTTGAAAGTATGTTCGATTTGTATCCTTCTCATGTATCTACTATATAATTATATTTGGAGAAGGAATATGTAGATAATATATCTATCCAAGACAACGATGAAGTGCAAACACATGGTCATATTGATGACAACTTGCATACTCAACACTATGAGTATCAACAACCAACTTGACTCTTCACATGTATGTTGAATGATGATACTGATTCTACTGAATTTTATTCTGCTAATAGAGAGATGTACGGTACAAATCATATGACTACACTTTACCTACAGATTATAACCCATGGTGAGTTGTCTCCCATACTTGTATGAATATATATTAGTGTGATTACATTTTGATAAAATTTATAATTTTTATTTGGAGGACTACTAGCTATAGAGGTGGCTCCTCACAGTATCCTTTCATGCCAATCACTGATCCTTCACATACTTTTCATAGTGCAAGTTTATCAGGGTATGAGATTTCATCATCCTCATAGAATATTTTGATGCATTCACATAACATACCATAAATCTTTTGTCATATTTGATTGGTATGTAGGCACCATGTAACAGAAGAGCATGTGATTGAAGAGGATGAAGAAGATGAAATAGATTCACAAGATGATATAGATGACAATGAGAATATGGACGAGGGAGATGATGAACCATTATTTGATATTGCCAGGGTTAATAATACAGAAATTGAATATGAGCAAGACCCACCAGATATATTCACTTCTGATCAATAGATAGATGAAGCCATGTTGAATAATTCTCATGAAGGGATAGATGTATCTTGTACTTTAGAGGGTGAAGAGCCTCATGTTGGACAATTTTTTACAAATAAGAAGAATTTGATATATGCATTGCAAATATATCCAGTTCAACATAGTGTTCAATATAAGGTGACACGTAGTCACACGAAGATGTTTACAGCTAAATGCATTCATGATATATGTGGATGGAGGGTTCATGCATTAGTTGTCAAGGGATTTCAATATTTCAAAATCAAAAAATATGCTGGACCTCATACATGTGTGAACCCAATATTGCAAAGTTCCAATCGCCAATGCACATCTCGTTTTGTTCAAATGTTGATTTTGTCAGTTGTGAAGACAAAGTTAACAATTACATCAGAAGAGATTGTAAGAAGAATACTAGATGAATATCATGTTGAAATTTCATATAAGAAAGTATGGGTTGCAAAATGTTTGGCTATGAAACAAATCTTCGGCAGTTTGGAATCATCATATGCTACTCTACACAGGTATCTAGAGGCCCTTCAATTGACAAATTTTGGGACAATTGTCCATTTCACCTTGGCGACGAATCTTTGCTGCTCCTCATGCTTGGGAGGTACCGAGCAAGGTGACTGCTCGGTAACGGAACCGCCTGCTCGGTGCTTGGAGTTGATGAAGTTAAGGCATGCTTCTAGTCAGTGCTGTTCGGCAGGAGATGCCTGGGCCACATAGGATACAGGGTGTCCGGAGATCACCCCTGGGGCTTGAAGATGCTCTGCTCGGGGCTTCTGCTCGGAGCCAGCAGGCCGTGCTCAGGGATGCGTGGCACTTGCGAGGAGTGTCGTGCTGGGCTGTACTAGGCCATAATGGTAACGTCGCGCGTTTTTCGGATCCCCGTGGATCCAAGTTTAGTGGGTTTGGTGGCCAATGTGAGGCCCATTAGTGTTGTGTGTTTCTTATTAGATCCTTACCGGGTTTGGTTTGGGTCCGTGTTGGTGTTCAGCTTGCTGGACACCAGCAGTGTGTTGGCGTCCATCGATGAGGACGTTGATTGTTGAACTTGGCGTCAAGCTTTGTGGACGTCTAGTTGTGGCGGTCTGGTTAAACGGCCAAAGGGTTGACGTTAACCTGACATGCCTGTGTTTTTATGGCAGACCCGAGCTCTGTTCTTTCTCCTCCTTCTCCCTTCCTCTTCCCCCACCGTCACCCTTGAGCTTCTTTGCGAGTTCTGGCGGTTGGCGGGAGCTCGTGGGAAGGCTGTGGTGCGCGTGGTAGCGGCAGATCAGGCAGGGAATGACGGATTGGAGCGCGGTGTTCGTGGGACGTTTCTCGGGTTTCGGCGTGATTCGAGGTTCTTTGGGAGTTTAATTGCGTTTCTGAGGTAGGGGTCGAGCCCTGTTAGCTTGTTAGAAACATTAAAACACGACTTAATCACTTGAACCAGCATTTTTATTGTATTTTCGGATTAAGTTGCACTATGTGAGGTTAATGGGTGGTTTGAGTAATTTAGCGAATGAAGCATGTTGTAATGGGTTGTTTCGGGTTCTGGTATGTTAAAGGAATTGTTTTTATATGTTTTTCTGTAGTTTAAACGGTTGGAAAACCTGTAGAGCCGGATTAGGGTTTCTGCAGGGTTTAAGGCCGGAGAACTTGGCGTCAACATCGCTTGTCGCCAAGCTCATCAGCCGAGATATAAACGGCTAGATCGCTTGCCTTCTACTTCTTATAAGCGGCAGTCGATGTTGCCGCCAACTTGTGCATGTATCCATGTAGTGTGGTTTACGTAGCTTTTCTGATTATGAATATTGCATGTTTGTGTGTGCACGGCGATGACCGGTGTGAGCCAGTGCATTTGATATGCTCTTGGAGCATACTGCTCATGTAATGGGCATGTTTTACGTGAATGATGTGTGATGTACGTAATTGCTTTACGTAGTATGCGTGGTGCGTTGGCACCCGTGGCACTCTTGGAGTGTGTTGTCCATGTGTTGGACATGTGGTCTACGTGGAAGACGTGTGGTACACCATCCAGGGTGTAATATACACGTATTGTCTACGTGGTTTGAGTGTGTGTTTACTACACACTTTGTTGTAATGTAATTCTTATGATTTATCGTAGTAACTGGGCAGTGAGGTTCCTGTGTGAGCCTAGCCATGACTTTGTGGTGTTTGGGCAGTGAAGGTCCATACCGACCTAGCCCTAGTTCATTGTTGTCTTTCGAATAATATTATATGGATTTATGAAGTAAGTGGTGTGTGTTGCCACGGTGGTCATGAGATGACCAATGATAGGCAAGTTAGTGGTTCAGGTATGTGTTGGTGTGGGATAGCTTTGGGGTCACACGGTGACCGATGTTAAGCTAATCCTAACACTTGTATATTGTGAATTATAAGTAAAGGCTATATGTGTAAGTATCGTGGTTTGTGCTAGCCGAGTGTGGTGGTCCGGCGCCTATTCCGGAATGCCTCTCTAGTCGGGTACCCCAGGTTCTTTGTGAGCCAGGCACGTGTGTTTGTTGTGCTCGGGGTTTTGTCCCGGTACTTGTGTTGTACCGTTGAGGTCTGTGTCGTCTTCCTGGACACCCTCACTCCTGAGTTTGAGTTGTACGTCCGGCTGAGGGAAAGACGGCAGTGGGGTAGCGACTTCCCAGAGTTTGTTCTTTTGTCGCTTGTAGCGCGCTCGTAGTTGGGGGTACGGACACCAGTAGTCGACACTGGTCCCCAGCTAGTCCTGTTTTCCAGTGCCTCACTTTAGAGTGCTCCGGCCAGAGACTCTAGAGGTGCCAGGCATGGGCCTGCAGTTGTGTGTCTGTAGGTGTGGTGTTGGTTGGTCTCCACAGTTGTTTGACTTCTTCCTAGTGGAGCGGCAGTTGGACCTTTCGTCCGTGACTGCGAGGCTGAGAGGTAGTTCTTGTGTTTTGTTGTCCGGGTTGGATATTGGCCTGATCAGCCAGTAGTCCGTTCCCGTGTGGTGGCGTCGTTCTCTTCCGACTCGTGCTTTGCTACTTGTCGTAGTTTGTGAGTTTGTGACTCGTGGTCGAGGTTTGACCAGTTCGAGGTGTGCCCTGGTGTTGGCACAGCTGTGACTGAGTTGTGGTTTGTGTGACTCGTCGATTAAGGTTTCACTTGTAATGTTGTGTCTAAGTGAGGGCACAATATAATTGTGGTTCAGTGTGGTGTTTATCACCTACTTATACCCTTGCTCGGGTGTTTGTGTTGTCGTACCTCAGAGTAGCAGGTACCTATTTCCTTCGTGGGTTACTTTATAGTTTTGTGGTGGTACATTGTGTACCAACCTTTCCGGGTACTTGTGTGTTGAGGAGGTCTTGTGGTTTGACCTGCCACTTGTTGTATCCTAACTGTTTTAAGTAGATCTTTGTTTATATTTTATTGTGGATTAGCTTGTAATTGCCTAATATGTTACCTTTGTGGGTAATTTGCCGATGAGGCTTGTGGCCAAGGCATATTGTGGTTTAGTAGAGCTGTACTCCGTGGAGGCCGTGTGAGATCTTCCACTTGTTGAGTTTTACTCTTCTTGGGTATGATTCTAATTATAGTTTTAGTGTGTATGGATTGGCTTCATGGTAGCCAATTCTGTTACCTTGTGTGTAGTTTTCGATGTAGTGTGGTTTGGAGTATAAAGGACCAACTCTTTGTTAGCGGTCCTGTTACTCAAATGTTTGAGGTTTGCCTATAAAGCTTGTAGTCTGGGCAGTACTTTGCATGTATGGCTTTTAGCTTAGGCAACCAGTTGTCGTGGCAGTGTGCCAGTGAGACTGTGGTTTAGGCACTTTAGTAGTTAGGCTGACTATTGATATTATGTTAGTCATGTAGTCCTACTTTTCTTCTGAGGACGTTATGTTTATTATCATAAGCATGTTAATTGTTATTTATTGTAATGATGTGAGCATGAAATGGTTGGCTATTGTTGTTGCCAGTGAGACCCATTGGGGTCGAGGTGTCTGTGGTTACAGTGTTGTTTTGGGTAGCCCCTACTGAGCCAGTGACTTGTTGAGGCTCACTCCCCTATAGTTCTTTTCAGGGCTTGCCGTGTGTTTGGCTTGCAGCGGTGTTGTGACAGACTTGTACCACCAGTAGTTGAGTAGTAGTTAACGTTCTGTGAGCCTGTGCTCCCTCGGGGTATGCCCCAGGTAGTTGTACTCTTTTAATTGGACATGTATTAATGTAATGGGACAGTTGTACAAATTTGTGAACAGATATGAGCACATGTACTTTCTTGTGTCTTATATTTCTTGTGGTTTGTCTTTTATACTCTTACTGGACACGTGTGTGAGATATCCCTTGCGAGACTTCGGTCCGTTCGCGGGAGGCGGATCTGGATATGGAGCATTAATGGGCATAAATACCCCGGTCCGTCACAATAATGGTCCCTAGGGGTCTAGGTGGCTAGAAATAGCCACCACACTTGCCCCCCACGCCCTCGAGTTAGCTCGAGAACCGAAGCGCTCGAGGGTGGAAGTCTGCTCGAATGTCTTTCCGGTATTTAATGCGATGCCGACCTCGGACGCGTAAACGGCGGCGAGGTAATGTCGTCCGACGTTCCTCCTCGGGGTGAGAGGAAATCTCATGATGAACGGGTGATGTGTCAGGCCAGGAACTTCACGCGGTACACCCGAACGTTCACTTGGAGCGGGGGGAACGCCGTTTTGGCTCCTCGGATTTTGTGCCGCCTTTTCCCACAGACGGCGCCAGATGTGGTAGTGTATTCCTATTTGGGCCTGAGCTAAACGGGACTCCACTGAGAAGATGGGAAGATGATTGCCGGTAGCGGACGGGAGCCTGCAAAATCAGAACGGAATCAGGGGGGCCCGGTTGAAGAACCGGGGACAACCCTCTGATGCCTAAGTCAGAATGAGACGGGGAGGCTTGAAAGAGAGTGGTGGTTCTCGTGTGTGTTGTGCAAGGGTAGTGTGAGCAAGATCCTATACCTTTGCATGGATATCACCTGGGCTTTTTATAGGCGAAGATGTCAAAGGGGTGAGGGGAAACGTCCCCCCAACGGTTACCAAAAAGGGCGCGCCAGTTGGCGCCCTTGAAGGGGGGTCATGCGCTGAGGCGCCCTTTGGGGGACCCTGCAGTTAACGCTCCCCTTGATCGTGGGATGCGTGCCTGGTCGTGGGCGTAACCGTCGCTGCTTGGCGACGAATCTTTGCTGCTCCTCATGCTTGGGAGGTACCGAGCAAGGGGACTGCTCGGTAATGGAACCGCCTACTCAGTGCTTGGAGTTGATGAAGTTAAGGCATGCTTCTAGTCAGTGTTGTCCGGCAGGAGATGCTTGGGCCACATAGGCTACAAGGGGTCATGCGCTGGGGCTTGAAGATGCTCTGCTCGGGGCTTCTGCTCGGAGCCAGCAGGCCGCGCTCGGGGATGCGTGGCGCTTGCGAGGAGTGACGTGCTGGGCTGTACTGGGCCATAATGGGCCCTAGGGGTCTAGGTGGCTAGAAATAACCACCACAATCACAGTTGGTTTACATTGGCCAGGTATTGTTATTGTTAATGTATTGTTGTTGTTACTTGTGCATAAATTTAATGTTAACATATTTTAATTTTTTTTTCAGGAAACAGAAGTTCTTAAATGTTGGGAGCACTATAGGAGCTTGGGTGGATGGCCAGTTGACCCCTGCATTATAGATTATGTACATAGAGCTGGTTTATTTCATTTGACTCAGGTTCAGTGGATCAGGTTAGATTGGGCATTGATCACTGCCCTTACTGAGAGATAGAGGAGTGAGACACAGACTTTCCATCTTAGACATGGAGAGATGAGTATCACGTTGCAGGATGTTGCTATTTTGATGGGATTACCAATTGATGGTGATGTTGTTGTAGGAAACACTAGTTTAGATTGGACAGATGTTTGCATGGCACTTTTAGGTGATGTCCCAGAGTTGATGAGACGAGGTTCTATAAAATTATCTTGGTTGCGAGAAAGGTTTGCAGTTTTCTCAGAGGATGCATCAGTGGAGGTTGTTAGACGACATGCACGAGCATTCTTGTTATATCTTTTGGGTTGTACTATCTTCAGTGATAAGACAGGAAACTCAATGCCACTTATGTATCTACCGCTTCTAGAGGACTTTGATCGAGCTGGATGATACTCGTGGGGTGGTGCGACATTTGCTTATCTCTATCATCAGCTGTCTATTGCATGTAAGTCGGATGTCAAGGCCATTTGTGGTTCATTGACTCTTCTTCAGGTAATTTGTCATTTAATGCATATTGATTTTACCTCTAACAATTTATTGCCTCTTCTAAATGTTTGATTTATTTTTTAGGTGTGGTCTTGGGAGCGACTACATGTGGGACGTCATTATATTGCGATGCATCCTTTGGCACAGGACATACCTTTGGGTCACAGGTAATTCAGAATGTTGTATGACTATTTAATTATAGAAATTTTACTAACTTACAAATAAATTGTAGGTGGAATGATCCGAGAGAAGAGATAAATAACCCTCGACGTGTTTTGAGACTATACAAATCAAAGCTTGATCATCAGGAGGACTATCAGGTAAACATAATGAAACCTAATGTATTGTACACAGAAGAAATAATACTTACACTTACACTTACATCATACATTTTCAACACAGGTTAGGTGGGAGCCATATATTTCTGATATATTGCCGATGTTACCAGTTTTTTATAGGCAGGGATCTGATCTTTGGTTGTCTCGGGTTCCTCTTCTTTGTTTTTCTATTGTTGAGATGCATGTTCCAGATAGAGTACTTAGACAGTTTGATAGAGTACATCCTATTCTTGGTCCCGTTGATGCATTAGATCGTGTCACCCGGAAGGGACGTGGGCATATTGATTGGGCTACATATTTTGCACATTTTGTACAGATGTGACATCGTCGGAGAGATTATATTATACCACCAGCTGAGGACACGTCATACACTGTTGGTAGAGTGGAGTATATATCTTGGTATTGGTCTATCGTCAGGCAGTTCATTGGTCGGCCAACTTTCAGTTATGATATGTGTTATGAGCCGCGTGATCACATAGAGAGGAGTTTGTAGAAGGTACGAGGCATCTACATATGATGGTTTCTGATGGCCTTCAGGATGATATGATATCGGAGAGTACACACTCTATATATAGAGACATGCAGATGTACATTGATAGTGTGCTATCTCAAGTTCAGTGGACATATTCATCTACATTAAACGAAGGACCTTCAGAGCCATGCGCAGGATCCTCACAACAGCCAGGTGATGCAGGACTATCTCAGTTTTCTCCAGATGTTATGACATTTTCACAGCATAGTCTGTATGACATAAGAGCTTCCCAGATATTGACAGATGAGGTGATGCCAGATGAGATCACACATTCACAACCACCACAGTCCACAGTAGGTACATATCGTCGCCAGTGACGTCACAGAGAGGTTCGACTAGCACACTACCACAACAGAGTCAATCTGATCTATTTGGGGAGACATTAGGCATAATATCAGAGGACATGGATTCTGAGACAATACTGTCAGAGTCATGTGATGCTATCTTAGTGCGTGAGACACAGTCAGAGACAGAGGTTGATGCTCAGAGTGAGATACAGGAGCAACGCCACAGTCGTGGTCGTGGTCGTGGTTGTGGTCGAACATCTAGAAAGGGAAAGAAGAGATGGTTTCCACAGTTCTTTTGAGATATATTATGTACTTCATATTTTTTTGTTGTTTGTGATTCATAGTTTATTTTGATGTATTTTTAGTGTACATATGTTATTTTGATGTATTTGTGATTTAGACATATTATGTTGATGTATATGTGACTTAGATATATTATGTTGATTTAGTTTGATAATTTTATTGGTAAATATACAGGGATGGTGGATGGTATACATGTTATTCAACAATCAAGAGCAATATTTGTAATATTTCACATTGCCTACCGATAACAAATATAGATATATACATATAATTTTTCTTTTTAAGAGTATATATATGCATGCATATATGTAATAATTATGCTACCCTTTTAATTATAAGAAAAAAAAATTACCTGTGAAATGGGTGCAAAAAATACTCGGCAATATCGCAAAACACATACTCCCTATGAAAAGCGATGGACTGCTCCTCCATGGGGCGGTCCACCGCCTGACAATTTGGAGCAGAATGCTTCCTGTGAAAAGCGGTTGACCGCTCGGGTGCAATTTTTTTTTTAACACAATATAGAAGTCGGCAATGACAATGACGACTTTGAAGTCGGTATTACCAATGCCAACTTTAGAGTCGGCAATGGCAATACCGACTCCGGAGTTGACATTGTCAATGCCGACTCCAATGTTGGCATCTGCACCCACCTCCCGATCACCAAATTGTCATTTGGTGCGGTAATTTGATGACTATTTTATATATATTTTTTAATATAATATTTTAATAATTAAATAATAAAATATAATTATTTTAATAATTAAATAATAAAATATAATTATTTTAATAATTAAATAATAAAATATAATTATTTTAATAAAAAACCCTATTTGAAAACCGGGACGATAGACGGCGGCGGGGAAGTCCTCGTCCCTCTCAAATACCCACCAAGCAATTCTTGTGGATGTCTTTGATTTGACTTGCCGACCAACGCGACAAAACAGTCTCTTTCTAAAGAGCTTCCGTGGGCCCAATAATTTCCCATCCAAAGTGCGGACTTTGGAGATCTGTCGTGATTTGGAATATGCATTCCTATTTGGGTAACATCTTTTCAAGATCGTTTTTATTGACTTTAATGTGTACATCTACATCTTTTGTAATTACATTTTTGTCTTCATAACTTATTAATTTACTTTGTGGACCCAAGAATCTTATTGAAACATGTCGTTTCAGAGTCTAAAAGTTAAAGGGATCTTTTCCATGTAAATCATTTTTACAGTATATCGCAAAAAGTTATACTTTTTTATGAAATACTGTTGAAAATATCACTGTTAAATCTCAAAAGTTGCAAAAATGTCCTCAACATTATGTGGCACTACCATACATCTAGATAACTATAGTTTAGTGTAACCCCATTAAAGAAAACTATAAGATGGCCCATTGTTAAAGTTGCAGGTGCGAAGGTGCTCCACCCCTTCAAAAATAAAAGAGCAATAAAGTTTTTTTTCTTTCAAAAAGTGTTCAATTAAAAGAAATAATAAGATTTGGGAGGAAGATTTGCTTCTTTCTTAATGAAGGTTAATTGGAGCGGCGATTTTGTAATGTTTGATATTAAACAGTGATCTTTTTTACAATATTTTAGCAAAGATGATATATTTGTAATAGTTGTTGTAGTCGTAGTTTATATATAAGCAAAAATCCAAAAATTAAATATGAAAATTACTAAAAGGTCCCTAAAGATAATTTAAGGTCCCTAAAGATAAGTTGCTTTTTAGAGATTTCTAGAGTCCAAGGCCAAATAGTCAAATTGTGAATATTAAAAAAAGCTAATTGCAAAAGATTACAAATACTTAAAATTAATAAACTCATTTAGGAAAATAATTTTTTTTGTGCTGCCAAGAATTTTGATATCTACCAGCTCCCTGACTTCATTAGCTATTATGAAGTTTCCAAAGGCATCATCAATAGAAGTTGGTTGTATTGGGTATTGTGGGAGATTGAGCTTTTAACATGTGGGTGTTCATGTGAGACAAATAACAGAGCAAGCCCCAAGCACATTGAATTGACTCTCTTGATAGGAACAAGGTACCCACCATTGCATTGCTCATTGTCAACGGAGAAATGCTCATGTCTATCCGCACCTCGAATTCACAAGACCCATTCGGACCCACTAACTTTATTTAGCATATATATTTATTGTAGAGATAGGGACATAGTCGCTTTCACCATTTGATCTGCATATATTTCTAAACTTGTTGAAAGAGAGAATGTCTCTCTACCTTGCAATCAAGGGAATGCAATCAGGAGGGATTAAGAGTGATCTCAAAGGAGAACTTTTCAGACACTCATCGGAGTTAAAAAATTATTGGGAATGCGAGTAGCAAGGTAGAGAGAATGGAAGTCGAGTGCTCAATTGTGAGTGTTAAGTCCCCTACTTTTGCCATCCCTTTCTTCTTGCCATGTTATCTAGCTATCGAGGGTGGTTAGAGACATGTTTAAAGAAAGAGTGATGTCAAGTAAGGGGTCGATACATTTTTTGATTGGAGGTACCTTGTTATCATTATTGTGCTCTAAATTTCAGTTTAGTAACGAGCTAACTTAAAGTTAACTCAAAATTAATTCAGAATTAATTTAAATATAGTTTGGTAACAAAAAAAAGTTAACTCAAGTAAGTTAGATTAAAAGTGGGTCAGATGTGAGTTAACTCACAATTTTTCAACCCACCTCTAGAGGTGGATTGGAGTTAACTCAAGTGGGTTAACCATCTTTTTGTCTTGGCGGTACATAACATTAATTGCTAATTTTTCTTTTCTCAACACAATATTAATTGCTACTTTTTTTTCAAGTCACTTTTTGATATGAAAGTGGGTTAACTCACTTTATCTTGTCAAAGTAATCCAAGAGAAAATAGGTTAACTCAATGTAGTTAAATTGGGTTAACACACAAAAAAATAAATTAAAAAAATGAGTTAACCCTATATAATTTTAATCATGAGTTAAAATTATCTCTAACCCTAACTCATTGACAAACTGAGACTAAAAGTGTGCTAGATAATCTGTCTTGCTATATCTTAGCACAACGGGCGTATTTGGATGCTGACATGATAATATTCTAGCATCATAGGGGTGAGTCTTTTCATGACTCAATGAACCTCTTACTTGTGTTGCTCAAAAGTCTTGTCCTTAGCAATCGATGGATCACTCGGGGACGAACAGTGCAGTTGGGGGTTGCTCGCCTCGTGGACCTAGCAAATTAAGACAGACCCAGTCCCATACTTCTTTACATACTCGTTATCGGAGTAGGACATCTGTATATTGCAACCATTATCCCCTCCATTTTGATGGGTTGGGTAGATGAATTTTATTGAGTTAAAATCGTACTCCCTCTTCACGTATATAATAAAAAAAATTAACAACCATATCTCTTTCATATCCACGTATCATTGAAAACTTGAATTCATTCTCTCTTTTTTTTTTTGACAATGCTATCGAATCGTTCGGATGATAAGGATTTTTATTAATTAAATGGTGACACCACTAAAGAAGTGTTTGGTTGCAATGTCAAATAATTCCATCGATATCGACTTGTTTTTTACAATAAAAGATAGATGTCCTATGGATTAATAAGGTGTTTGATTGCATTTTTTTTCTCTTTTTTCTCTTAAATAAAAAAAAAAAAGAGGACGGATATATTGACACGTTTGGTAAATAATTTTTTATTTTAGAGAAGAAAATTACTCCATGTGAATCTCCCTCTAAATAAAAACAAGGATGGAACAATTTTTTAAAAAAAAACAAACGCATTCACCTCCTCTCCCAACTGTCCCCCATAGTCCCCTCCTCCCCCACCTGCGCAACCCCTCCTGCGCAACCCCCTCCTCCCCTCCCCCCCTTGCACAGCACCCCCCCCTGTTCTCTCTTCCTCCCCTCCCCGTACCACCCTCTCTCCCCCCCCCACCAGCCCCCCGTTAGAGCCTCCCCCCGCCGCCCCTCTTGAAGAACTCCCCCCCCCACCCCCCCAACTGCGCAGCCCATCCTCCCTACCACTTGCACAGCACCCCCCCCCCCCCCCCCCCCCATGGATTAAAGCAAAAAACAATATAAGAAAGATGTCCAAAATGTGCAAAAATATGTCCCATGGATTAAAGCAAAAAAATAGAAAGAGTCAAAGAAGCTGGCAGGGAACAGGGGCGGATCTAGTATGTATCCAGTGAAGTTCTATGATCTCATTAGATAAAAAAATTTATTATAGGATATAAATTTTATCGTGATGACTCTACTAAATTATATAAATACACCATTAAAATCTCATTGAAAAAAAATTCTGAATCCCCTAAGAAAAACGTAAGCCAAACCCAAAACCAACCTAACAAGCTAGGAAGCGAGGCCGAACTGTGCTTGGGAGAGGCCAAACATGGACTACACCGGGTAAACACCAAACAACCCACAGGGGGGGAGAAGCAAAACACGGTCGATTATCGCACATTGATGTTGGAAGATGTCGTCACATGATGTTGACGGCCAAACGACTCATCGGGGAGGAAACTCGATAGAGGCGGGTGTGAACAAATAAGCCTATAATGCCGAGAAGGAAGTGCTGCTTCTTTTCAAGCTTAATTAGGCGACCTCAGCAGATGCTCACAGGGATGTAGAAAATGGAGTCATAACAACACCGACCGTGAAGCACATACATGTTCCAAACCAAAAAATAGAAGGGTCACATTTAAAAGAGAACTGATGCAAATAATAACTATCAACCCCACAACAAACAAAAAAACTCGCAACCCATGTCCTAGATGTCGTGTTGACGTTGATCGCAACAATGGTGTCTGCTGTTTATGTTTATTAAACTTAATCTTGATATCGACACTAATAATGAGTGTTCGATTTTTTATTATTGATTTAATATTGTTAATATTGGACCTCATAAATATTAATAAAAGGACTCTACCACTCCAAAATTAGTAGACATGGCCAGAACTAGAGTGGCAGTTCCAATAACGGCAATGGATTACATTAGCACAAGAGAGTGTGTAAATGATCTCACATTTTTCTTTAATTAAGACCTTAATAAGTTGAGGTTGTCATTAAGTTCATATACTAGTTCTACGCCCGTGCCATGCACGGGAATGTTTAGGACGAATATATTAATATAATTATAGAAATTTATATATTTAATTTAATTTTGAACTATTCAAATAATTTACAAATTAATAACATTATAATATCAGTAATATAAAGTGAAAAAATGAATTAAACACATAATAATTTACAAAATATATTGGTCTATGTCATGAGACATTAATTGTAAGTAAAATTCTTAGATAATATCCAAGAGAAGAGGCGCTTCCTTTTCTTAGTGTATGACAATTGTGCAGCAATTTCTAGTTCAGAAAGATTTGTTGGAGATCATTTTTTGAATGATCTTCTTAGGTGGTGTTGAGAGATGTTACTTGTAGAATCTGAGATAGAAAAGTTTTTTGTAGAGTAACAAAAATATTAGTTATAATCAATGGAATGTTAGAAAAATAAATTAGATATATATTTATTTGTAATGTATTGAATAGTATGGACATTGTCAAAATGATGAGATTCCTCATCATCTTTCTATTATTTTGACAAACAGATTGTTTGTAGCATCATTCAATAAATGAGAATACAAACATAGAATTAGAGGGAAAATAATATGAAATATATAATTTATATTTTATTTGTTGATAAATTTTGTAAAAAATAACATTTCAAAATTGTATGATAAGACATTGTACATTTGAGGTGGCTATGAAATCTTCAATCAAATAATATATGTGTAATATAGGTTTATTTTTTCCCCAAATAATATTGTTTATATCAATAATATATCTATTGAAAAATGTAATACTAATGCATGAGATAGTTTAATATAATATATATATATAATATATATATATGTTAATTGGGACAGAAAAACTAATGCATGAGATATATAATTTTTTTATAATACTCTTTCTCTCATTCACTGTAGCTACTATAAACTTCGTAGTTTGCTACGGTAGCTACAGTTCCTTATTCTTCACCTTCTCTATTCTAAGTCACAACATTTGAGCAGCAAGCCAAGTCTGCAACAACGGCGGCAACAACATAGGTTGGACGATGGACGGGGCTGGCAAGCCAAATGGAAGAACAGAGAGATGCGGAGGACGAAGGCGATTATATAAATGGAGATCAAGTGGAAGAGGGGGTAGAAGTGGAGCAACCAGATGAGATCCAGGAGGCGAAGGCCTCAGCAGCGGACATCTCTATGGACGTAGCATTCACTGCTTGCAGTCGGGGTGAGAGTTTGTGCTGGTTGGACGTAAGTGGCGGTGTTTGCTGCAACTTTGGTGACCGAACCCTTAAATTTCTTTATTCCCTATAGAAACCTCCATGTGCTGCTGGTGTTTCAGGCTCTCTTGAGGAGTGGTTCGCACAAGCAAAGGCAAGGGCGGTAAGATCATTTTTTTTTTTGCTTCTTCTTGAAGGCTCACCGAGACGGCGTGGTGAGGTGTTACCGGGGTCTCCGTGAGGGGGAGGATGTCGTGAAGTGGGACATACACGGGGAGGGGTAGTTGCATGCGCGAGGGAGAGGGGACCCATGTATCATTTGTTTCCTTTGAGGGAGTTGCCATGTGCATGTGTGGGTGAGTGTGAGCGAGGGTCGAATGCATGGACGTTCGTGGGAGGGGAGGATGGCGACTGCAAATGGAGGAAGTAGTTGCCAAAGGCGAGCATAAATTTCTGTTCTGTCCTAGAACAGATGGTGCGAGCGGTGGGAAATCTAAAATATGTAGATTTATGCATTGTTCTGGTTTTCGAGAGTGTTATTGTTTGTTGTTTTTATGCTATTTAGATCCTTTAAAAGAACGAATCTGTAGTGAAGTAGCTTGCTTCCCCATTAACTGCATTAGGCATTGGAGGAAGAGGAGAAGCGAAAGAAAAGAAAGAGCGAGAGAGACATGGATGGCGAAGAAGAAGAAGTTAAAACAATGAAGACGCCGATAGGATGCAGGTGTACATTATGCGCAAATGCCGATGGTCAGTCGACGGGATCCGACATCGTCAGTGGAGTGTAGGTGTACATTGTGTGCAGATGTCGGTGTAGCATACAGACGCCGGTGCTGATCGCCACCTCGCCGCCACCCCAGCGACACGGTTCGCGCCGGTGCTGATCGCCACCTCGCCGCTACCCGGCGACACGTGCGTGCGCGACGTCAAGTCCTTAATAATCTCCACCAGCAGAAGCTTCAGGCTGGGCTTCTCACCCAAAAGCTTATCCAAATTCAATACATCGGATCTGGTACAACACCATGCCTTCAATGAGGCTCTGGTGGGCTAGTTGTTTACGTGGAACTGGGTGTGCATCAGTTAGAGACAATGGTGTTGGGACGTGGCTGGATGTGAGCTCGGTTTGAAGTGATTCACATGCATGTCCATGCATGGAAGTTATGACATACTCAAACTTGTAGTGTTATGCCCATTGCAAGTAATCACATTTGCTAATCAGATTCTGCAAACAAAGGTTTCAGATTTGCTAAAAGTAATTTCTTTGTTCTGAACGGGTACATTGCATAAGGCTAATCACCTGTTCTTTTGTATATCTCTTAAGTAGTTATATATAAATATAGATATTAACATTTAATGTATAAATATATAGTTATATAGAAAGCTATGCATGCAAAAAGTAAATATAATTTTTATAGTAACAGCAAATATCTGTGTAGTATATACATAGCATTAGGTTGAGAGGCACTCTACCACCAGAAATGCAAAGAAGGGAGGTGGTAATGACACTGCAGCGTCAGCTCTCCACATTTCGTTGCGGCATCACGGAATGTAAAAATATAATATTAAAAAATATAATAGAATTGACTATTGATAAGAGCTATCAAATTTCTAACATGCTAATAAGAGTATAGATTGTCATATGAGAAAGAACTATCTAGCTCTACAGCAGACTTTCATCATAGGTGGGGCATAAACATTTTGTGGTGAGCTTAAGAGAGAAAAAATGTAGGCAGTGAAAGTGGAAGTTCCACAGTTCACGGTTTAAGAGAAATTTTGGGGTTTAGTAATAATTAATAAGTCACCACCTTGCCCACACCATTTCAGCATGAAAAAAAAATAACAAAACTAATCCGCACAAAGAAATATCAGAGAAGCAGACGACGATAAATAATGTTAACTTTGCATTGTCACCGTCGCCAGTCGCAAGGGAGGGGATCATGTTCATGTATATAAGCATGTGAAAAGAGTCTTGTGTGGTTGGAAGAGCGTGGTAGAGAGAGCATTCCGGAGGATAGAGAGAGAGCGACGTGTTTGATGCGAGTGAGATCATCATTTTGCTTCTTCTTGAAGGGCATATATACGCAACGTTGATGGGTCTCCATGCGGCAATCTCTTCTTGACTGGCTATCCGGGTCGAGAGTTTATGAAGCTTATTTGAGCTCGGTCACTATTGTGGTTCATTCGCCGGATGTATCTCATGTGGCTGCCTAATGATGTTGTGCGTGCTGGTGTGTAGGGGGTTAGGGTTGCTGGCGTCCACCGCTTGCTTTGTGGTGGTGGAGGTGATAGTTACCGTCGTTGATCCAGGAGAGAGAGAGAGAGAGAGAGATTGGAACGTTGGAACGACAGGGATATGGTGCTCAGTGTTTGGCAGGAGGCAGGCAACCACGGCTTGTGCGATGCTGATCCTTGACTCCTGCCTTATCGGCATGATTTTGGCGCCGCTGACGCAGACGGGGGCTGGGTCGTCCAGTGAACCGGGCGGCTACGCGTACAGGGGGGAGGAGAAGAACCTGCGAACAGAGGCTCCGGCCAAAAGGGGGGCCACGCGGAGATCGGCGGGAGTGACGCAGGCGGCCACGGCAGGGCGATGCGGTCGACCGCGACTGGGTGAGACGTGAGCGGCTGCAAGGGAGGCGACTCGCAGGCAGGTGGCGGCGCGGGTTGGCGCGCGCAGGGATGCGATGGAAGCGGAGCGGCAATTTGGCGTTGCGAAGGAGGGAGGCAGCGTGGCAGGTGGACTACAGGCTTGGCACTTGTGCCGTCACCGTCAGCTGCACTCCCCTACGACAACAAATAATGGTAGTGTCAAGAAACAATGATCATGGGATGCCCGCGGCAAGGTAGAGACTAGAGAGGACAATGAGAGAGAGCAATAGAGAATCTTACTGGCGAAGGATGAGGCGAGGCGGCTGTTGAGGGTGAGGCTTGGTGACAACGGCGAGATGGCTCGGAGCGTCAGAGTAGAAATATTTGGAGAGAGAGAGAAAGTTTAGAGAGACGTGCGAGAGGGTAGGCAGTTTTCTTTAAGTTGAGATCGTGTGTCTATGGATGGGTGGCGTGCATGACTGCAGTTTAGTTTTTTCAAAAAACAGAAAAAGCGGTTTGTTTTTTTTTAACGGAAGAACCGAAGAAGGCGCTTTTTGGTGAGTTTTGTGCTGAGATTGTTCTGCTATTGGCCGTCAGCTTTTATATACTAGTTGAAAACACGTGCGATGCACGGATTGTTTATAAAATATTAAGATAAATAAAAAATATTATTATAAAAGTATATAATTTTATTATAAAATTTTTGTTAAACTAAATAGGGAAAATTGTTCTTAAAACAAAGGAAGGTGGACTGCACGAAGGTAGGCTTAAAATTGAATTTTTCTAAAAAGTTATGGTCTGCTCGGTTAGCAAGATTTTGTTAGATGATGAGTATCTTACCTTGTTTAAAAAGATTTCTTCGTTGATTTAAGTGACAATTAATGTTTGAGACTTGTCTTACGGAGAGTTGGTGTGTTAAAATTGATAAATTTATTTTTATGTTAGCTGCTATATGTTAGGATTTGTTTACCCGAATTTTGCTTACCATATTAGCTGCGATATAGATAGATTTAATGTGAAAGTTTAGGGGGAAAAACTCTGCTTCTGGTGCTACCACGTGTATATTTAAGATTGAGTTTTATAATAATAGTATAGATATAGTATAGATATATATATCCATCCTGTAAAAATACAGATGTGAACGGAATTAGTTGCTTTGACCAAGGTTACAAACTTCAATTCAAGATGTTTATTCTTCATCCAGACTGAGCACAATACTTTATGGCTATATTTGCCGGCCTAAATATTTCCTTTTTGATAAAACAAATCCAAGTCTGAAAGTGGATTCGAATTCAAACTGATGTCTAGGCGCTAGCCAGTCGAATAGATCACAATTCTGCAATAAATTCATAGCTGCTAATTAAGTTGTGTTAATTTCTTATCCAATTGAATATTCTAATATTTATTTTTTTAAAAACAGATTAATTAAGATATCTTAATCTTGGTAAAGCACTCCTCCAATTGAAAAAAAACATACAATTCCTTCCAATAAGATGCTGTAGCCCCTTCTCCTTCACGCCGGACGTCCATGACTCCACTTTCAAGGGAATCTAATAACATGTTTACGGTTTGTTTGGTTAGTTGTAAAATATATTTATAAAAATAATATTCACAGAAGAAAAATAAAAAATGTAATTACAGGTTTGGTACCCAACAAAATGAATTTTCTAAAAAGACTTTTCAATATTTGTTTGCTAGTAAAATATTTTTTTAAAAAAATACACTCCAAATATAATTGACCTCTTGACCCCGGCCATCGGCGACTGGTCATTAGGCTTCTGTCGTCGGTCGCCGATTGTCGCTGCCAGTTGTAGGGCTCCGAGCGTTAGGCACAGGGCGAGTGCTGTCGGGTGACGGCTGTCTGGCGTGGGAGCTGACCGCCAGACGCCGGCAGTCTGACGTCGGGCACAGGACGTTGACCATCGGATGTTGTCAGGCACCGGATATGTCAGGCGTCGAGTGCCAACCATCAGGCGTCAAGCACTGGCAGTCTGACCGTCCGACGGTCGAGTGTCAGGCACTAGGTGCTGCTGGACGTTGGGTGTCGGGCATCGGTCGCTCATCGTTAGGTGTCGAGCGCTAGGTGCTGGGCAACTACCGTTGGGTGTCAGCCACTAGGTGTTGGGCGCTGGCGATCGACCACCGACTGTTGGGCACCAGCTGTAAGGTGCCGAGCTCCGGACATATTCTTCCATTGTCACCGATCAACAGTCATTTGTCGCTGCTTTAGATAAGGTAGTTAGCAGTGTAGAAGAGGCACTAAGAATGAGAGCAGAGACTGTAGCCTCGCTCATGAAAATAATTTACAGAGTCTCAGCAAATGTCAAAATCTATGATTTTAGGTAAAAAAAAATCATAGATTAATTTTTCATAGATATCAAACAAGTCATTGTATAAAATTTTACTTGAAGATGCTTTTTACATGAGATTTTACACTCGAACAAATGGACAGTGAATGGTGACACCGTGGTTTGCTACTAATATAAATATTTCATAATAGAATAATATTTATTATACATTTAAGTGTGTAGCCAGATAGTGAGTAGGTTTCTATGTAATTAATTCATGTTATATGTCAACAAAATGGAGAACATACAATATTATGCCACACTTATCTTTTTAATAAAAATATATCTACTGAAAAAATAAAAAATATATATTTTCGGTTGTTGTCATTTCCATATAAACTCATTAAATTAAACTATATCCACCATTTCAACGCTTTCATGCGCACACACACATGCACGTGCATGCCGACACCCCGCACCCATACACATGCACATCGTACTCAGACACGTGTCTGCACAATACATATGTGAAAAAAATATTGAAAAATGTTAACAACTATTAGATGTGACGTGATATATATTATTTACATAATCTTTCATGTGCCACCACTTATTATCAATTGCATCATCATTATATATAATCAAAATCAGTCATTGGTCAAAGTTATAATTAGCTGCTTATTTTTATTGTCACCATCTATATTACATTATGTTCATATAAATATAATATGATAAAATTAAATTAGTGAACTGATCCAAGGTCACTAAGACCAATTGAAGTATTTCTAAGTTATCAAAGAAAAGCAGATGCTCACATAGATGTACAAAATGGAGTCCATAACAGCAACGACCATGAAGCACATACATGTTCCAAACAAAATAGAAGGTGTGAGGATCTAGCGCGACCCGAGATCAAGAAAACGCAGCGAAAAATGAGATTTAAAATTTGATCTCGATCCGTTTTGGGATACGCAAATCAGACTATCAGATAGTCGAAATCACCTTGCGCGGAATCGGATCCGCGTTCGTACGATTTCATGGAGGTGACGCCACAAGCCGTTCAACCGTCCGGCCTCCAGCGGTGTCCATGCAGTCTTCCTCACGACGATCCTCGCGACTGACCACGCTCGCTCCCTCGGGTTCCGCAACGCTCGAAGACTGAGCTTGAATCCGTGCCGATCTCCGCGACATGTGACGCAAAAGAGAGGGAGAGAGAGGAGGAGAGAAGGGGGGTGGCCAGGAGAAAACCCTGATGCTTGGCCAGGTTTGTCCCATCATATCATTATATAAAGATTGCAGTTTTTCATAAAACCCCTGATCTTTATATAATTAGATCGTCGCCTGAAAACCTATTGCGTGTGACCCTCTAGGCCCAAGTACCAATCTAGTTAATGGCCCAATAAATTAGTAACACTTACTAACTTGATTAATTAGTTAATATCTTATATTATCTAATTAATAATCCGAATCAACTTTATCTAGTCGACTCAGCTAGACCTCCGAACACGTTGGAAGCCAAGCAACACCACGTGAACTCAGAAGGTATTGGGGTTCTGCAACCCTCACAAGGAACCTTTCTGTCATCAGTTACCGTGTAGATATAATCTCTCATTTGCACAATACTTTGGAACAACTTAGGATATGGTATACTGTCAAATCCTAACTTATTGTTCCACTGAGATTTGATGCTTTAGATTAATATCAAAAACTCCCTTTTTGATATTTTGTCTGCCCTGGCCAATGACTCCATTACATCGTTCCCTTGAGTATTCTCCCTTTGTGTACCGAGGGCAAATGATCCCTTGTTGACCACTCAATCCCCTTCGAAGGTCTTCCGCTATGTCCGAACATTGATTATTTGGAATCTCTTGGATAGAGATTCTTAGGCCAAGCTCAAAACACAGAAGTCCACCAACAAGGTGTCTCAGGTCTAAAGACCATCTACACAACTGTGACAATCGAATCTTTCTGATTGACAGTTAGGTACAATACCATCCAATGATTCTATTGGATCAGTTCAGTGGACTTATTCTCTAAAGAGCACCTATTATTTCTCCTTAGTGTCTCCACACATATGACTATGAGATCAGTCATCCTCATCATATGAGCAGGAGTAAACAATACTATTCTATCCGGATATCTGATGTCCTTCTCAGGTATCCACTGAATAGGAACATTTAGAATATGTGTTTATTAAGTGAGTAGTCTCATTAGTATGATCACACATCATAGTCTACTCACTATTGCACATGTTCATGGACTTTATTATAATACCAACATAGTAAAATAATAAACAAAAGTCTTTATTAATAACTGAACAAAATGATACATATCAAATTGGCTTGTTGTCACCTAAGACTAACAGAAGGGTCCACAAAAGAGAACTGATATAAACAGTAACTATCAACCCCACCAACAACAAAAAAAAAACTCGCAACACATGTCCTGGATGTGAGGAGAAAGGGGAACGAACAACATGGATATATATCTTAGGGAACATATAGAAATTAAACTAAAGTCGCAAACCGATCTCCTAGATATATAATTAGAGTACAAGGCACCGGTGGAGCCAGTGAGATAAACTCTGGTCGTGTTGGGGAATAAAACTCCTACAGGGTAGAAGAACCAATTGAGGAACGAATTGTTCAGACAAAACCACCCCCTAAAAGGGAGAAGCACAACGCCATTTGATTGGTGACTTACTGAGTTGGGTCCTCCCATGTACTGAGAGGATCCCAACTCCAACGCCACATAGGGGCGGTGGATGCCCCGCCCTCGACGAACCTTGCAACAGGGCTCTTTCTCTCTCTATCTCCGGCACCCGAGATCTAGAGAGAGAGAAAGAGAGAGAGGACTTTGTCTCAAAAGTCTTCTTGATATCGATTTTGACACTGATCGTAACTATGGTGTATGGTGTTTATTGTTTATTAAATTTAATCTTGATATCGACACTAATAACGAGTGTTCGATTTCCCATTATTGATTTTAATATTATTAATATTAGACCTCATAAATATTAATAAAAATGACTCTATCACTCCAAATTTAGTAGACATGGACAGAACTAGAGTTGCAGTTTCAATAGCTGGCAATGCAGATTAGATTAGCACAAGAGAGTGCGTAAATGATCTCAACATTTTTATCTTTAATGAAGACCCTTAATAAGTTGAGATTGTCATTAATTACATGGTCAAACTTAATTAGTGTTATATATCACTACAAGAGAAATAGAATTTATCAACGACTGTATGTCAGCGGCTACAAATAGTCGCTGCCATATGTAACTTATGTTGACGACTATAGTTAACATTTGTCAATGGCTATATAGAGCCATTGACAAATGTTAAACGTTTGTCAACGACTAATTATAGCCATTGACATATCGAACAATTGTTAGCAGCTACACTAAATTGTTTACAAATGTCAATATTTGTCAGCAGCTATACTAAGTCGTTGACAAATGTTAAGCATATGTCAACGGCTAATAAGAGGTATTGACAAAATCTTAACATTAACATTTGTCAATGGTTATGTTGTAGCCGTCGACAAATGTACTATTTGTCAGCAGCTAAATAGCAGTTGATAAATACTACGTAAAATGATGAGAAAAAAAATGGTAGGTTATTTCCCGCCAAGAACTTAACATTTGACACGTTGATAAATGTGCTATTTGTCAGCGGCTCCATTTAGCCGCTGACAAATACATAATAACATATGGTGGCCATTTCTTCCCCTTCACCTTCTTCTTCTTCCTCCTTTCTTCCCCCCCCCCCCTTCGTTGTCCCCTACTCCGCCATCAGCGTCATCTTCGGCGGTCGCCGTCGCTAGGAGAACCACGAAGCTGCCCCACTTCCTCCCTCGACTTCGCCCCCACCATCGGCGTGCACTCCCTCCCCCGACCTCGCACTTCTGCTCATCCATGCACGTTGTCCCGCACTTGCCACAGTTGTTCTTGTTGTAGGCGACGGCCGTACATGCACCCTCGCAGCAGAGCTACCTGAACCCGCAGTGGTTGCCACACCGTCCGTAGTTGTTGCAGTCACCCAGCACATCGCTGCAGCACTACAACATCTGCATGTCATTCTGTGCTGAGATGTGGCAGATGATGTTGGTCGCATCGTCGCAGAAGTCCCCCCTCTTCACCTTCTTCAGCGAGACGCACAGGCTGGTCCAGAGGCTATGGTCCGTGAGCAAGAAGCAGCCAGCTAGGGGGCTCAGCTCATCTATGGCAAAGGCTGAGCCTGGGAGCTCAGACTCCTCCCCCGCCGCCTCCTCATTGTTTCTTCTTTCTCTTTGTCATCTTATGTCTGCACTCAAAGCCCTGACGGGGAGAAGTCTAAAAGTGGTGGGAGAGCTTGGCCTATGTATTTAAAAGGGCGTAGGATCGAGCACCCATAAACTATTCAAGTCCACGTTGAGAGCAGAAGTGCTGGACAATGTGCACGGATGAGCAGAAGTGCACGGACAACGGGCACCCGATCGTCGTCAGCGTGCAGGGAAGGGAAGCGGCGGGAGTTGGGGCCAACGAGACTGAAGAACTTGAAGGTGGGGGAGCTGTTGCGGGTGTTGTTGTGACTGGTACCCAAGTGCAGGAAGGCGTCCACTCCCAGGTTGTTGTATGAGGCCGTCGACTACGTGGCTGTGATGGAGCTGCAAGTGAAGGCGATGTGCGCCTTGGCCGATGCCCTCTCCTCTGCATCTTCTTCATCTTCTTCTGTTGTTGCTGCTGCACCACCTCGGTCGCCTCCTACTCGACCAGGATCACCATGAGGCTGAGCTCCACCTGTTGGGATTGGGGGGGATGCAGCGTCGAGGGGGGAAGGTTGCAGGGGGCGGAGGAGGCGATGAGAGATTTTTTATTTATTTTCTTAAAATAGATCTTTGTCGGCGGCTGAAAAAAGCCACTGATAGATTCTTAATATGTCAGCAACTAATAGTCGCTGACATATGTTTCATGTGTCAACAACTACAATCTATTGAGATATCCAATGTATGTCATCGACTTCTAACCGCTGATATATGTCTTATATGTCAACGGTTAATGATGACCGCTGACAAATATTAGTCGACAATTTATTTGTTAACGATTTTGTCGACGATTATGGAGTCGATGACATATATTATGTCAACGACTTTATGTAACACCCCGAAAATCCTATTTACTAGAAAACTATGAAAAATTAGATTATTAAATATGACCACTATCAAGATATGTAATTAACACTCATTTAGGATTAATTTACATTAGTAAATGTTATTCCAGTAACGTATTTAGAGGTGCGCGCTCCCACAGGGCGACACCGGAAACTGTAACGAAAATAAAATATGAGAATACCATAATTCTTAGAAAAATGTGGTGATATCAATATGTATTATCTAAAATTTTTGACGACCGGATTTTGAGATTTAGCCGACGCAACTATTTTTGGGCGATTTTTCACCCAGTGGAAAATAAATTCTAAAAATTAAATAAAAATCATGACAATTTGTAAAACCTTCCTGTTAGTCTATGGTTGAAATTTCAACTCAATTGGACATCATTAGGATATGTAAACAAGGAGACAATTTGGCTAGTTGAATTATCAACCATTTACGGTGACCAATTTTGGTTATTTTCTACCCACGCATCAGGGGCCACGTAACCCACTTTTCATGGTGTAGATCATCACCACGTTTTACCCATATGTGTCGCCTTTGGAAGTTGCATGGAGCAGGTGTCCCTTGGGAGGTTAGGGAGATTCATACCTTGACACATGCATGGCCGACGTGCCAAGCATGTGTGAAGGCTGAGAGCTTATAAAAGCCCCTCACCTTCGTGGAAGTGTTTTCTCTTCCACTGCTGCTGCTTTGCTTAGGGAAAAAGTTTCTGCTGTAGTGAGATTTCATCCCTGTGTGGATGACTGGTTGGTTAATTGTTGTTGGGGCTGTATGCGTTGGAGCCATTTTACTGGAGTTGTTCTTATGGTAGCTGTGCTTGCACCCTCGCGTGGGAGACTGGCTGTTGAGCTGCTGCTTCCATAGCTTCCATCGAAGGTTTTGTGAGCTGATTCAGGGGACTATTGTGTTGCACCCTTGGTTCCATTTCTTCATCAATTGTGGGCCATCAGGAGTGGAAGCATTACCTTCCAAGTCAAGTAGGTGGCATACCTCCAATCCTTCTCAGTTTCCTATGTATATGCTCATGGTTTCTTCATTCGTAGGAACCATGTCTCCTGTTTGTGCCATGACCTGTATAGTTCTTCTTGCTTTGCTTCATTTTTAATTAGATGTATTCAAGGATTTCGTTGATCTTGAAGTCAAGAAGGGTTCTTCCTTCTTTTCTAAATCCTTGTCTCTGACCTTGGCTAAAGAGTTCAGGATCTCTATATACTTGTCTTAAACTTGCAAATCCTCATATGAACTGTGTAACCATCCTCATAAATCGTGTGTAAGTACGTATGTCTATAGGTTCCTATTCTCCTTCTAAATCTTTACCCTCTGTTCTTGTCAGAAAGATCATAGCCTTGTTCAAAGTTGCCTTTAAGCTTGTTAACCAACCTTGGTTTAGTCTGTATACGAGGTTATAATTCCAAACTTTTGTTTGATTTCCTTAACTCCTTTGGAACCATGTGATTACGAAGAAGAATCTTCACTTTTCTTTCAGATCAAGTAGGTTCCCAATTTCTCCTTCCACCCATGATCCATGGTTATGTTATAGAGATTTGCTAAAAGTTTCGATATCTTTAGAACAGTGAGGTTACTTTCCATTTAGTAGTTGTACCTCAAACCTTGATTTTGGAACATTAAATACCATGAGTTTGAGAGTTTATCTTGTGGAAATCTTCCATCTAATCCTTGTATAAGGGCCTTACTTCCAACAATATACTATGTCTAGTTTTTAGCTAGACAAGCTTGAATTGCAACCCTCTTGTTCCATGTCTCTTTGTTTGGCCTATAAACCACTGTGAGATCTACAATTAGACTCTTATATTGATATACATCATGTCTTGATTCATAGGTTCCATTGTCAGCATGTTTAGAGTACATTCTAAGTCATTTATGAGTGAGAAATAGGCGGTTGTCGACAGACAGCCCAAATCTGTCGACAGACGCACGTCTGACAGAACTTCAGGTTTCTGGACTGTGTGGATCTTGTTGCCCGGTTGGCTAACCCAGAGGGGGGTGAATGGGTCTTTAAAAATTTATCTGATAAAAACCTGAACTCAACAAACATAAAGAGTTCTTGAAAGGGATTAGTAATGGTTAGTAGAAACAACAATCACACAAAGAAGACAATCACACAACACACAGATTTATCCTGGTTCGGATCTCCTCTCCTTAGGAGTCCTACGTCCAGTCCCTGAGCAATCCTCAGGATTTCACTAACTGGGGTACAGTCCCCCTATGGACAAAAACAACCCCCAGCTTAGCTGGTCTTCCTTCACCCCTGAAGGGAAACAACACCCTGGCAACACCAGGTCTTCCTTCACGCACGAAGGGAAAAAACACCACCCTGGAAACCACCAGGTCTTCCTTCACACACGAAGGGAATAACACCACCCTGGAAACCACCAGGTCTTCCTTCACACACGAAGGGAATAACACAGGAAAAATTCTTGAGAGAAAAGACTAGCCCCTAGATCAAGCTTTTACAAAACTCAATCTGAAGCTACACCCACTGAGAGACGAAGATCTACACAAAGTGCACTCTCTCAGAACTAAACTAGCTCTTCCTTAATTTTTCTTCTCACAGCACAGGGAGCTAAGAGCCAAGATCGAAACGACTGAATTTCTGGCTCTAGAGAAAAATTTGAAGACTTGAAAGCTGCAGAGTTCTAGCCGCTCTTGAATATGAATTGAATTTTCTCTTCTTCTTAATTAGTTTGTCTTCCGAGCTTCATCTTGTATTTGTATCTTCGATTTGAATGAGGACAAGGAGATGACCGTTGTCTCACAGCTTTGGTGTACGTTAGACTGAAGGTTTTGAGGAAGCTTCCTGTCAACAGTCTTTTGTTCTTTGGAGCACGCAAAGAGATAAGATCTTCAGAGTTTGCTTGTAGTTCCTTCTGTGTCCGTTGTTGTAGGATAGTACATCATTAAGGTTCTGCAAGGTTGAGCTTTAATGGTAGACAGCTATACTATCTCCAGATGTCAATCAACGTCAAAGCAGATAGACACAAAAATAGTAGTAATACTTTATCGTTCTAAAAGATGCATGCAGAGTATACACCAGAATGGAAGATATGTTCTGTGTCCATGCAGAGATACGTTCAGTCTTTATTAAATGCATGGCAGTCAATCAGACGAGATGCGACTTTGACTATTCAACGTAGATTAAATCAAGGAAAACGTTTAATCAAATGGAAACATGACTTATGCAGTCGTTGTGAAAATTTGATAGAATCGTTATGATCAAGTTGCTGTAGACTGATAAGAAGTCGTTATGATAACTTATGAAATCGTTATCACAACCAAGTCGTTCTATAACAGATGATAAAAGAAATCGTTATGAAACATGGCAAGTCGTTGTAGCTCTCAAAGAAATCGTTATGAAACATGGCAAGTCGTTGTAACTTTCTAAAGAAATCGTTATGACAACTTACAGAGTCGTTATGACGAGCAAGTCGTTATAACTTCTGAAGAAGTCGTTACGATAACTTACAGAGTCGTTATAATGAGCAAGTCGTTATAACTTCTGAAGAAGTCGTTACGATAACTTACAGAGTCGTTATAATGAGCAGTCGTTATAACTTCTGAAGAAGTCGTTACGATAACTTACAGAGTCGTTATAATGAGCAAGTCGTTATAACTTCTGAAGAAGTCGTTACGATAACTTACAGAGTCGTTATAATGAGCAAGTCGTTATAACTTCTGAAGAAGTCGATATGATAACTTACAGAGTCGTTATAATTTCTGAAGAAGTCGTTATGGCTCTTCTGAGAAAAGATGTATGTAAGACTTACCACAAATGCTTGACTTTCTTTGGGTAATTCCTGTGCTTATGGCTAGATAAACAAGGTTAGAGAAACTTTTGACAGTGTTTTGTTTATCACCAAAATAGGCAAGTAATTAATTTAAAAGTACATGGGGATGGACTGTTCATCAGATCTGTCGACAGATCCCTTGCATCTGTCGACAGATACACACAGAGCCAGACAACCTGAGCTCTGTCTGCTCTCATCTGTCGACAGCCCCTTCCTGTCTGTCGACAAATGCAGTGTTGATTCAAATTTTGCACTCTTTCATGTCTGAATCCATGCCAAAACTTCATCCTAAAAGCCAAGGAAGTTACCCTCTCATTTACCTTGATGTTTACTGTCATGTTACTGAAAAATTCATCCACTTTGAGTACCTTAACTCTCCTTGAGTTATTCTTTAAGTTGGCAATTACGAATAGTACTCCGATTGAGTCTATTCTTCGATATTCGGTAATTGAGGTTGTAAAACTTGACCACTTAGAGTTCATATGTTTGAACACCTTATGAGATATGAATACTTGTGATGACAACTGTGTACCCTCATTTTCTGGGTTTATGTGATTTAAATCTTCCGAAGTTGTCAGCTTTGAGTCATCACCTTGTCTCAACTAATTGTCTTTCTTATTTTCTTGAACTCTGAACTACTTTGTCACCAAGATATTTGTATTAATCATAAATCAAATCTCCCTTTGGATTTCTCATTCCCGTTATGCTCATGAAAAGAAATTTATGATTTGAAGACAGTGCTCTCTTCAAAAGAGGGTTTAGGATCACTTGTGGTAGCACCAGCCACTTGTGATCAGCTGAGGGCGACAGTTTGTAGGTAAATCCAAGTCAATGGACTGACGATGGTGGGTAATAAATAATTATACCCGTTCTTGCGCAATGAACAAGATCTAAGGTGCTGGAATCGCCTAGGCACTGAAGATGGTATATTACGTCTATATAGTAACCTCTTGAGAGCAGTGATGCCTGTCAAGTTTGTTCCGAAATCAAGTTATGATATGAATTTGAAAGACAAATATGACTTTGTTCTGATATTCGTTTGAGCCCGTCATGAAATTAATTTGGGCTATATGTTTATGTTAAGTATGAAGATTCATGAGCAATTATGTTTGTTCCATATATGCACTTTCTGAATACTCTTGAAGCTCTAAAATTTGAAACTCCTATCTTTATGTTTACTGTCACCTACTGAGTCCTTCCGACTCACGCCTTTGTTTCCTCCAACCCTTTCAGATTGAAGGTGTGAATAATCTCAGCTATATGTGAATCCTAATTCCGCTGCGGACGATGAAGATGAAGAAGAATAATGTGGTTTTAGTAGTTTCTTTTAGTTGATAATGTATTAAGTTAGAGAGAGAAATTTGTCTTTTGTAAATAATGAATATTAATACTTTGTTACCTTGTGAAGTTTAATGTGTTCGAAGATACCTTTGTGGAATGGTTTGCCAATTTTGTGCATTGCACGGATATATCTACCCATAACGAAAGTTTGTCAACGTAACCCCTCCTCCGATCAAGAGCTATGTGATATGTGATACGTATGTGTATGTGTGCGGTCGGAGGGAGGGTGTTACAGAGGTGGTATCAGAGCAAGGTTATGGGTGATAGATATCTCTGTGACCATTTTCACAAAGGAAATAAGTAAAACATTGTGTGTATTGTAGAATTTCTAAAGATCATTTTGGTTTTTAGATCTTAAGTAGTTAGCATGAATTAATTGGATGTGTATGATGGTGTTCCAGGAAATGGTAGACAAAGGGAAAGCTATCGACACATCCAGTGAGGATAGGCATGAGGAAAGCTCTAGGGAGGAAGTTCACAATATCCCATTGGCCGGAAATTCTCAAGAAGGAAGTACTGTGACTCCTGATTTTGCTACATTTATGCAATCATTTCAGGGTTAGTGCAAACACTAATGAAGAACCAACAGGACATGAATGGAGGAAGGATTACTGGAACATCTTTGTTAGAAAATTTAAGAAGATGGGACCTCCAGCTTTTAAAGAAAATGGCCAGCCTGAGGTTGTAGAAGGATGGGTAGAAAGCTTGTGGTTGAGCTAGATAAGTAAAATTGGATATAGATTATCTTGTGTATAGAATGAATTTCTAGAGATTGGTGAATAGGTATTGATCAATTAAAACTTAAGAGGCCAAGACTATGATCAAATCAAATGAAACAATGTAGTCAATTCACATCAAACCATGGTTAACATGACTATACATTCAGCACTACATCCTGCTTAGTTTCTAGCTAGACAAGTATGGATTATAACATCAAGTTTAATCTTGCTTGTTTAGCAATTAGATCAACTGTGAAGATTACAATTAGGTTCTTACATTTGGAATAATTCATGCCTTGATTCATAGATTTCATGGTTAGAGTCTTTAAAGTGAATACAAAGTCATTTATGGGAGAAGAACTGGTGGCTGTCGACAGGCAGCTCATAGCTGTCGACAAGCCCAGTCTTCCAGAACTCCAATTAACTGGAACTGTGGCTATCTGTCGACAACCAACTTATAGCTGTCGACAGGTAGTATCAGAACCAGCAAACCAAGCTCTGTCTGTTGCTATCTGTCGACAGCCACTTCCTAGCTGTCGACAGACACCAGTTTGTGATGAACTGGTCCTTCTTCAGTCAGTTAGAAGAGTCAGCAGACACCCTATAGAACTGAAACTCATACCTTATTTACATTCCATATCATTTAAGTAAATGTTATAATTTGATGTTTCATTTACTTAAGATATTACATGTAAATAAGGAAGTACCCCCCATTTGAATCCAATAAAAATATCAGAAAAATCATATCCCTTACCAATAAAAAGTCAACTCTCCCACCGAAGAAGAAAAACGCGATTTTGGCGATTCCATCAAAATAGCGTCTTTCTAATTTTTCACAATTTGGCCTACCTGAAAGTCTCATAATTTAAATGAACCTAGTAGAATGTTAAGAATCCAAGGTCCGGTGAAAAATGATAAACACATATATGACTTCTCCAATGGAGCCCTCTCCTACTGAAGGAAAAGTCAAACCTGTTCATCTCTTATTTTACATTAATATGACCTTTACGTTGATATGCTATTATCTACAACTCTAAATAAGAATTAGTAAATGAATGGTTTAATCGATCATATGGATTTCACGACTACTCTCGTGATGTATCCTTCCGTTGACTTCCCATTTTCTTGGATTCTAAATTATTATACCACTAAGGTGAATCATTTGATCATGAAGGTTAATGTATCAAGCAACTAGATGCACACAATAACAATTGTATTAATAGTATGAATTAGAAAAGCTGAGATTTAGATTACATGATTGATTAACCAAATTAAATTCGTTTGCTCAGCCCCCATGATAGGAGAAGAAACACGTTGAAGAAAGATGTAATGAACAACTTTGCTCAGTCCTTGGAGTGAGTAATTCCAGTTGGTAATCAAAGAAAAATGAAACTGTATTAAAATTTTAAAAGTACAAATCTCCAAGAAATAGTGAGTATTACAATATCTATACGGAAAAGGATAGTTCCCTCCAATAAAAGAGAAACAACTGATAAAAATATGGTGAAGCGGAATAAGAAGAACAAAAATATCAAGAAGACTAATAAGCAAGAGAATGTCAAAGCACAACCTAAGAAAGCTTGTGCATATTATCACAAACCGGACCATGTCAAAAAAAAAAAAGGACTGTTGGTAGAGACTAAGAGCATATGGGAAGTGCGAAAGTCTAAAGTACCGAATCTCAGAATGTCTTGTATACACTCACAAAATAATGACAAGTGTTCAGGAAAATCTTAAGCCTAAGAAGAATTGACTGAAGTTATTGGAAGTAATTTTTTTAGGACTAGAATATAGTAAGAATCAGTTGAGTTTAGTTGTTATAACATATCAAAGCATAGTAAATTTTGCCAACCCATGTAATTTGATAAGGTTGAATTATGGAATTCTGTACTAGAAACGTTATGAGATAAATAAAATCTTTGTTGATTATCATCATATTCTCAATACTCATCATTCTCGTCATGCCTTACTACCCATTTCCAAGGGAATATGTATTCATATAACTCTCTAAGGATTAATGTTAATCCTTAGTGGGGGAGACTTTAAATATAATATGCTATTAGAAAGGATCTGCACAATACATAACACCTTATTATCCAATATAAAGAATATAATGAAGGTTGCATTTAATTAAACCTATGGTCACAATATGGCTCTTTGATAACTAGAGATGTTAACATTCAGAAACCCTTCAACTTATAATATAATAGACATGACAAGATTGGTCAGACAAATCTGGAATGAATAAAAGTTCAAAAATTGGAAACATAATTTTTGTGATCCATCTCAAAACTACTCAGAGAGTTTGGAGGACCAACTCTTTTTAGTGGGGGAGAATTGTAACACCCCGAAAATCCTATTTACTAGAAAACTATGAAAAATTAGATTATTAAATATAACCACTATCAAGATATGTAATTAACACTCATTTAGGATTAATTTACATTAGTAAATGTTATTCCAGTAACGTATTTAGAGGTGCGCGCTCCCACAGGGCGACACCGGAAAACTGTAACGAAATAAATATGAGAATACCATAATTCTTAGAAAAATGTGGTGATATCAAATATGTAATTATCTAAAATTTTTGACGACCGGATTTTGAGATTTAGCCGACGCAACTATTTTTGGGGCGATTTTTCACCAGTGGAAAATAAATTCTAAAATTAAATAAAAATCATGACAATTTGTAAAACCTTCCTGTTAGTCTATGGTTGAAATTTCAACTCAATTGGACATCATTAGGATATGTAAACAAGGAGACAATTTGGCTAGTTGAATTATCACCATTTACGGTGACCAATTTTGGGTTATTTTCTACCCACGCATCAGGGGCCACGTAACCCACTTTTCATGGTGTAGATCATCACCACGTTTTACCCATATGTGTCGCCTTTGGAAGTTGCATGGAGCAGGTGTCCTTGGGAGGTTAAGGGAGATTCATACCTTGACACATGCATGGCCGACGTGCCAAGCATGTGTGAAGGCTGAGAGCTTATAAAAGCTTCCCCTCACCTTCGTGGAAGTGTTTTCTCTTCCACTGCTGCTGTTTTGCTTAGGGAAAAAGTTTCTGCTGTAGTGAGATTTCATCCCTGTGTGGATGACTGGTTGGTAATTGTTGTTGGGGCTGTATGCGTTGGAGCCATTTTACTGGAGTTGTTCTTATGGTAGCTGTGCTTGCACCCTCGCGTGGGAGACTGGCTGTTGAGCTGCTGCTTCCATAGCTTCCATCGAAGGTTTTGTGAGCTGATTCAGGGGACTATTGTGTTGCACCCTTGGTTCCATTTCTTTCATCAATTGTGGGCCATCGGAGTGGAAGCATTACCTTCCAAGTCAAGTAGGTGGCATACCTCCAATCCTTCTCAGTTTCCTATGTATATGCTCATGGTTTCTTCATTCGTAGGAACCATGTCTCCTGTTTGTGCCATGACCTGTATAGTTCTTCTTGCTTTGCTTCATTTTTAATTAGATGTATTCAAGGATTTCGTTGATCTTGAAGTCAAGAAGGGTTCTTCCTTCTTTTCTAAATCCTTGTCTCTGACCTTGGCTAAAGAGTTCAGGATCTCTATATACTTGTCTTAAACTTGCAAATCCTCATATGAACTGTGTAACCATCCTCATAAATCGTGTGTAAGTACGTATGTCTATAGGTTCCTATTCTCCTTCTAAATCTTTACCCTCTGTTCTTGTCAGAAAGATCATAGCCTTGTTCAAAGTTGCCTTTAAGCTTGTTAACCAACCTTGGTTTAGTCTGTATACGAGGTTATAATTCCAAACTTTTGTTTGATTTCCTTAACTCCTTTGGAACCATGTGATTACGAAGAAGAATCTTCACTTTTCTTTCAGATCAAGTAGGTTCCCAATTTCTCCTTCCACCCATGATCCATGGTTATGTTATAGAGATTTGCTAAAAGTTTCGATATCTTTAAACAGTGAGGTTACTTTCCATTTAGTAGTTGTACCTCAAACCTTGATTTTGGAACATTAAATACCATGAGTTTGAGAGTTTATCTTGTGGAAATCTTCCATCTAATCCTTGTATAAGGGCCTTACTTCCAACAATATACTATGTCTAGTTTTTAGCTAGACAAGCTTGAATTGCAACCCTCTTGTTCCATGTCTCTTGTTTGGCCTATAAACCACTGTGAGATTTACAATTAGACTCTTATATTTGATATACATCATGTCTTGATTCATAGGTTCCATTGTCAGCATGTTTAGAGTACATTCTAAGTCATTTATGAGTGAGAAATAGGCGGTTGTCGACAGACAGCCCAAATCTGTCGACAGACGCACGTCTGACAGAACTTCAGGTTTCTGGACTGTGTGGATCTGTCGACAGATCCCTTGCATCTGTCGACAGATACACACAGAGCCAGACAACCTGAGCTCTGTCTGCTCTCATCTGTCGACAGCCCCTTCCTGTCTGTCGACAAATGCAGTGTTGATTCAAATTTCTGCACTCTTTCATGTCTGAATCCATGCCAAAACTTCATCCTAAAAGCCAAGGAAGTTACCCTCTCATTTACCTTGATATTTACTGTCATGTTACTGAAAATTCATCCACTTTGAGTACCTTAACTCTCCTTGAGTTATTCTTTAAGTTGGCAATTACGAATAGTACTCCGATTGAGTCTATTCTTCGATATTCGGTAATTGAGGTTGTAAAACTTGACCACTTAAGAGTTCATATGTTTGAACACCTATGAGATATGAATACTTGTGATGACAACTGTGTACCCTCATTTTCTTGGGTTTTATATGATTTAAATCTTCCGAAGTTGTCACTTGAGTCATCACCTTGTCTCAACTAATTGTCTTTCTTATTTTCTTGAACTCTGAACTACTTTGTCACCAAGATATTTGTATTAATCATAAATCAAATCTCCCTTTGGATTTCTCATTTCCGTTATGCTCATGAAAAGAAATTTATGATTTGAAGACAGTGCTCTCTTCAAAAGAGGGTTTAGGATCACTTGTGGTAGCACCAGCCACTTGTGATCAGCTGAGGGCGACAGTTTGTAGGTAAATCCAAGTCAATGGACTGACGATGGTGGGTAATAAAATAATTATACCCCGTTCTTGCGCAATGAACAAGATCTAAGGTGCTGGAATCGCCTAGGCACTGAAGATGGTATATTACGTCTATATAGTAACCTCTTGAGAGCAGTGATGCCTGTCAAGTTTGTTCCGAAATCAAGTTATGATATGAATTTTGAAAGACAAATATGACTTTGTTCTGATATTCGTTTGAGCCCGTCATGAAATTAATTTGGGCTATATGTTTATGTTAAGTATGAAGATTCATGAGCAATTATGTTTGTTCCATATATGCACTTTCTGAATACTCTTGAAGCTCTAAAATTTGAAACTCCTATCTTTATGTTTACTGTCACCTACTGAGTCCTTCCGACTCACGCCTTTGTTTCCTCCAACCCTTTCAGATTGAAGGTGTGAATAATCTCAGCTATATGTGAATCCTAATTCCGCTGCGGACGATGAAGAGATGAAGAAGAATAATGTGGTTTTAGTAGTTTCTTTTAGTTGATAATGTATTAAGTTAGAGAGAGAAATTTGTCTTTTGTAAATAATGAATTAATACTTTGTTACCTTGTGAAGTTTAATGTGTTCGAAGATACCTTTGTGGAATGGTTTGCCAATTTTGTGCATTGCACGGATATATCTACCCATAACGAAAGTTTGTCAGCGTAACCCCTCTTCCGATCAAAGGTTACGTATGTGTTTGTGTGAAGTCGGAGGAGGGTGTTACACTTTACCTATTTTGTCAACAATTTTTAACCGCCGACATGTCATGTTTCTTGTAGTGTATATAGATAGATAGATATGTATATATCCATCAATGTAAAAAGAGACAAGTTTATTGCACTTGCACATTACACTCTAAGTGCAATGTGATTAGGTAATAGTCCATGTGGCACCCCTCACATGAGGAGTGATAAAGTGACAATATATTTGTTAGATGTCACATGGACTTATTACCTAGTCACATTGCACTTAAAGTGCAATATAAAAGTGTAATAAATCTTTCTCTTGTAAAAATACATATGTGAACAGAATTAGTTTTTTTTGACATGCAACAGATACCTTCTTTTCATTCAACAAGTTGGGTACAAAGGACACAAGAAGAGACGTACAGAAAAGTCTTGACTGAGGTTACTTTGACCAAGGTTGCAAACATCAATTCAAGATGTCTATTCTTCATCCGGACTGACCACAATACTTCATGGCTATGTTGCCGGCGTAAATTTCCTTTTTGACAAAACAAATCCAAGTCTCTGAAAGTGGATTCGAATTCAAACTGATGTCTAGGCGGTGGTCAGTCGAATAGACAATTCTGCAATAAATTCATAGCTGTTAAGTTGTGTAAAATTTTTATCCAATTGAAATATTTTAATATTTATTTTCTAAAAACAGATTTAAGATATCTTAATCTTGGTAAAGCACTCGTCCAATTGAAGAAAAACATATAATTCCTTCAATTATGATGCTGTAGCACCTTCTCTTTTTCTCCTTCACGTCGGACGTCCATGACTCCACTTTCAAGGGAATCTAATAACAATGTTTAGGATTTGTTTGGTTAGTTGTAAAATATATTTACAATAATTTTTTTTAAGAAATAATATTTATAAGAAAAATAAACAGTGTAATTGCTAGTTTGGTACCCACAAAAATGAATTTCTTAAAAAAAGTACTTTTCAATATTTGTTTGCTAGTAAAATGTTTTTCAAAAATAATTTTTTAAAAATAACTCTGAATATCGACCGCTTGACGCCGACCATCGACGACTAGTCATTGGGCTTTAGTCGTCGGTCGCTGACTGTCGCCGCCAGTCGTAGGACTCCGAGCGTCAGGCACAGGGCGGGTGTACTTGTCGGGCATCGGTTGTCTGGCATGGGAGTCGACCACTAGACGCCGATAGCCGGACGTCGGGCATGGAGGGTTGACCGTCGGGTGTTGTCAAGCGTCGGGCGTCAGACTTTGAGCGCCGACCGTCAGGCACCAAGCAATGATATTCTAACCGTCCAGTGTTGTCAGGCGCCGGGCGTCGATCGTCAGATGTTGGGCTGAGCATTGGGCGCTGGCGATCGACCATCGATTGTTGGGTATCGACTGTAAGGCGCCGAGCTCCATACGCCAACATCCATCCACTGTCACTGATCAACAGTCATCCGTTGTTGCTTTAGATAAGGCAGTTGACAATGTAGAAAATGCACTAAGAATGAGAGCAGAGACTATAATCTCGCTCATGAAAATTCCTACATAAAAGAAAAATTTAGGAAAATAATTTACGAAGTCTCATCAAATGTCAAAATCTATGAGTTTAGGTAAAAAAAAGTTCATAGATTAACTTTTCATAAATATCAAACAAGTCATTATATAAAATTTTACCTGAAAATATTATTTTTTACACTCAAACAAATGGACAGTGAATGGTGGCACCCTGGTTTGCTACTAATATATTTTTTATAATAGAATAATATTTATTATACATTTAAGTGTGTAGCCAGATAGTGAGTAGGTTTCTATGTAATTAATTCATGTTATATGTCAAAAAAATGGAGAACATACAATATTATGCCACACTTATCTTTTTAACAAAAATATATCTACAGAAAAATAATAAAAATATATATTTTTGGTTATTGTCATTTCCGTATAAACTCATTAAATTAAACTATATCCACCATTTCATCGCGTTCATGCGCACATGCACGTGCACGTGCATGCCCACACCCCACACCCATACACATGCACATCGTACTCAGACACGTGTCTGCACACACACATATGTGAAATAAATATTGAAAAATGTTAACAACTATTTAGATGTGACGTGATATATATTATTTACATAATCTCTCATGTGCCACCAATTATTATCAATTGCATCAATCATCATAATCAAAATCAGTCATTGGTCAAAGTTATTAACTGCCTATTTTTATTGTCACCATCTATATTACATTAGTTCACCGAGCTGGACTGCGGAATTGACAATTTCGGTCAAAATTAGACCAGAAATTAATTTTTTTGAGAATCTTGGTATCTGTTGCGATGATTAATTTCTTCTTAGAAATTAGAAAAATATTTAGTATAAATATACCCTTGCACTTGAATAGTAAACGAGTTTATAAAATTTTGAATTAGATTTATAAATAATGTGTCAGAGTACATTGGCCTATCTTAGGTGAATCAATAAAAACTCTCTCTTACAACTCAAGTATAAGTGTATGTTTATATTAAATATTTTTCTAAAAATAATTGAAATTCCCATATTTTAAACCACCTAGTTCCGTTTCCTCTCGACAGTATCCGGTGACCTGACCTACGCACGTACGGGGGACCCCATCCCCCACATCGTACGTGCGACACCAACCAGGGTGGGACCCGCGAGCCCGCCTTGCGCTGACCACCCCTTCTCCTCCTCACCTTTTTATCTCTCTCTCTCTCTCTCTCTCTTTTTCGTTTTTTTTTTTTTTTTGGGACATAAGCATAACGCCCTCCTCACCTACTCCCCGCCCCCCCCATGCACTTCCCATATATCTACGAAGAACACAACTTTCTCTTATCCTCTACCCCCAACGCTTCCCTTTCCCCACCTGGCCACCTACGAGTCCACGACTTCGGAGAGGGAGGACAGAAACGACCCGACCAACGAAAGACGGGGGAGAAACCCGTACCGGCGGGGCAGGATACCGTGGCTCGTCCCGTAAATACCTCAAACGTTGGGGTCAAACGGAGAGCTCTTCTTCTCGAACGCCGGCGTCTTCACTAATATCCGGTTGAGCAGCGACTAAAATCTCCACTTCCACGCTCTGCGTCGCTGCTACCGAGTATGCCAATTGCAACTCGCCACGTATATAAAGACAAAAGTTTCTTTCGTTGAGCGTACGGTGCCGGGGTGCAGATGAGAGAAGCCTCGTGTCCGGACGTGGCCTGCGCGGGCTCTGACAGCTGCTGCGGCGGTAAGAAGGGGGAGAACTGTGCAGTTCGTCGCCAGGGCACAGTAAAGCAACAGGGCATAAATAATTCCAAATTGGGGGCAGAGATGGTGCAGGATATGGGGTTAAAATTTGGGGGGGGTTTGGAAAAATCGAAGCAGCCAGAACAGGACGTATACTAAAGGATTCTGAGATTAGAATATGCGGGGAGGAGAGTTGGAATTCAAGGCAGTGGAGTTATTTTTTCGGGCTTCTGATGGCAGGTGCCCTGGAGAAATGAAGGAAATTAGGTGATGTGAGTGGCGAGTCAAAGAGGAGGAGAGAGAGTGCGTGCGAAGTTGTAGAGAGAGAGAGAGAGATAGACTTGTTAGAGGTTGATGACAGAGAGGGAGAGAGAGATAACAGGTGTGGAGAGAGGGGTGTGTCCGTGAGCTGTGTATTGGCGACGCCGCCGTGTGGTCAGTTCAACCGGGGGAGCTCTGGGGAGCTTCAGGGCGTCGTTGGGTGGTGGGCGTTTGCTTGCTCGGGGTGACGCCAAGATAGCGTCTTTCTAGTTCAATTTACTGGCGGGGTTTGCCATCTCGATCTGGGTTTTTGCTGCTTCGCTTTAGGTTTTATCCCGCTGGACTTGGTCGGGGCAGAGAGGCTGCGGCGGTTACTTGTTGGAAGTCCGTTGCCCTCTTTCAAGTTCGTCTTGCGGCGGTTCTCCCTCCGCCTTACGGATCGGCCGTTGGGGGTTCGTTGCTCTCAGCCTCTGTTTCAAGAAAAATTGCTGCTTTAGGGCGACCAGAACTTAGAAGGTCAGTTTTAGCAGCATGTTCGGGGGGCTTGGTGCTCTGGGTTTCTGTTTTTGTTAGCTCACTGTATGTGGGTTTTGCTGCTGGGAGTCCTCTTTCTCCCCCTATGGTTCGAGCTTGGCGAACTGAGCTCTTTAACTCTGTTCGTCTCCTTTGATTTTTTGTTCTCTTTCCTTCTCCATCAGGGTTTTGTTTTCTCGCAGTTTCGTAGTCGTTGGTTGAGGTGGTGCGACGATGGTGATTAATGGGGAGTAGAAGAATTGGGGTTCGCGTGGAAGATGGTAAGGAAGCAGCGGGAGGGATGCCGGGCTTGGTTCCTCCGCAGGCTGTCTCCCGCACAATGTAATCCGCTCTTGTCCATCTGGTCGCTCTTTTCTCTTGGCTCCGTTTGTAATGGTTTATGTGAGTTGCTGATTGATTATTTCCTGTTTCATAATTTCATAATCGCTGCATCTTTCTCTCAGCATGTTACAGACTTCTTCTAGCTAGTCTTTGAATCTGTCAGCTTTAGGTGTTCTTCTCTTTCCTTATAACAGTGAAATGGTGGCTGCTGTTTTTCTTTTCTGCCAAGTTCGAGCTAATAAAATTGAAAGAAGCTCGCAACTGTAGCAGTTTTTCTTTTGGTCCAAGCGCTCAGTGGGGGAAAAATATCTACCTGTGTTTCTTATTTGCTGACACTTTCTAGTCAGTATAACTATAACCTGAGTAATGTGGATGAAATTGGGCGCCAACAAGGAGATATATGCATGCTGAATTACAAAAGCTCTGAGCTCTGAAAAAAAAAGGTTCATGTGTTACGGAACAATAGAGTATAAGAAAACTGGTTGAGGAAAAATTGCTAATGTTCAACTTGCTATTGTAACAATACCTCAATAGAAACTAAAACACTGATTTATTTTGACTGACAAGAGTAAAGAAAAGTAAATGATATGGCATTTTGAAGTGGGATCTAAAGATCTCATCGTGAGAGGTTGAGAATAAGAAAACCAATGGTAACAACTAACAAATTAGATGAATCTACCAGCAATTAGTCAGCCATATTTTCCATGAATCCGTGCATATTTGGTACTTTCAAGGACGCAACTGCACATATAAGCTGCGGGGCATAGAAAATGTTTGAATGCGGGTGGAGGGCTGTTGGCATAGGATGGACAACAGATTTTTGGACCATTTTTAAACAAGAAAGTGTAGCACAAGCAAAAGTTAGGGAATGGGCCTTCTTTGACATTTTACATATTTGCCCTACGATATAGGCACCTAGCCTTGTAGGAATCTATCTCCTGTTCATGATCAAGAGGTGCTAACCAAACTGAACTGGTTTAACCTAAGTCAATCAGGTTGAGGCTAATGGCATACCATATCTAAATAACTCAGTTAATGAAACCTCTGTTTGGGGTTCAAAAAACCTGATCATCATCCCTGAGTAGTAAGAAAGGATGAAGCACTGGCAATGTGAAGCGAAGGACTGCAGATTGGGGCTTCACCAAAGACAGCTGAAGCAATCAAACAATAAAGCAATGTTTATGCTAATTGCTAAGGCAGGGAAGGAAGATGAACAGTTTAGTGGTTGGATACTGACAATTGTGTGTGGTGGACAATGGAGAAGAAGACAAAGGAGTGCAGTGGAAACACTAGTACTCCTATGGATTTGGGGAATTCCACTGCAATCAATACACATATATATGCCAAAGACCAGACTGACGGTGGCCCTGACACAGAGGGTGGTAGGTAAGAGCCTAAGGACTTTGGAGTCAGACATCAGTGCCGAAATTGGCTGGGAAAGAGACTGAAACCTGTTAAAATTTGTCGGAATTGTGGGGACAGTAACAATACGTCAGGAAAATGCAAGAAGAGCTTTGAATGTGAAGGGGAGGGGTTCATTGCAGGGTTACTTCACGTTGGGGAGGAGCTTATTGATAATCTTTGCTCCCTGAAGTGGAAGGAAAAGAAGCCTGATTGGGATGCTCTAAGCCACGAACTATCAGTAATCAGATATGACGAGACATCAGCCGGGTTTTGGTACCATGTTAGAGATAGAGACAGTGCGATGGAAATCCCTGCACATTAGGGCAATAGTGCAATATATACAAAGTATTTCCATATATTAGTGTGACTAGGGTTACTCCCTACGCCTAAAAGAAGTGTAAATATCCACTTTGAGGAAAAGAAAAAGTGTGAGTGGGATAGGAAAACGGTTATGGATGCAACAGCAGAAATGAAAATATGTTTAAGCAAGCAAAAGTGCTCACCTCCTCAATCCCCACGTAGGTCAGGCAGTGCATACTGTACCTGTAGCACTTTTTTTCTCTACTTCTTGCCTTCTTCTGTGAGCTGTACATTGTTCAATTGCTGCTTCTTGTGCAAATATCTCCCCGCACCTAATACAAGTGTGGCTTGGGCATCCTTAATATGGAGGAGGGACATACATGAACTAGAATCTTGAACTGTAGGATCCACTACCTTTATTGTTTGCCTCCTAAAATTTCTCTCAGAGGCCATTTCCTCTTTAACAGAGGAAGTATCTAAGATCTGCTATTATCACTACTACCCAAGTCCTTGGTCTTTTCATTCTCCTAATGTTTCCATCATGCCCAAATCATGTCATGCCTTTCTCTCTAAGTTTATATTTTTTCCATCTTAAGTGCCTTGGACAACACAATTCAATCCAGTCCATAAGTTCTCATCTCTCTTCCTTCTAAATGCATACCTTGTCCTCAAGCTATAAGTTTTTTGCCACCAAATGTACTTAGCTTCATGCAGCTCCAACCATGAGCAGTTGTAAGTTTGTTCCAATTTGTGTGATTAATGTTTCACTTGAGTTTTGTGACCTTTTTGTGTGCCACATATGGTAAAGTCTAAGGGGGCTGAGATAAATGCACTCCATATGCTTCAGACACAGAGAGAAGCATGGATATATTATGAGAATGACAAAAGAAATTGCTCCTTGGATTAAATGGTGATTCATGTTTTCAGAGAAGTTACTCATATCCGCGCAGGGAAGTGATTAACTCTGAAACACTCAGCAATTAATGCGATATGAGGCTTATCCTAAGAGAAATGAGATATTATGTCTGAACATGGCGAGGAGAAAAAACTTAAAGCTGTAGCTTTTCTCTTATTGTAATCAGTTATAGGGAAAGATCAGAACTTAAGTCAACACCTCTACTTGAATATTTCTGCTGCCTAGAAATACATCTCAGTTTAAGGACTTGCGCTGTTCTATAATTTATGTTCTTTGGAATTGCAATAGAGTTTTAAGTAGTCTGTGAGAAAATGGTTTGTGAGTCAAACTGTCATCACTTGTTTCTGCCTAAATGATTAGGAGATATAACCAACCCTGGCAAATTGGTCAGAGTAAACTCCTAGTGCAGTGTGTAATATTCAGATCATAGAACATGCAGAAGGTGTTGCATTGGGTTCCCAACATGGGTAACTTGTGGGGTGGACATACCACAAAGAACTTTTTCTTGTTCACCTGTTGAAATTGTTTTGTCTAGATGGATAATATTCCTCTTTGCCTATTCTGTCAATAACTCAGCTGTCGGTTCAGCCTTTTATTAGCCAGACATCAGGCTCTATGCAAATAAGTAAAGATATGTTTTCTATTTTTTTTATTCCAAGAAAAGATCCATTCTTTACTGTTGGCATTATTATAATTTTGTTAATTTTGTAATTTACCTTTAACATAGTTTGGTCCTTTATTTGGTATTTACCAGTGGCACAGTGGAAAAAAGCATGCACCCTTCTCGAGTTTCTGATTTTGGAGCACTTGAACAATCTATTGGATTTCGCGTAGAGGAAGCTTCTGACATCAGAAGTATGTTGCTTGTGAATTCTTGTTGTATGAGACATCAATGTAATCTGCAGATAAACTGTTCACTAGATGTCCATATGTGTATGTATTGGAAATAGACATGAAATGTATTTATTAATGATACAATGAGAATATCTGTTTCTACAAATTATAAGGATCTAACCAAAGTTCTATTGAATATTATACAGCATTGTTGTATCATGCTTACTTTTGGTGTTTTTTTTTCTCCCTTGTGCAGATACAGTCTTTAATCTAAAGTTTAGTGGACAAACTGTTGCTTCTGATCCTCTCCAACTTGGAGCATCTAGTAAAGTAAGTTACACTTGCCATCTTGACTTGGCAGCTTTTTGGTTGTGATGTTCACTGAAGGTGATTAGTTTATTTTGTCTAATTGATCATCTTTCGAATTGCAGCTACCATCTTCTCTGGATATAACCCTCCCACCCACTAGAAGTGGATCTCTGATTTTGCCCCGGGAGAAGGAAGTGCAACCAAATTTGGCATCTTTGCCTCAAGGACACCTTGAGAACTGGGGAGAGTCCATAATGGCAGATGCAAGTCCAAGGACTGATACCTCAACAGATGACACTGATGATAGGAATCCAGGGGTGATGCTTCTCTGGCCTTGTTTCCTTATGATGCTTAATTCTTATTCTAAGGAAAATAGTGGTGACATAAGATTAGTTGCCTTTGACTATCATTGAGATCATCATTCTCTAAGAAGTTTGTTAGACTACTGGGTGCAACTTCTTTCATACGAAATATTAAATTTATTAAGGTTTTGCAGGTGTTTAAGTACAATATTTCCTAGTGGACTTAGTAATATTGTACATCTCTTGCTCATGAGAAGAATACATTTCTGTTTGAGAGGTTTATAGTTATATAGCTGTTTGCAATTGTATTTTGATCTCATACAGGTTTGTTTGGCCTGTTGATTTCGCTATCAATGACTCCAAATCTAGATGGCAGATTGATTTTTTTTTTTGAAAAGTGGATGGTACCACTGAGTATATTAAGAAGGAAAGAATGTATAAGTGTATGAAGCCCAAAAATCCCGTTACAAAAGATAATCCACATGGAGCCTATGTAAACCCCTTAACTCCTCAAAAGAACAAAAGGGAGGAGTTAGTTCCATTACAAAGATGCTCGGCCCAGAAAAGGATTTTATCTTTCAAAAAGGAAAATAGCTATCCTCTGTTCTAGCTTCT